>JAPMOQ010060156.1:30111-200893 GCA_026543055.1 Argiope trifasciata
TATATATATATATATATATATATATATATATAACAGAAAATCTAAATACTGGCGTCACGTATATATCAATACTTTTGTTTACATAACATCAATTTTATCAATAAATTGAATTGAATTTTTGATTAATTTTGTTAGGAACGTTAAGAGACTGGTAACATCGCAAAAGTCTTTAACATCGTAAACTCTTTTTTTTAAGTTTATCCAAGAACACATATTTCTTAGATAAAGCAACAGATTTATAAAATCTTTTTTTCTAAAAAAAGGAATTTCAAAGATTCTGTATTTATTTTACAATATTTTGAAGCATTTTTTTGTTGATTTGCAAATGAGAATATTCATTAAAGGATAAAACTGTGTGAATAAGTGAGATAGATGTATCTTGTGTAAAGTGCAGCAGGAGTTATAATTCCATGTCTCTATGTACATTCTAATGCAAAATAATCCAGATAAATGCTTCAAAGATGCGTGGGCAATAATTTACTTTTGAATATTCAAAAGTATAGCATTCATAATTATGCCTTGAAATAACAATCTGTTGCTTACTCGTATCAAATAAAGAATTCTATATTACTTCACTCATATTTTATTACTGATAGGGGTGTTACTTATGAAACGAAACTACAACTGCACACATAAGTAGTAACAAGGGCAGTAACAACCTTAAAATTTGCAGGTTCCAAACTGGAAAGCAATTTTTATCAGTACTTTATTATTATAATTAAAAGCAATCTAACAGTCTAATACTACCATTTATCTTTGCAATTAAGGTAAAGATCAATGATAGTGTTTACCTCTCTACTTTCTCTTATGGTTATGTTTATGCAGTGCAGCGTATCCGTATTTCTTTATACTGTTAAATAGAATCAAGTATGCATGAAGCACATCTTCCTATCTTTTTAGATTGGAGCGAAAATTGGATACATGTTTGTAATAATGATGTCAAAGCAAAGCAATTTCATTTATCCATTTTTTTAAATGATTAATCAAACTCTCATGAATAGACAGACTGACGGATAATCACTCCTTTTACAAATTATATTAAAAAAATTAATACAATTATATATTTTGATAAAATTACAGGATATATTTAACTTATCTAGTTGCTTTTGTTTTTAGGTATCATGTTCACTTATAACCGATTTTGCAAATTTTTAGTTTATATTTCAAATTTTGACCAATAGATATGTCATCAATGATCACCTGCTCTCCGTACTTTTTAAAAGAAAATTTTAGACATTATAAACTTACCTAAATTTATGTGGAATAAAATACTCTTGCATAATATTTTAAAAGTGGTGGAAATAAACGAGAGAAAAAATTGCGATAAAATGTCGATTGTTTTAAGTTGTATTAAGATTTTAAAATCACTAGAAAAGTATGCAACAAAAATAAATTCTGGATAAATATATTTGATATGCATTTACATTGGTACAATTCATAAGGTTTTGAGTTGTATATTTCATTACTTGGAATCATTTAAAAACGAAAATGTAATTATTTTTTAATAGAGAATAATGATTATAAACAATATTGAATTCTGATAAAACAGCTACGAGATGTTTTAGGGCCTGGATAATTAATATCTAAATGGCCAATTATGAGACTCTAATACATTTTTTTTTACCTGTCCAACCAATTTTCTGACTAATTTTTACTAAAAATACCCAGCAAAAGTTAAGAAAACAATTCTCCGTGCAACGATTCGCAAAATGATGTTATCAACTGTCGGGGTTTGACTAAACAGAACAGTCTTCTCATTCACTATTCTTAGAATCCCTTAGACTTTGAAGTAGAGCACAATAAACGAAAGCGATAACATTTGACTTGAATGAGCCTGTCCTACCCTTAGGGACTCTTGACCTCTTGTAAATTTGAGGGAACACAAAAACTCGTTTGCAGTGCTTCTCGTTTGAAAAACCGATGCGTTTTTGACACAGGTTTCGCATTCCTAGCTTTTCAGAAGTTTCACATGTAGAATGCAACCTTCCAGATCGAAGATGGTAATCTAATTAAAAGAAATCTCCATGAATCTCATGGCATCTACATAATTTTCAATAAAAAAAGGATCTCTTTTACAGAATTTTTTAAATAATAAATCGGACAATAATTTAATTTAATTTAACTTAACAACAAAAAAAAGAGTATCATTTAAGATATACCTGCCCTTCAAATATCCGGTTTAGTCAGTGTCAATAAATGATTAATAAAAAAATTTGAAAAAAAATAGATTAAGGCAAAATATAATAAATAGAAAAAAAGTTTTTTTTTTTTTTTCATTTTTTTACTACAAAAAGCTAAAAATCTTTTTTTATATTTTAAGCACAAAATTAATTAAATCATTCCTGATGACTGTCATAAAAAGCACAAAATATCGAATTATTTATTAATTTTTTTTACTGGAAAATGTCTCATTGATCGGCTGAATGTTTTTCAAGGAGTTCAATCCTCCTGAATCCTGATACAATTAGTTAACGAAACTGCATATCAATGATTGATAACCGATTGCTACCCAAAGAAAGTAATTGGTCTTGAAATCCTACAGAGAATATCTGCTGGAAACCTGAAATTGTTTCAGACCAATGATATATGTAAAGACGCTGTTATTGCCATAAAATTTCCTTGTTCTGTCATTTTCGGTTTCGCTTATAAGTTTAAATAGAGATGTGAATTTTCAAGCTTATTATTTCTATTACTTAGTACTGTTTATTCAAAAAAAAAATTTAAAAAGAAAAAAAAAAGAAATTTCTTTTACACAACAATGCACGGAAAAAAAGTATTGGGATTTTGCATAATAATTAATAAAAAATTTGGGAGATTAAAAACAAAACAATGACTGTGAAATTCTTTTATAAGTTAGATTCGTAAGACATTTGGAATTATTTTTTGTTTATGGAATACTATGAAGTGTGAGAAATGATGCCTCCTTAAATGAATAACTTTTTTAAATCAATTTTTCATATGGAATTAAAAAGTCAATTTTTCTATAAGAATTAAGATTTAAAATGTGAAAGCAGTAGAAAAGTATTATTTCAAGTAAAATTTCGTCCGGCCACTTTTCCCTCCCCCCCCCCTTTTTTTAAGTGTGTTAAATATGAAACAAAGCAACGTTTCAAAATGCTTGCTGATTGAAAGCGGCGTGTGGATAAAAGGTTTACGGAAAATCCGCAGATGATTTGAATTTGGGAGGTCCGTCCTTTATTCGCCCTTCCCCTGAGTTACTGGGCCCCTTACCACCTTTTATGACTCGACTTCCGGGAAAAAACACTATCTGAAAAGAAGGATCAGTATCTTACGCTTAAATAGGCAATTACTAAACACACGTGAAGACCAATATGTTTTTCCCTCCCCAATTTTTCTGATATTTGAAGTTTTATTTTGTTTTCGCCTTTTCAAGTTTTTGTTTGAAATAAAAAAAAATGTTACCAGAATAATCTTATTTTATTGTTAACCACATCTTAAATTGATAATTTTTTAAGAATGTCTTAAAAACTGCTGCAGATATATTCAATTCACAAATCTTGATTATGATTATTGTAGATTTAAATTTAAAATATAACTTAGATGACTTAGTGTAAAAAAATTAATCAAGCTAAAATGCAAGACTTATGGAGACTATACGATTTTATGCAAAAAAGAGAGTTAATAAAGCAGTCTTAAAAAATGTATTTAAATGATAGATAGATACTTATTAATAATAGTATTTGTTGCTTGTAATATGATGCCATTGCATATACTCTAGAAGTTCCGATTGAATGTTGCCTCAAATATTTTCAAATGCTTTAAATCACACTAGAAAGATTACTTGAAGCAAATGTCTACACATTAAAACTGGGAATTTAACCTATGGAAAAATTGTGAAAAAAGCTAAACTCCTAAGCGCTTCTACAATAAACTTGTAGAATAAAGCTGTAGAATAAGGTTATTAATGAAAAAAAATTTAAATATTTAATAAGGTCTTATTTTAATGAAGAAGCAAACATACTATTCGCAGCATTTTAGTAAATATTATAAAACAATGTGGTTAGTAAAAATTAATAAAAACGCAGAGCAAATAATTAAGATTTTTATTCATTAACGGTTATAAAACATTCTAATAATGCAATTTTTTCGGTACTATGAAATTAAATCAGCTCTATTTATTCTTAAAAATGCACACACAGACACATAAGACAACTGATAGAAGTTTTTAATAGTAGAGCAAAACATAATATCACCCCATATAAAAATTATACAAATACATACACATCTTTTGTTTGTTTATTTGTTTCAAGAATTAAATATTTACCCTTAATTTCGGGGAATAATTTTTAGAATCCAGTATCATAACAATGCTTTAATTCGCTTAAATATTTTTAAAAAAAAAATTCCCGAGATGGGCCGCACTTATTAACAATCCGAATCGTATCAAGAAAAAATTATATATACCTCTGGGTGGTTAAATAATCTGAGTATGGCTTTTCTAAAATTTATCTCTATTCCACAAAAGATTACTTAAAAAAATAGTACTTTAAAAAAATAAATGGGCTTTTTTAACTCTCCTTTCTTCCCAGCTGTGGGGGGTTAATCACCTAGGGGGGGGGGAATGGGTTTCTAAACAATTTCGTTATCTTATCTTCCTCACTTACAACGTCATCCCCTCATTCTTTTCTCCCCAACTTTCTTATGATAGTAATCTGTTGTTTTAAGCTAAACTCTAATCCGAAAAAAGAATAATAAAAGAAAGAAAGACTTTAATTCGAAAAAAGAAAATTCAAACGAAAGGTCTATTTTTCGCACAAATCGAAAATTCGACGCGAGAAGCAACACTGACACTGCTTTCGAGTGGCTGGGAATTAATAAGTGTTCCTACCGGGAGGGAAATCTGCAGAAGAGGAAAGCAATATCTTGTCCAATATGTGACTCTTCAAAGAAGTAAACAATACAGCAAATGTTAAACAATGTAGGAAATGGATAAATTCAATTGTAAAAGAAATTTCATTTCAGAACAATGCATAGTTATATTATGTCATCCATCCTAAGAAATTAGATTTAAAACAAGCATTTTAGAATTTTTTTTTTTTCAAAATAATTCACAAAGAATTTTAAAAAGTCATTAAAAGGAATATGAAATTAGTTATTCTTGGGATAATCCATTCATCTAATGATTCTTTCTAATTGTATTAAAGAAATAAAATTATTTTACTAAGATTACATCCATAAAAGTATTATTTTGTATGAGAAATATTTACACGGTAATTTTTTTTCAAAATATATTTAACGGAAAAGAATATAAGACCTCTTGGTGATGCAACGAGTGGGAAATAATCACTTCAAGAAAATTGTCCTTTTACTTTATGAACATAAAATTAATCACTTTCAGGTTAATATACCATGAAATCTCATAACAAAAGCTGATAATTCTTCGTAATAAAAAAGCAGAAATGAGATAGAATTATCAAAAACTGCATAAATTCAAATAAATTGAATTTCAAATTTCATTAAAATACTGAAAAATGTATCGAAAAAAATATTTTACTCATCAAGTCGGCTATACTAAAATATGCTGTAAGTGAAAGGGAATAAAAAGAATCTCAGATTACTGTCAACGAAAACCGCAAATGTTTAACTCCTAGAAAATGACATTGCACTGTCAAAACTGAGACGACATCTCTGAAAACTGCAAGAGGGGTCAGGGGGGGGACGCGTAACTACCCTGAAGATTCTTCGATCGTTTTAATTCGGCTAAAGAAAAGGAGTATCAACTGATCCTGACCCTCCAGGAGGTGGATAGAAAATCCCAGAAACACAAAACAGTTTTCTTTTGTGTCTTTGAACCATCGGGGGGTGTAATCTTTGAGGGCTCCTTCCCTTAACGCTTAAAGGGAAAAAGAGAAATCTGAGAGTAGACTTACAAGTGAACGGACCCGATATTCTTGGAATTATCGGATCGTGGAATTGCATATCACTGAAATTTATCGGAAAGGTAATTTCACCCTTTCCTGTGATTCACAGGAAAGGGCGTAGTAACAATATAGACCTTGACTCATTTTGCAATGCACTATAGATAATTTTTAACTGCTTGTGATGTAATGTTGTGATTGCGTTTATTGTGGTCACTGCTCGAGCCTTCTATTGGTGAAATATTGAACTATAGTAAACATTTTAAAGAAATGACATATATTTTGAATTCAACCTTTTTAGAAAATGGTTTACTTCAATAAACAAATTAAGTATAAAGTTATGAAAAAACCGAATTAAAATAGTAAGCTGAAATAGATAAATTAATTCAATCACACATTACTTAAATTAGTTAATTAAGTTTTAATTAAAATTAATAAATTTAATATTCAATATTAATTAATAATTTTTAATTAATAATATGATTGAAATAACAGATATTTGGAACAGATATTTAAAAATAACAATAGCAAAATTATTTGTTATTGAAAAAATCGTGGATTATGCATCTCTACCTCTTAAATGCACACCATGCCAGAACATCGGATCCAGTTTTCTCTCCTGTATTTGAGTCCCAAACTACACTGATGAAAAAAAAAAATCCCAACACCAAGAAAAAATTATTGTACAGTAATGAAATTTTAGTAATACATTTGTCTAGGTAACATATTTAATTGATTAAAGTTTCAAGATCACAGGTAGATCCATTGGCGAAAAGAGACATTTCAAATGTGAAATGTTGATACATTAGTAACCGGTGCAACCGCCAGAATTTTGAATGCAAACGTGCATGCATTGTGTCGTACAGGTGTCGGATATCAGTTTGTGGGATGGAGTTCCATGCCTGTTGCACTTGGGCGGTCAATGCAGGGAGGGTTAATGCTGGTTGTGGATGACGCTGGAGTTGTCGTCCAATGATATCCCATACGTGCTCGATTGGAGAAAGATCTGGTGATCTAGCAGGCCAAGGCAACATGTCGACACTCTGTAGAGCATGTTGGGTTACAACAGCGATATGAGGGCGAGCGTTATCCTGTTGGAAAACACCCCCTTGAATGCTGTTCATGAATGGCAGCACAACAGGTTGTATCACTAGACTGACGTACAAATTTGCAGTCAGGGTGCGTGGAATAACCACGAGAGTGCTCCTGCTGTCATACGAAATTGCTCCCCAAACCATAACTCCAGGAGTAGGCCCTGTGTATCTAGGTCGCAGACAGGTCACTAGCAGGCGTTCACCTGGCCTCCTTCTAACCAACAAACGGCTATCACTGCGACCAAGGCAGAACCGGCTTTCATCAGAAAACACAACAGATCTCCACTCCGTCCTCCAATGAGCTCTAACTTGACACCACTCACTTCACAAACGGCAGTGGTTTGGAGTCAGTGGAATGCACTGTACAGGGCGTCTGGTTCGGAGCTGTCCTTGATGTAACCGATTTGTAACAGTTCGTTGTGTCACTGTGGTGCCAACTGCAGCTCGAATTTCAGCTGCAGACGCAGTACGATTAGCCACAACCATACGCCGAATACGACGATCTTCCCTCTCAGTAGTACCACGTGGCCGCCCGGAACCTGGTCTTCTTGAGGCAGTACCTTCCCTTGACCACTGCCTTCAATACTCATGCACAGTGGATACATTCCTGCCAAGTCTTTCAGCAATATCGCGGAAAGAAAACCCACCTTCTCGTAGCCCTACAACACAACCTCGTTCAAACTCAGTAAGCTGTTGATAATGGCTTCTTCGTCTTGTCAGAGGCATCCTTGACTAACATTAACCCACTACGTCAAATCTCAACTGTAAATAACGATTACGAACCTTACAGCGCTTATTTAAAGCAAACCTCATTTGCATGTTCATAGTGTCGCTACTAGCGCCATACTTACGCGCGTAGCTCGAAATTTGAATCGGCGTCATCTTTCAGATGTATAAACACGCCTACCAAATTTCGTTTATCTAGCACAGCTCCTTTCTAGTGTTGCGGTTTTTTTTCCATCAGTGTATGTGAGTGTTCAGTACACGACAGTCCAAAACACTTCGTTCAGCACCCAAACAATATCGATCATGGGTAATAGCACTCCGCGCTATAGAAACCACAGGACTTTTGTCTGCGCCATTTCGAACACAGATAAAACCGAAAATTCAGCAAATAGCTTGGAATAACAATCCTCTTTAAACAACATTCACGCCATGTTTGACTCAGAAAACTATGTTAACAATACTGCAATAATTTCCCTTAAGACACCGATTGTTTCAAAAGTCGAACCCCTAACTATTCTGGAGATCTTCAGCTAATTAAAGAAAAAAAAAAGGCTTCATGAAGAGATGGTGTGTCTAAAAAAAATCAACGAAAATCTTCTACTCGGGAGTAAATTTATATTATTATTACTCTTACATTCAAATTCAACATTTCCCATCAACTTGAAAAACTGTTGTTGTTATTCCTATCTTAAAGCCTGGCTCATTTCTCTTCTTCCACATTTTAGAAAAATAACCTAACATTTTATTTTAAGAAAACTTAATAACCATTTATTCAACAACAATATCTTTATCCCTGTGCAATTAAGTTTTAAGCCTAAATTATCAACAATGCGCCAATTTTTGAAAGCATTTCCTCAGACTTTGAGAATAGAGTAAACATGGGAGCAATTTTCCTCGATATTCAAAAAGCATTTGATAGAGTGTGGCGAGTTGGACTTTTAAAAAAATTAATCTCATCAAACCCCCTTGCCTCCTAACGTCAAATTAATAGATTCTTTTCTAATTAACAGAAAATTCACTGTACGCGTAAGTGCTATATTATCCAAACTTAATATCGTATAAAATAATCCGCTCCATAAAAGTAAGTGTAGTATAAGGAACAAAATTGTCCCTCACTTTCTATTCAATATTTATTAATGACATACCACAGAAATTTAACACCTAACTGTGTATCTTTGTAGAAAATACGGTAATGCTGTAGTATTACAGGCCAAAAATATGAGTATAAAATACATCCCCCTAGTGCTAAACAAAACATCTCCAAGACCTAGAAACCTAGTTCTCAGAGTGGAAAATAGACATAAATGTATCAAAAATAGTTGCAGTTTTATTTATGAAAAAATAGATAAGGGATTAAACTGGAACTCTTGTGTAAATTATGTTAAGCAAAAATTCCGTGACAGTTCGTGAAAATTATAGCCCCCAATTGATCCGCATATGGAAATGACTATGGAAAACATGTTGCTTCTTTATACAACCATGCTAAGACCTGTCCTAAAGGATGCCTATGTATTTTGAGTATATGCTTCTAAAATTATCCCAACATTATAGACAGATACCAAAATGTAATCATTAGGCAGACAAGTAAAGCGAGATGGTTCATGAGATGGGAAACGACGACATCAAACGAACCTCAATAAAGAGTTTATTAAAAGAATAGCCATTGAAAAAAATTTCAACGACATAACTCAACTTGAAAACGAAGCAACAAACAAAAAAATAGAATTCTATCATTCAAACCCTAACATTTAAACGACTTAGATTAGTTTAACTATAATCGAATCTAAATTCTGCAATGCATTTTAAGAGTAACAACTTCACCCTTCTTCTCGATCTATAAATTAATTACAAATAATCATATGTATCGCAATATCAGAACTGAAGTTCCTTATGAACCGTCCCACATGCATAATTGCCTAATTTACCCTAGTTTCAGCACACTTTCCCACACCAAAGCAAGAATCTTTTTTAGAGTAAAACTCATCATCCATCGATAAGAAGAACTGCTATTGGACCTAACTACCACTTTCTCCGCTCACGCCAGAACATCAGATCTAGTTTTTCCTTCCAACATTTGAACTCCAGTTCAGCCCAGGTTCTAAAACATCATCGATCGTGGGTAATAGCGCGTTCAGTGCTGTGGAAATCAATGGACCACCGCCATAAAATCATTATGATTCTCACTAAACAAGGACCATCTCCTGACCGCTCATTCCCCAACAGGATGCCACGGACAGAGATTAAACCCCGAAAACGTCTTACTGGCCATAAAATCATTCATCGCCATACCTTTAGAGAAGAAAGGTCAAGATCTATTGGTAAAATTGTATGATCAGAATTTGCTGTAATGATTTACTTGCACTCTGAGAATGCTTGAGAGGTTTGTGGAAAGGACCATTCCGAAGCAAGAATGAATGAAAGTTACTAAATTTGAGAGACTGGGGAGTGTACTGCCAGAAGGAAGACTTAAACGGATTTCAGATGAAAATGTTCAAGATATCGCCATTACTGTTTGAAAGAGTTCCCAATATTTTTCAAGAGCTTGAGCATTGTCACATGATTTGCCTTTGCCCTAAATATACAGTGCAAGAGGTTCTATGATCCATTTTAAATAGTATTCACACAAGGTCATTTTAATATAAAAGTTAAAATTCAGAACAAGACATTGATTGTGCTTATCGGGATTTGGTCGGAAACGAGTGAAAGGCTGAACAGATTCTGGTCATGAGGACATTTTATCCTAAACGGAACAGTGAATACTCATGAATGTTGCATATGGGATAGTGCAAGTGCTAATTTGTGCATGAACACTCCCCCCTCCGCCCCCACATTCCAATGACAACTGTATGCCGTATTTTAGCTGTTGATTTCATTCTTAATATCTTTGTTTAGAGGAGAGACTCTTCAATGGCCTAAAATGTGTTTGTAGCGAGTGCCCATTAATGCGACCTTTTACGGCAGCAGTTCAAGAACGCGAATGTTTAGGGACAATCGTCTTCGTGCTAAATAATATCGACATCGAACATCAACATACAAACGAATTTCTTATTTAATAAAAACTGCTGATATTTATTGTAATGCAAAACACATTGTTGGGAGGGAAGGAAATAAAAAATATTTTACATTTTAATCTAGTCACTAAATGTTTATCTATATAAATAAAAATGAATGTTTATCTGTACGTCTCTTATGCCTTCCTAAACCGTTCATTCAATTGTGATGAAACTTGGCCAGTTTATCGCTTACATCTGCGGGATGGTTATAGCTATAATACAACTAAATAATGTTACAAAATAAAACTTGAATCGCAACCGCATCTGTTTACCTAGGATTAATCTCCAAATAACTCGCAGAGGAGACGGGATTCTGTAGAAATGCTAAATTCAAGTTACAGGTTAATATTTGCAGCTATAGAACACAAAGGTCACTCTCAGAGGTAACAACTTTTATCACGCGAGAAAATTTGGGGAGACCAACCCTGGGGGGGGGCTTATATTTTAATTCAATTCTAGTATTTTTTGCAGTAACAGCCAAAAATATTGTAATACAAATAATTTTTCACCACCTTAATTTTCAAAAATCATCGTTTCAACTATATTAAAGACTAAAAAGAAAATATTTTAATCGAATTTTTTAAAATTAAATTTCAGAATTCTGTATAAGTATTAAAAGAGTCGAGATATAATAAATAGTTTCTTTCACTGCCATTTTGAAAGAACACCAAGTTTTATCATTCTAATGAATTAACAAATCTAATATATAATAATGTATATTTGTTTGTTTGTATTTTAAATACTGTCATACCTTTCATCCTGTTTCGATACAACATTGCCAAATTATTGATTGATCGCATTTAATATTATCTTTTTCGGCGACAGCAACCGCCGGATACCAGTTAGTACTTTAATTACAAAATTCAGCGAAGTAGATTTTTAAAATTAATCAAAGCAAATGTATTGTCAATGTAAATTAGAGAAAAAGTAAAGTTTTATGATTCACGCCCAAAGTGCTGATAATTTAATGTTATCGCACAGTGAGAGGCAACCAACAGCCAATAGATAAATGTTTAAGATATGAATTGGAAGCTGAAAAAAAGCCTAAGAAGGAAATTAAAAAATGATTTGCAATGAAAAAATAATTTTACTTAATGTGCTTTTTTAAAAGATTTATATATGTTATGAATCTGAAATTCAACAAAATAAGTAATTAATATTTAATTACACAACAGTTTTATTATCTCCAGCAATGATATTTACAAGAACACCAATTACACAAGTAAGACCACATAATGAAAGAACTTTATAGATTTTTTTTTCCAAGTTTTTTTAAATAACATTTTAAAATATAACGATAAGAAATTAACATTCATCAAACAAAATACTGAAAAAAAATAATTAAAAAAATGAAAGATTTATTTATTAAAGCCTATGCGCAAAAGCACATATTATCTTTCTATTATAATTAAAAATCCTCTAATTATTCTTTAAAAAACGCGCAGATTTTTTTAACGGATTTTAAAAGATTTTTTTTAAACCACAATAACTTAATACAGAAGCCCTTTCATATTCATCAAATTAAATGTCGTTAACTATTATAAGAAATTCAGTTCAAAAATATATCAGTTTTAACAAAAATACATGTAATTTTTTTAACCCCTAAATAATACTTCAAGTAAAAGTTTAAACTGTAGTCAAGCTCCTTATTAAAAACATTTTATACAATTTTAAATTGCTTCAAGTAAATTTAAAAAATTTGTTTTGAGAAAATGACACAAACAGTGAAAAAAGAGAATGCAAAATAATAAGAAATACAAAGATTTTAAAATATAAATAAACATTATATTGTCCAAAATAGTTCAAATAAGTGTTATTAAGAAGGGGGGGGGGGATGAAAAGAAATTAGAAATTGTATAGGTAAAAAACCATTTGATACACATATTATATTACAATTAAAAATATCTCCTTAAAAAACATTAGCTTTATTAATCTTTTTCAAATTTAAAATCTTTCTAGAATTTATTTGTTCAAAATGCAAATTTTTAAAGCACCTTAATGAATATGTAAGAAGGTCACTTTATTTTTTATAGCAATTTTCTTAAAATATTCTTAGTTCTCATATATTTGCAGCATAAAATATATTTATTACTTCATATGTAAATAAGTTTTCGCTTTCAAACCGATTACTATTATAATCGGAATCTAGAAAATCTTTACATGAAAGGCAACTCCATCCTTTTTTACAAATATTATTTAAAAAATGCTAAATAAAAAAAATAGTATGACGCAATAAAACAATTAAATAAAAACAATACTTTACTTTAAAAGTTTGATACCGTATATGATCATTATTAACAAATGAAATCATTATCATTATTAACAAATTAAAACATATGAAACTAAGCTAAAAATGAGCAATTTGGTTTTTAAATTTAAACAGAACAGTTTTTTTACTTTCGGTTTCCTTACACTTCGATTTTTATCAGATTGACATAATAACCTATATAACATTAAATAATTTATACAAAACCTCGAACTTCATAAAGATACAAGACAGAAAATAAAGTATCCACTATATTTTCAAAACCTTTCAATTGCTTTAAAAAATCATTAAAATATATCCCAATAAATATATACATATTAAAAACAATTGTTTCCAACATTCTTCATATCTGTTTATTTAACATATTAATAATTTAATTCTTTACATTATTAGATACATAAGAACAGTGAAAATTTCATGCTTATAAAACTAAATTTTTTTAAACAACGAAACGGAAATAAATAAAACAGAAGTTCAGTGAATTGGATTTTGAAAAGACCAATGACATCGCGGTTGTCAAAACGTTAAGTAAAATATTAAATTTCAGCAGACGAATAATAAACATAAATATACAGAGTCACACAGGATAAAAGTAAATTTAATATAAATTATTGCATCTCAGGCCTATACAGTTTAATGCTAGAATATCATTCATCAATATCTCTCAATAATACATTTTGATTTTAATCATATCACTCTTGTCAACTGTGACAATCAGATAAATATGTGCACTTCATATCATCATTCTAAAGCACGTATATGTACAAATCCTTAATGTATCTGTTTATTTACATTGTGCTAAAAAAGTGGTGCTTAATGCGAAAAAAAAAAGGAAAAAAGCAGCACTTGGACTGGTTTATTGGAGTCGATTTCAATGCTATTCCTTACTTTAGCTCTATCTTTGCTGCAATTAATGGATGTTGTAGAAAAATATATGTATTTGTAAAAATTCAGAAAATTAATTTTTCTCATGTAATTATATAATATTCAGAAGGAAGAAATGTTCAGCTAACATAATACAAAAAACACAGTGTAGAAAACTATTACTATTGTTTTTTTAAAATTATTCTTAACTCGATATTACAGA
Source organism: Argiope trifasciata (assembly GCA_026543055.1). Classification (NCBI taxonomy): domain Eukaryota; kingdom Metazoa; phylum Arthropoda; class Arachnida; order Araneae; family Araneidae; genus Argiope; species Argiope trifasciata. The sequence continues at coordinate 44,217 of JAPMOQ010060156.1, forward strand.
CTGCAACTGTAGTTTCATAATGATTAAAACAATATTGTTTTTAAAGAAAAAATATGCTGCAATTCATTTATAAGAAATATAGCATCACAATAACATTTTCAAATATAAACATATTATGATATATTATATATATAAATATATATTAATGGACAGCAAGAAAAACTTTAAACCAGCATCTGAAATACAATAGAACATGGAAAATTCGCATAATGCGGGGCCCATCACATTCAATTTATTAAATACTTTTTGTTCCTGAATCTATATCAAAATCCAATTCGGTACAAAATTACTAAGCGAATGTGACATATGAAGTAGCTCAATCGTACTTATGGCCCTAGTTGGCGCTAATTATGAAACAACTCTCTCTCACTCGACTTGAATCGCTGACAGATAACGGTCAAATGGCTTGTAAATCGCCCTTAAGACACAACAATGAATATTTAAATCGAGGACAAGAAATTAATCCAAAAAATTAATAAGAATTAACAGAAATATCGGAAAAGAAGAAGACAGAGAAATAGAAGTAGATAGACAGAAAAGTATAGATACCGGCGTCCTGCCTTAGGGGTAGCGTGTCTTCCTAGTGTTCTGGGCGTCCGGGTTCGAGCATGGTTGTTATTCTGTGTTCTATCAGTGAGTAGTGTGAATGTGCCCTCCTGTAAAAAGGGGCTGTGCAAGCGAATGTGACGCATGAAGTAGCTAAGTCGTACTCTTGGTTCGAGTTGACGCAACTGGGTCGCGTTGGCCTAGTGGTAAGATCTCGGTTTCGGAACTGGAAAGTTTCAGGTTCGAGATTTGATTCCACCGAAGAATCGTCATGTAAAGGGGCGTCTTGCATGTTAAATCTGTCAGGCAAACGTGTGGAGAGGGGGGTGCCAATTCAGGTGTCGTCCCCGTCGTCTGATCGTGGTTCAAAATTACGAGGTCCATTCCAAAATAGCACTGGCGTTGCTTTACAAAGGGACGTTAAAATAACTAAACTAGTTGGCGCTACTGAAAAACAAGGGACGCTAATTTAGGCTTAAAATCGTTGACAGCGATCAGCGGGCTTGTCAATGACAAGTGTCATTTGGAAACAACAAAAGTATAGAGGAAATGGAAATTATTAATTTTTATACGATATATTAAATCATTACATTTTATTTTCTAATACTAAGAGAATTCAAGAACAAAAAATGAATAGTATATACAAAATTAGCTTTCTTTTTAACCGATTGTTTCCCCTCCCAGCGATTCCGTATTTCATTTTCTTATTTAAAAAAACAGCTGCAATTTTTCAATGTTCTATTGTACTATTTTAATGATTTACAACCATCAATACTTTACCAATGAAAGACTCTTAAAGATTTAAATAATTAAATATGTAACAATTAAAAATAGAAAACAATAAAGATCAGATCTAAGCTAAAAAAATTCATTATTAACTTATTAGCAGATCTTGAATTTTTAAAGGCAGTTTCGTAACAAAGAAATTTTGGAAAGAATAAACAAGTTGCACTGTTAATCTGTTTTATTAGATTAACATCTTCTGGAATAATAATTCAAAAATACTATACTCTTAATAAAGTAAGAAGGTGATATAATGTCAGATAAGATCAAATATATTGCAATATTTTTTTTTAAATGCGCATTTTTATCATCTTGTAATAAAATTTTCAAAAGAACTAGTCAAAACTACAAAAAGCATTCACACCATTTCTTTGAGCAATGCACAAAGGTTCTTACCTTCTAGAATTGATGAGTTATGTTAATTGCTATAAGTTTGCAGTTTAAATATTTATCAGTACGAAACCAGATCATTGAGATCAAAGCGACAACAGTTAGCAATGCTTTAAATACTGATTTCTTAAGCCTTGGCAAGTGAACAATGAATGGCAAATCATCATTACATAAAGAATTTCGTTATAATTCAAAACCATTTCTTATGTTGCAAAGAAGACGATTAACTCATTTCATTTCAATATTTTTCCCTCAATCCCTTGCTGCGATTAGTGATAGCACGAACAAGCTTGCAACGTTTGGGTTCGTATCCAGATAACATGACCACAAGAAAAAAGTGATTACTCAATCTAGAAGTTATCGGGCTTAGGAAGCTTCCACTACAATATTCCCCTCCAGTGAGTCGTATGTGAGATGAACGAGTTGTTTTTCTGTTTAGTAAGGTCACCATGTTGCTACTGGCGATAGTGAGAATCAAACTCGCAACGTTATGATTCGTAGAGAAGACAAAAGTGATCATTCAATCTAGAAGTTGTTATCTGCCTTAGTAAGTTTCCACAACACCCTCAATCTGATGCCAGAAATGATGTGAATGTCTTTTTCACTTATAACAACAAAAAAAATATGTGGCTTTAGCATGAAGTATCAGTTATGATTCACTTAAATTTTCATTTTATTTTTGAAGAAAAATTCACAAATCCTTTCATAAATTAATTGCATCATTTAAGTTTCTTTCAAAGGGCAGTATACATTTTGCGCGACAGCTGCAGAAAAAACGATCTACCACATTTTACCAATAAGCTTTATAAAGATATTTGCATTCATTGATGAAAATAAATCTGATGAGGTATAAGCACTGAAGGAAAGAAATAAACATATATTTAAATTCCTTAATATCTTTCATAATAACTATTATTACAAAAAGGAAGAAAATAATTGTAATAAAATCAAATCAATTTTTCTAAAGGTTCCAAAAGTAAAAAGGCAAGACAAATAAATACAAAACTTAACATTGATATTAAATATATTTATATGTGTTTCTTTATCAATACAATTGCATAACTCATCAGATTTATTTTTACTTCAATTAATCAGAAAAGTGTACCAAAATGCTCAAAGGAAGTAATTTAAATAATAGAGTGACTTGTATTATTACAGTAATTCTAAGAAATGCATGCATTTATTCAGGCATGCAATATGAAGAAAAATTAACAATGAAGATGAGATAAATAGTTCATACATGTCGAAGACATAGACTATGCTTATATTTTATATATTTAACAAGTAACAAATGGACGTCCAAACATTTTGGTGTGCACTTTTAATACCAGTCACCACAATATATTTTTGAAATTCTTTACAATATAAACTAGCAATGGTAAAATTATTACTTATAAACATTATTTTCAAACATTTCCTGAAAACAAAAGTCATAATAAATTCATGTTAAAACCATGGGCAAATAAATAACGTTAACTTCCATAAGCAGGAATGAGTTACACAAAAGTTTCCCTGATATAAAAATAGTCCACAGTTCAAATGTGTCCAAGAAAAGTTGGTAAACAAAGGGAAAAAAAAGTTTTCATGGAATTAATACCATGAATTGATTTCCTTTCAATATTTTTTTACACATATCTGGAATATAAACAGTTCAGAGCAGTTAATGAAGTCACAGGGAAAAATATCTGCACTATGTTTAGTAGAAGATCATGCTCCTGTACAATCTATTTCGACAATATCTTTAGGTACATCAACAAACTGATATACAAGGCGCTGTCCGTCCACTTTAGCTAAGATACCTCGCTGGTAATAGTACCTATAATGAAAAAAAATCTTATTAAAAAAAAAGGTTTTTTTCAATAAGAGTAATTAAAAATGTATACTGTTAAATAGATCCATTTATTATTATAAAGATGTATTTAAAAATACGACTTCACATGTCTGTTTAAAATAACAATGAATGCAAGAAAATTATTAATATTGATTGCAGATGTAGACGAATTGTTCATTTCGAAAATAATATATGAAATCACTATTACGAAACATGATCAAAAAAGATTAATATAAGAATTGTTGCCTAAAATATTAATATCAGTGCATAAACATCTAATAAGTAAAAAGCGAAAAAAAGATAAAAAATTTCCTTATTCCTACAGTTGCTTTTTTCAAATCTTAGTTACATCGTTGTTGTTGTTTTCCAAAGGCATTTGTCATTGATAAGCCCACCGATCACTGTCAGAGATTTTAAGCCTAAATTAGCGTCCCTTGTTTTTCAGTAGCGCCAACTAGGGAGAGTAGATCAAGAGTATGACCTAGCAATTTCATGCTTCACATTCGCTTGCACAACCCTTTTCACACGGGGGCACATTCACACTACTCACAGATAGAACACAGAATAACAACCATGCCCGAACCGGGACGCCCAGAACACTAGAATTGCACGCTACCCCTAAGACAGGATGCCGGCAAATACATAGTAATTAACACATATAAAAATAAAAACTTATTACATCATTATTTATGAAAAAAAAAATATATGTGCTGTCATTCCCGAAAACTTAATTAAAACACCATTAATACATAATTTAAAATCTAATAATATTCATTTACTACCATAAAAGAGTTTTCATATTAATTTGTAGTATAAAAACTTCAACATTTTAAAGATTAAATATACATATTATCTTCACGGTATTTTAAACATATCACTTTATCATAAATTAAACTTTTCTAAATGATTTAAAATTTTATACTCAGCCGTTTCAACTACTACAGCTATCCTATATTCAATATTTTTTCCTTGGGTTAGCTTTAGCTATAGGCAAAATTATAAAAGGTGGAATGATCTGAAGAATTACTTTTCTCACCATAGCAATATTTCATTAATATTTAATTCATCAGTTAAATTATGCAATGAGATTCAAGTAAAAATGTAAAGTACCAGTTCTCTTCCATTTTAGAAGTATTTCTCAAAGAACCACACCCTAATGAATATTTTATACAAATACATATACACAAGCAAATTTTAACTGGACGATTCCTTCACAGATATCCCCCTCCCTACTTCCGCAGTACCATTTTCAGTAACAACAATTTTACAATTTGAAATCATCCTTAAGCTATCATTGAAACAGACAACTTAATACAACCAAACATAAAATTGAGTAACAGTGACACGGATATTTCTATGACTAATTTTAAATAATATAAAGCGAATATAAGGTATGAAAGTATTCAAGGAAATCCCATTAGAAAAAAAAATTATTAGTTGACTGAAAACGTATATTTCAATAAAACATGTGTTGCTAAGAAAAATGATTATTTCGGATCCTTAAATATTTTCGAGCAATAATCTACCAAGAAATGTTATTAATGAATTTGGTAAACTTAAAAGACAATTTAAATGGAGCGTTACACGATAGATCAACGTTCTAATGAAAGATTTGAATTAAATAAAAGTTTTTTTCTTTTAATTTTTATAGAATCACAAAGCACACAGGATAGTTATGTATAGAATAACACATAGGGTAAATAGCTTCTACAGTTTTGCCGCAATTTTTCATGACTATTTTGCATAAGCGTGGCTGCATTTCGTTAATGAAGCGTTGCATTTCCTTCGATGCACGCGTACTGCTGGGCTTGTTAGCATAGACCTCTGACTTCGAATAACCCCATCAAAAATCCAATGGTGTCAAATCACATTCTAGGGGGCTCGATTCTCAAATCTTCGAATGTGGCCTTCACTTTCATTGTTCAACAATGGAAGCACATCGTTCTATCGTGTAACGTTCTATCTTTACTAACCACAAACTGTCAGCTGTCAAAAATAGTTTTTTTAACACGGTTGCCAACACTTTCTTTATTGCACGAATAGTGGCAAATTCAAAACTTGAGTTAATTGTGGGATACCCTTTCTAATCGAATTTAAACTGATGTTTCAATAAAGAAACTCCCAAAGAGTGTAAATAAAAATTAAAAAACTTCTAAAAAATGTTGCTGCATCATATATTTTACATGTATTATAGAAAGTTTTCGATTGGAATATGTTTTATTGCGTTTTAAACTATAAATTTGTCACATTAAAATACACTGAAGCATGAGTATTCAATGGATATCTAGTAGGCTCCTTGCTACCTAGAATTTTTAACAGGACAGATGAATTAACAGAAAAATATCATAACCTCCCACTATAAACGTCTTAGAGTTTTAACTTTCAATATCCTAAGTACCTATCACTTAAATAATAAATACTCAGTCATACCTATTCAAATTAAATGCATGAAATAAAATATTCTAAAAAGTAATTAAAAATAAACATTATTTTTAAAACTGAAATAAAATAAATTCCAGAGTATGTGCATGGTTACACAGGCTTTTTAATAATAAAGCAATATACAAACCTTAGAGCCCTGCCCATAGTTTCATAATTCATGTCAGGTTTGTTTTTATGAAGACCCCACAGCCTTGATACAGCCTTTGAATCAACTAATTTAAAAATTCCCTTTTCTCTATGAGTCCACTTTATATATCGAGGGCAGTATTCTTTATCTTGCAGCAACTTCAGTAAAAATTCCCAAAGGTATGTAGTAGATCCTACAACACAATGAAACAGAAAATGATTAATGAAAAAGCCGCAAATACTAGAAGATTGTATAAAATTCCATCTCAAAAATTATCATTTATTTCAATCAAATCTGATAATCAACTGAATTTATTATATATAATCCATTAAAATATATCAGTAAGAAGTAAGAATATAGTTATTAAAGAAAAATAAGGTTCAAATAAAAATACTTCTTTACATTTTGCATACTGGATAGTTAAATAAAAATGGTAAATTAATACTTTTGAAGTACAAATCGAAAACAATTTTATATATGTGACATAGTTGGAAAAGAAATTAAAATCAGAATATAATATGCTTAGATAAAAGTTCTTTTTTAAAAAAATGAAATCCTAATTATTTATATGAAGAAGTGTTACCTTTTCACAATGTAGTAATATAGAAAAAACTTGACAATGGAAAACGAATTTCAAGCATTGTGTTTAAATTTATACAGCAGAACATTTTTTAAATGGTAACGACTACAAAATATGCTGAAAAGATAAGCAGCAATACTATCAATGCATTAAAGGAGCATAACAAAACAAAGAAAACAGTTAAAAAACAAAAATCATTTTACAGGCAACATTTCATGATTGAAAATGGGCACATATATTTAATATACGATTATAATTTATATTAACTCATGTATCAAAAATATTTTATACATTTGTATTTCTTTAAATTGATTAAAATGGAATTTAAAGTAATCACTAATAATCATGATTACTGCATAGGACCAAAATATTAACAAAGTTTTAAACAAAAAAAAAAATTAAATATCATTAAAAATATACCTAACAACAATATAAAATATCAGCCAAACAATACTTTTCACTTATTAACTCCTTTCAAAAGGGAATCATGAAAAATTAAGAAATAAAAGATTACATTTCTCAAACAGAACTTAACTTGGAAATAAGCTGAAAGAAACAGGGTTCATAACTGATGAAAAACTGGATAGTTCAGGAACCTTGTAGCAATCCACACCATAAAATGGATTATATTAATACTGATGATGGTTCTTGGTATTATTGAATGAAGAAGTTATAGGCTTTACTAAGATCAAAGTATTATTAAATCTGAATGTTCAATGAAATAATAATCGCACATCACATTAATAAAATAATTACAACACAAAATGAAATAGGAGGAGAGAGGTGACAGTTTCTTCATACTGAAACCAATATTCTTAAAGCAGTTACATCATAATTTTATAAATGGTTAACAACAAAACAGATTTTAATAGCCTTAAAGATAAACATATCAAGTTTGATTCCACTGAATACATTTGAAACTAATCAGATTATTTTCATTTATATTTAAATTTAAGAAGGCATTCAAAATAGGTTAAATAACTTTTCAATTTACTAAATCCGATTCTACGATAGCATTTTGACTCTAAAACATGTTTAAAAAACATTCATATAAATTCTTAAAATATATTGAAAAACAAACAAAAAAGGAACTTAATTAAATATTTTCGGAAACGACATAAAAATACATTCAATATCAATTATCATAAAACTGATAAAAAAATAATGTACGCTTACCGTCATACTTACCCATAGAAGTTTTCTCACAACATAGTTTCAAAGCTTTTGCATATATGACTCAGTAAATGAATGAAATATGTACTTACTTGTGCTACTCTTATTTGAGTGCAAGAAAATGACTTTTAGATGAATAACATGTACGAATGAATGAATTTTAAATAACATCTCTGCATCATAATAGCTTAACACATTGTCTGAAATAACATTCTCATGTCACAATTTATGATAAATCTTATTTCCAAAGATAAAAACTGTATAAACCAGTCAATAATACCTTCTCTGCTTTTTCTTTTCACTGCAGGTGATCCATCAGGGTTCTTTGGTTTTCGAACTATTAACAAAAATGAAAATTTAATTATAAGTTCTTCAGCATGAGTAAAATAATAACTAAAAGAGTTTAGAATATTTTAAACAAATATACAATAATGTAAGATTTTTAAACTATCATACTTAAAAAAAAGCAATGTTAAAAATAATAAAATTAATACTAATGTACTAAAAGAAATTCACAAAATCAATTTTAAACAATTAAGTTATAAATAAATAAAGAAGATACATAAAAACCACAAAACATGGAATAGTAACTAAATAACTTGAAACAGTTTTCTTTATAACTATAAGAGAATAATCTTTTCCCTTCATCGCAATTATTTGTAAATTACCTTTAATAGCAGATTCAGAACTACATTAATAATCACAAGAGTTAAAAAGTATTGGCTTTCCACAAAGATTTTGAATATCTACACTATGTTTTTTTTTTTAATCAAAAATGAAAATGACAACACATATAAACATAAACAATTAAACATAAAATAAGCAATTTAAATTGAAAACTTATACTACCTAAAAAAAGCAAAAGATTTTAAAATTGAAGAAAAATTTTACTAGAAAACATTATTAGAAAAACAGAATTTGATATAAATTGATAAACCTCTCAACTATCTGGAGTATAGTCTGCTTTTGGAATACATTATAAATATCTTTTTGAAAATTAGTTTATTGTGATATTTGAACTAACTACCACAGATTAAATATTTTATAGTTAAACTAATACAAAAAATACTTTTCAGAAACTTTGAATAATTATTTTAAATTCAATTCAAAGATATTTTTTAAATTTTCATGTTTTCAACTAAAATACTTCAGCCAGGGGAAAATCGAAAAATATAATTAAAATATTTTGATAAAATTAGAAAACTGATATAAGATTATATGACAAAGCAAATCCTAGCTGTGATCCATTCATTCTTAGTGATACAATGCAAGAATTGGGTGAATTTTGTAGATAACCTCAGAATATAATTTCCTCCAAATTGTCAGCCATTGCAAATACCCATGAATTCTTGCAACGTAGGTTAAGGAAAAAGTGTTGAATCATAGTAACTTGCTGAAGAGCATAGGATTGCAATTCATTAACTTTACCAGAAATTTAAGATTAAATGCAAGTCAACAACAGAAATAAAATAACTCAGGAATAAAGCTGAGTGTTCCAAGGTCCATTCAGAATGGCAGTACCCTTAGACCATTATTGCACAACAAACTAAAACATGAAGGGGGGGGGGTATTATGTAGGGCAAGGAGGAGAAAAAATACATGAAAACCTGGTAGACATGCCTAGATTAACAGCATGACATACTGAGCAGAAATGAAGAGTATTCGAAATGTATAAAAATACACAATACAATACTAAAACAGTTAAAAACAAAATAAAACCTGCACTGTATTTCTAAAATAATACAAATATGGAAACAAAGCAGATAAATATTGAATTTTTTCCCCCAAACTTTTTTTTAATCTATTTTATTCAAAGCAAATTATTTCCATACTCAATAACTAAAATGGGAAGGTTGTATCAATATATATAGAATAGGTTGTATATCATTAAAAATACTGCAATTTCATTTAGAGAATAAAAACTAAGCATCTTAAATTTAATTAATGCCACTAGAATTTTTTCCCCTGTGCTCTAAATGCAACAACTAAAAGGTCTTAAGGTGTTAAAAGTTTTAATTTTAGGACAATTTTTTAGACTGATGATGTTATTAGAATCTTACATGCATGAAATTATAAAGAAAAGAAAGGAGCAAAATAATGTATAAACATTAAAAAAATACCCTTTTTCTTTATCCTTGCTTGATAAGATAAGTCTTCAACATAAGAAGTTGCATCAATGTCCAAACCACAAGGACTGTTGTGTGTTGCAGTGATAACAGATGTTGGAATGGCAGGTTGATGTCCTCCTCCAATTGGTGACTGTAAACCTGATGATGATGGAACACCAGTATTTGATGGAGACGAGGAACAAGTACTGTTGTTATTCCTGGTAAGGGCCAATGGTAGAGGCGAAATTGGAGCACCATGAGTTGTGCTGGACACTTGAGGGTGGGTGGGATGACCAGAGAGGTGTGCTTGAAGCTGCGACATTGAGGATGTATGCATTGAATGACCAAGGTGGGACACTGGAGGATGCAAATGTTGACCAGAAAGGTGTGCATGTATCTGTGAGAAAGAGCCTGAATGCAGGGTGTGACCTAGGTGATGATTTGCATGGTGATTGGATGCAGATGAGAGGTTATTGTACGTTGTGTGAGATTTCTGAGACCTAGAGGCATCCATATAACCATTTTGTTGTTGTAATTGTTGTTGAGGATGCTGTTGCTGCTGCTGTTGTTGTTGTTGATGATTATGATGAACATTTGTCCGATGGTGTTGCCTATAATGGGATTGCGTTTGGCCGGGAAATGCTGTGACAGGAATTGAATTTGGATCTAGAAATAAATATGCATAAAAAGAATGTAAAAACGGGCAACAAATAAGATTCAAAAATATGTATGAGAATTTTGGAAACGCTTAAGAGCCACTGTTTACAAATATAGAAACCCACTGTGGTGCCCAAATTCTGATCGCTGAAGTATTATTTTTTGTATCACGTGCATCAACGGAAATGCAAGATTTATTATTGTTATTTTAAAAAGATTATCCTCGCTGACTCACTGTATTTCCGCATTTTTTTATGATGTATCTAAATATTTTTACTTATATGTTTTTCCGAGTTGGCAATCGGAAATTGCTTTAAAAATTAGTGTTTACTTTGGTTTCTGTTAATAAAGTTGTGTTTCGTAGAGTCAATGTTATTCCGAATGATTTAACGTCTTAATTCTCTAATATGCATTGCATAACATCAAAAATTTCTCTACACCCACCACGCTTTTGTATATCCTTAGGACGCACAGTTTTGCTCAAAATGGAATGATGAGATGGAAGATAGAGGTCGATAATTACGTTTTTATTTACCAATATTGTAAATAACATAGCAATTGTTCGTCAAGAATGAATTGGCCATTCAAACAATTAAAAAAATAACGAATTAAAATAAAATATTACAATTCAAAATGACGGGTGTGAGGAAGATTCGAAAGAAAACATATCTAAAGGAACGGTGATCTCGGCTAAACAATGAACTCAGAAAATGCATTCATCTTATTAAGATTTTAAAAGCAAAAAAAATGAAGGTATACTATTTTTATGTCATACAAAACAGATAACCGACGCACAATAACCCTTGATAAAACTCAAAAATGAAAAGCGAGCTTTTGGTATTTCATTTTTAAAATTCTGGAGTTGTAAAACAAAGATTAAAAACTAGTTATAAGCATATTGCAATTATATATATGTTAACATATTTTAGCAGTTACGTGACCAAATAGAAGAAACTTTTGAAAATTTAAAAATTGTTTTATTTCATTATGGGAGGCCTTTTATGCATAAGAAACTATGAAAAAACTGACAACCATTTACATCACGACACAAAAGCATAATAGACCAAAGTTTTTCCTTTCAGCGGTTTTATTATGAGATTTTGATGAGGATTTGTGTAAAAGGAAAGGGAAATTTATGTGTCTATCAAAGAATATTGCAAGAGTAAGGGATTTTTATCCTTTCGCTTAAAGCCTGAGAACCTACTGAATTTATCAGTTTTACAAAGTGCGTGCAGAATTAAATAGAAAAATGGGAAGTGGGTGAGGAAATAAAAAAACATTTTAGAATGAAATTGATATGGGTTAAATTAAAAATTAAGAAATTAATTAAGAATTAAATTTGACTTATTTCACAAACGCGCGCGCGCGTGTGTGAGTAATATTTAATTTAACACTTAATTAATTTCCTCATTTATATCGTAAATTAGTTCATATTACTTCAATACTCGTTTCCTGATCCATATCTCCTTTTTTGTTTAATTATTTCTAATACGCACTCTAAAAAAATTGCAGAATTTTTTGTTTTCGAGTCCACGAGCGATGGGATAAATATTCCTAACACTTACGGATTCCTTTTAAAGACACCTAAGATTCTCTTTCCTACATCGACACATGTCCAAGAAATCTCTTATTAGAATTTCTTAGTAAAATTACTAATAAGAAAAATTTCTGCCACTTTGCACTTGTCTTCTGGTGCGAAGAAAACACATGAGGAAACATATTACCCTCCTGAGGTAAAATAAATTGAAGGTTATTTAAAATTTGTTTTCCTTTCAACCCACATCTGCGAAAACTATAATATTATGTATGTATATATATATACACACAGTCGATTCCGGTTAATCGGACCACATCGGGACGCGATCATTTTGGTCCTAATAACCGGCTGGTCCGATTACAAGAACATGCCCTATGCTACAAGACGATACGTGCTATACGTAACATATTAAAATGTCATTATGACCTTTACTGTGCGGCACACGCGTATGCCGAACATACAAACAAGAACTACTGTTGCTTATGAACTTTATTCATTGAAAAATAAATTTACAAACAAATTCTTCGAAGCGATCTACACGATACTCAGCATGCGAAGCACAATAAAAAATAGTTCTTATCAAATTCCAATCAACGTTTGAAGAACTTATCTAGTGTGATCTGACGCGTTCTGTTGACAGACTGCACTTGAACAAAATCACTACAAACATCTAACACAGCAATGGGACTGCCTTCATTTCCCTCCTGCATGAAATAGTCAGGCAAAATTTCATTGCATTTTTTGGCATCCTGTGTTGAAGGAACCAACTCATTATGGGTGTCATCATCACTTTCCTGGTCTTCCGATGCTGTAGTGTGTTTTGCTGTAACTCGAGCAACAATTTCAGCGTCGTAATCTTCATTTTCATCGTAGTATTGAAGCTCGTTGTCAATGGATAGAAATTCTTCGTAATTTTCGACCTGTTGGAGATCCACTTTTCCCTCACCATTTTCACTTTCAATCAGCATGTCCACATCCACCTCCAAGACCAAATGCTTAAAGCCACAGTGAGAAATACAGTTCTGAATTGTCTCACTGCTTATATTTCGACAGCCATCTGTCAAAAATGTAACTCTTGTAAGATGTTGAATTTGCACTTCTCTGGCTGTTGATGATGATGAGGTCAGCAAACTTTCAATTGCTTCAATGACGTAATTAACCAACCTTTCACGATAAAAGGTCTTCAAATTTTTTATGATGCCCATGTCCATTGGCTGTACCAAAGCTGTGGTCCTGGGAGGTAGAAATTCCAGGTGGATGTTTTTTCCAGGCATTTTGGCAGGGGAGACAAGACACGCACAGTTCACTGACTAAAGTGTTCCGAAGAAACTGGTGTACGTGGGATTTCATTTCCCCGAAAAGCGGAGAAGCAGTGGTTCCTCACGGGCGGCTACCGAGCTGCCCGTTCTAAGAAACAAAGTGCTTGCTCACCTCCCACTGGTTCTTTCCCCTTTCGGACTTCCTGCTGTACACAGGCGACTTGTGGCTTCTTTTTCATCCATCCTTCTTCTTCCCTGCCACGTTCTTTGGTCCGTTTAAACGGAATTTTGGTTCAAATAAGCGAATAATATTAGGCTTATGTACATAGGATTTGTTTCGGTTCTTTAAGATTCGGTCCGAATAAGCGGCTGGTCCGATTATCCGATGGTCCAATTAACCGGAATCGACTGTATATATACAGGATGTATATGAATTCGACCGACAGATTCAGAAGGGAGACAGTAGCCATCAAGAGGATAAAGAATCAATATACAACCCGTCACCATTACCATGTGGCCCCATACAACTAGTAGGCGAAAATCGCAAAAATATACGGAGGAAAAAACAGAAACAAAAAAATAACAAATGGTGTTTCAATTATGATTTTTTTAAAGCGAAAACACATTCTTAAATGTGTTTTTTCATGTTGGTATTATGCGGATTTGAAGATCTGTGGTGATATCACAAAATTCCCACAGATCTTCGGGGTCATAAATTACTCAAAACGAAAAAGTAGTTTACAACCCATTTTTGCAAAATAATTAAAATTTGTACAGTAATTCTTTATCCTCTCTCAGAATTTGAAAGTTTACAGAACTGCAATTACACCCTAATCTCTAAAATCTTAAAATGTTTTCATTTGACTCATTTTCGAAACCATTTGAAACGTAAAATTTTTTAAATGTCTATATTGTATTGTCCAATTAAAATATAATTTTTTTAACTCCCTAGGAAAGTTTAAAATTTAATTTTAAAAAAAGTTAAATATATTAAATTTGCACAAAATTTTACTCTATTATCTTATAGAAATTGTTGGAAGTGGGAAAAAAAATCACAAATGACTTTTAATACTAAATTTTTTCTATATGAAAAACAAGGTGCCATTGTTACGTTGACATGAAATAAGTAACAGATTGGCCATAGGTCTGTATATGCCATGTTTGATGCTTTAAGTATGTTATAAAAATTCTCAAATGACAGTTAAACAAACGAAAGCAGTTTTTTTTTTTTTTTTTCGGTAGTACGTATTCTCTGGAAATGGTTTTTCAAAAACGTAATATAAATTTGTAATTAAAAATTAACTTAAATATTTACACGTTTCCTTAGAATAATTTAAGACCAAAAACCGTTTTAACAAAATAAATAAATAATTAAATAAAAAATAAAAGAAGTCTTTCATTGAAATGAGTTTTATTTCAAATCAATTTTGGAAAATATTTGTCTATACGTTATTGCATTCATATTCATGCAGATTCTATGCTCATATTATAATTGCTATTAAGGGTGTACCAAAGACTCTCCCCTGCTCTGAACTCAGGGACAGTCAGTATGTTCTGTAAATGACCAGATGGTAACTTTACAGAGCATACTGTGTTAACATTACATATCGAAAGAACGTCTATCACACTGGTTTCATTTCTTTGTTTTCAGTTTATTAATATACCCCTCCAAAACACACACACAGAAATGAGAATTTTCAGGTTAATCTAAATGTTTTAATTAAATTATTTATATTTATGTAAAATTTTGATTACTTTAATCCATAACCTTTTTAAAAAAGAAGCCCTTAAATACTTAAGTACCCACATTTTCCATACGAGGTTTATCATGCGAAGTCGTGCTGCCATCTATCGTGCAAATATCTAAATATGAATTTGAATTTCTTAATCTTAGACGAGGTTCGTAGCTCGCTAACGGGGTGGGTGGACGCTACTTTGAGGACAGCTTCACACCCTAAAAGTCCTTATTTTTCAATTTGCAGAAAAAAATCCAAATAAAACAATAACATATTATATAAACAATTATAATTTGATTAGTTACTGGGTGAATTTTGAGGAAAATCAATATCATACAAATAATAAGATGGTCGAATAAAATATTTACTTAAACTGGTACTATTGATAAGTTTTAACGAAAAATCAGATTTATTTTCGAATCATTGAATTTATCCAGGCTTCACAGTTTACAAAATTATCCACATACACTATTAAATAATATTAACTTTTAAATATAATTTTTATTATGTTAATCTACAACATTGGTTTTCTAAAAAAAGAAAGAAGGAAACTAAAATACCTAAGAACTCATATTTCTAACATAAGACATCCGTAGTGCTGCCATCTATCGTCCAAATATAAACTTATTAATCTTCCGAAGCTCGCTAACAAAACGTGAAATCATAGAGTAAGTGCTGCCACCTATCGTTCAAATGTATAAATATGAACTTAATCTTCCGAAGTTCGCTGGCAAAATGGGAAAATGAGGAAACGCTCCATTGCTGACAACTTCACACCATTAAGCTTCTTGTTCATTTTATATTTAAAAAAAAATCAATCAAATAATCCAACAAAAAATAATAGATATTCTAATGATGGCATATAATTACCAGATGAGTTTTAAGGATCAATATCATACCTTTAAGATGGTTGGTAAAGAAAAATTTACTTAAACTGGTAGTATTGTTGCGTTCTAATGAAAAACCGGATCAAATTCCGAATCATTTAATTTATCGAGACTCCACGGTTTACAAAATTATATTTTAAACAAAGTAAAGTTTTGAGCGGGCAAAATGGAACAATATCACCATGCATCATTAAATATAAAATTTCGAAGGAATAAAATAGTTATAATAGCTACACAAACTCTGGGAATCGTTTGAAATGTTTTTACCATCCTTTAAAAGGTTATTCAAATCTATATTTCCGCACCGATATTTTTAAAATTTCATTCTGACCTGAGAAATTATTAAAAATGATTTAATATGTAAATGACTATTTGATTAAAACTGTATTTAAAGTATACTAGTAATTTTGCTCCATATATTTAGGACTTTTACGACATACAAATATATTATGTAAAGAAGTATAAAATAAGTGAAAATTACTCCCCCCCATTTTTTTTAAAGACATCGGCACTCAAAACGAGAAAAAAAATTGCAACACTGAATGAGTTAAAACACTTTGATAATCATATTTCAACAGTAGACAATTCTTATTTTTTGTAGTCCAGGTGACTAATTAAATTGGTAGTACAAATTATGCCATGAATTTTTTCAACTGAGGTTATACTCTTTCGTGACATGTAATTTAAATTATAACTTTAAAAAACTGTATGTTACAATTATATTATAAATCACTACAATATGTTGCTGTTACAACCAATAGAATAATTTTTCCTCGTAGTCCTAATCCGATTCAGACTAACTGTGTAATTCCGGATGTAAATAATAGATGGCGCAGCTGAGCAAGCTCCTATGACTAACGGTAACCTTGAAAGTATATTGACACCGGACGAGCCATGCGCTCTTGTTTTTGTTAGCGGTTGCGTACAGGTGGACCGCTAACGTCAGCTAGACGACTCCTGATTGGCTGATAAATGGAGAACAACAAACCAATGACTGAATGCAATCAAGATTGACTAGATAATTTTCGGTTCGCAGAATCAGGAGTCGAAAAGGTAGAAGCGGAAAAGTTCGCTCGCGGCGGGGAAATTATAAAATAATAGAATAATAAACAGATATAATAACAAACGCAATAGTGATTTACTTTCTTATTCAAGTGAATTCTGAATTAGAATCAGTCTAGAACGTAAAACAACTTGTATAAAAGCTTTCATAAAATTCTATTGCACTCACTAACTTATAAAGTATAAAAATTATATCGCTGCTTTTTTTCCCCCCATCAATAATTTAAAACTTTGGTACACTTTCTCTTATTTTTACGAAAACTACATAATCATGATTTTAAAAAAGAACTGTCCCAAACATAATTTATAAAATTCAAAAGGAGCAATTTGAAATTGAAGAGCAGAAATTGTTTTTTAAAGGGTTGTAAGTTCATTGTAATGAAAAATTCTGTGCAACGACGATCAAAAATGATTTAAAAAAAAAAAAAGGTGACCATCATTGGCAAGATACAAAAAATAACACTTAATAGGAGATTTCAGTATAAAAGAGAGAGAGATTAATTATGCAACTATTGGAATGCAGTTAAAATTCAGAAAAGTGAGAATGAAAGCATTGGCTCTTTAGTATCTAAACATTATTTAAAAATATACGGACGAAAAAAGAAATGCGCTGCATCGTTGAATTCATTTTAAATTCATTTATATGATAACATATCAAAGCCTTACTTAATTAAGAGATGTTATTGGTTTTTAGTTAAACGAAAGTGAGCCTGAATCATTGCAAAATTTCGAGGTATTTTTTTACATAATAAACATATTCACTTCTTATTTATAATAATGCTTGAAAATATTTGTTACTGAATTACTAACTTCTGTCAAAAAAAAAAAAAAAAAAAAAGACCAAAGGTTATGAAAAATTAAATGGAAAAAGAATGGAAATTCCGAATAATTGTACAGTGGATAGTCGTTTTTCAATGGCGAATTCCAATAATCCAGGAAATATCACTATTTGAATACAAATGAAATTCGAGCGCGTATTCAAGGATTGAAGGTTGGAACTGGTTTGCCTTCGAGCAGCACTTACATTATAAAAGCTAGCAACCTATTATGTCAATGTTACATCCCGAGGAAATTTGCTTTTTTTCTCGTTTGTTTCAAAAATGAATCATTTTCAAATGATATAGCATAGTGAACGAGGAGCTGTACAAGGGATTTATTGCCGTACAAGGAGATTCCCTGGTAGGAGGTATATACGCTTAGTAAACAAAACATATGCACGGCCTGATGACTTTTAAAAGTTAAAATTGCATAATTCATTAAGCTTTACAAATAGGGATCAGCATAGAGTGGCATTTTGTGCAATACTTTTTGAAGGAACCGTATTTAACATACAAATTTAAGGAAAAATGGAAAATTAATTTTTTTATGTCAGAAAAGAAACAAATAAAATTCGGTATGAGAAATAATCACGTAATTAACTGATGCATCAGGTTGATTTAATTTGTTTAATTCAAGACTGAATGTTACAATTTAAACAATGTTTTACTTCATATTTACAGCATTTCATTTCTAAAGCTCATATTACTTTGATTTTTCATACGGGCCAGGCTTTCAAAAAAAGTTATAAAAGAATTTTTGTGTAGAAGTAGGTGAAAGGACTGCGGTCAAGCGGCACAAAAGTTCTACGCATGACCCCACTTCCTCTTTCGGATGCCATCCGTGTCTTGCTTTTTGGGACAATGCCAAAAGTTCCCGTTTTTTGATGCAGATCATTTCGCAACCCCCCCCCCCTCCTCATATGCAACACGAGGAGCAGTTTTAATTCGAAAAAGTCCTATTAGATACGCTTTGAAAGTAAGTATAAAAATCCCACTTCTATGAACTACTTCTTAATGTGTTTAAACAACGAAAATTTTCAATTCCCGACGAAGCATTTTCTTCAAACCAACATCAGCCACTTAATCTACTGGCTGAATCAAGCAAATGATACATTTGGAACAAACAAGTCATAGTTCAAGGTTCTTTGGTTGTTCTGATGTATTGTCTAAAAATGTAATGGTTTCTCGTGACCTTTCATTTAAATAGGATATTCACTGTTCTGAGAATCTCGGAACAAGAAGCGGCATCCAAACAATTATCTTCGAAAATTAGACATCATATTACCACTGAGATTCTATCTCAAAATATCGCATGTAGTTTCAAAATACGGTATTATTATAATCAAAATATACAGTGAAATTGGTTAGAAATCAAACTACGCACATTAATTATCAACGAATATCAAACAATGTAATTTGCTTCCTTAAATTCAAAATTTTTGAAAAATGTGTGCATAAATTTCTCAGGAAACATTCTTTCACTGAAACTTAATTTCAAAGTAAAAATGAGAAGGAGATGAATACTAATGAAAAATAATCATTTATGCTTTACAAATTGAATTAACAAATAAAACTGATTTTTTTTTTACAAAAAAATCTTGCTTCCCCTTTGCTAGCACTTTTAGAAAATATTTACCTTTACTTGTTTACAAAAAAAAGCATGTCGACTAAAAAAAATCGCAAAAAACACAACAAAAAAGAAACTGGAATTTTAGAGTTATGCAGTGAGTTGAGGTAGAAAGAAACAGGAAATAACAACACTTTAAAGAAAACTGATTGGTGGTGAGGGCAGGACGAGGGATGTGTGCGTGCAAAACCGGATGGATGCCTACAGCAGTAGGCCCCTCCCCCAGCACCTTTCTTCTTGAACTTTCTTTTTATCCCTGCTTTTATCTACACGCCTCAGAAGCTAAGAAAATAAATTCTCGCAAATTTTAATGAAAATCAAGCTTACGCCATTCACTAGTAAATATACTAAGAAACGATGCCAATGTTTCTATTCTAAGATGATGTTTGAAACAGAACAATTAAAAGAATTTGGATACTCAATAAGACAAGATTTAAAATTGAGGTTAAACCAGTTTCTATTATTATTAAGAAAACTTATTTCTTGTACCAGAATATAAAATTAATTCTCTTACTTTAAAAAAAAAAAAAAAAACAGCTGCATTTTTACCGGTGTAGACATGGAGTTTAACATGAATTTTTTTCTGAGGAATAAGTTCCATCGTGTGGTAAGAGTGAGATTTGAAGGAATACAATTTGGCCTGAATAGTGGAATAGGTCTATAAAGTGAGAAATTCAGTACTAGCAAAACAGCCTTTTCCTACACCAATGTCTAGAGGATAGCTTATTTAAAATCATTAAAAAAACTGAGAGCAAAATAAGTTAAACATTTTATTTTTGTGCAAATTGGAGAATCTAGTTAAAGAGATAAATGAAACATGATTGATATGAAATTTTTAGAATGAATCGTGCATATACATATCAGCTGTTTTTTAAAGGCAAGAATAGTTTCTAGAATCTGATGTTTTTATCTAAAATTTTTAATTTATCATTAGTAGTAATATATCACACAAATGAATGTTTTAATTAAGATTTAAAAACTTATTTATTTTATAAAGAACTTTAATTTTTTGTAAATATTAACATATTTCTACTGCCTACATTAGCTCAGTCAATTTGATAAATTTAACCGTTAACTAAAACGGCAAAGATGATTATCTAAAATAAATTACAGTAAAGTTGACTTACAAATTTAATAAAAAACAATAAAACGCCTAAAAAAATAGCAAACACTTTTCTAAAAGTAGTAGTGTACAACTGTTACACATAATGCATAGTATATATATATGTTGAATTGTTTCGCATAATTTAATCCTTAAATTTTTTTCACGCACACAGCCATATAAAGATACATATAACTAATTTTAAATCTCAATAACTTTTGAAACTCTGTTAAATAGAAAATATAGTTGTTGAAAATAAATACAGTTAATCTATTTATGATGAATATAATAGTTACGGGATATCTTGGTTTAGATAATTACTCGTTTATTTTATAAAGATGCAAGTAGTATCTATAGTATTTTAATTCATAACAGGGTTTATTTGGTTACTTCCAGATAATTTTCACATTTAACACGTTCACTGCCACTACCCATGCCTGATATCAGGACCATCTATCTAATTAGATGACCCCTTCTTTGCTGTCTTTTAACTGTAGTAGAGAGGGTATCTAATCACATAGATGGTTTGGTACCATTACATATAATTTGTAACGCACAGGCGCGTCAATGGCAGCGAATGTGTTAATCTCTGCGTAGCAAAGAAATTCTTTATACCAGGAATTAGGACAGCATGATTTTTTTCCAGTCTGTTTTAAAAATATATTCGTTTAAAATTTCTTCTCTTTTACTTTCAGATAGTACTGTTATGATAGGAAAACAAAAACATTTGAATTAAAATAAAGATCATGCTCCAATTGAGATTTAAGGAAGATTTCGTCAACGAGAGCAACCAATCAAAAACCCCTAGAGCGGCGTATAAGCCTTTCCCTCCCACTCTACGTAACTTCAAGGCAATCCATGCAATGGCCGCCGAGCAAGTGATACAGGAAATGCCATACAAAACTGGATTTCAATGCCACTGAGTTAGTGGTTCAACGACACAATGACTTTCCTCCAACATTGAAGGTCAAAGCCAAAGCAAAGACACACTCCCGCTGCCGTTTAAGGGTTGCACGCCAACAACCAACGCCCAACCCCATTTAAATCTTCTTAAGCAATTTGTTATATATATATATATATATATATATATAATAAAAAAGCTTACAAATAAATTTTAAATCCCAAACATCATCTCTGAAAAAATATAATGAAGGTCACTATTAATGATGATTTCATTTATTAGTCTATCGGTGAAGTATTAAAAATACGTAACCGACCACCATTACTTCATAAATCATATTCTTAACTAATGCAATTAAGCTAACCATTAGCGGCATTAATATTTAGGCTTTTCAGAAAATTTTCGAATTATTTTCAAATCAGTTCAAATATTTCAGTACAAAATAATTAAATAACAATTAAGGGCCATACTGAATTATCTACCTTCAACAAATATCTAAAAAAAAAAATTGCCAATTTTTAATAACCATGATTATTTGCTTCGGTTTTGATAGGAAAAAAAAATGTACACCACGAAAATTAACTGCAAAATTTAAATACATCCAAGATTTATAAAAAGACCGCCAAGAGCGAGGAAGCGCCAAATACACAAACGTTTTCTACTCAGACAGTGATGACATCATATCATCCGCGAACCAATCACAATCCAAAATTATCTCAACACGCAGCAACCTTAACCCTCGTCCCCATCCCGAGTTTTCCTCTCACCTGCGTAACTCAAAACAATAATGATGTCGCTCTTGCATGCGCTATATATTTTGTAATAAGCAGCTTCGAAAACGACATTCACTTTCTTTTATTTTTCTTCTTTCTTTCTTATTTTTTTTTATATCAGGTTACGGAAAATGTTTTAATTATCGAATAGCATCATAAAATGTTTCCTGGAATAAAGATGGGATACTATTCAACTTTACAATTACTCTTATTTCCAGATAAAACAATAAAAAATATAATAATTGCTAAATTAATTCAAAATTTTAAAGTAGAGATTTAGAAGATATTCTTTTTTTGTAATACTAATCTGAATGAGAATAACTTTATTAACCTGAGAGATTCCTATTTTATATCAAAATATATTTCCAAAAATAAACATAACACTTTCGATGTAGTTTATTATTTTTATTTTGAGTCACTTTTAATGAAATAAATCACCCTGATAACACAAGTTGGCAGACGGTTTCTACATTTTTTTTAACCTCGATTCTAAGTGACTCTTCCTGCTTCCGAATTAATTTTCTGTCTCTCTATGTAACGTTGTGTGCATTTCAATCGTATTAATTCAACAGAGAAATTGAACAATTTTGTAGGTACAGATAATAGAAGAAATATTATATCCTATTACATCGAATATCTCCAGTTGAGATTCTGAAATAGAAAAATTTAGACTGAACTAGCTAAAAAAACAAGGAATCGGTTCTTCATAGGGAAATCATCACTTCCGCGCATCCGCCAGAAATATGACTGGGTTAACTTCTCTGAAAAAGTAATCTAGTTCCTTATCTGTCTCAAATTTACACGATCACGAAGACAGAATTAGCAGCAGAAAAAGAAGTAGTTATCTACGCAATTACAACACACATTTTTTTTTTCACTTCAGTAACAATATTTACAAGGTTAAGTTCGAGGCAATTGTCCTTGAATTACAAACAGGGAAGTTATGTCGCACAGGAAGAGAAATGAGGGGAAGAAGACAGAGGGGAAAAAAACACCTTCCAAAAGAGCGGCCTTTTCTCTCGCTTCCCCTCTTTCTTCCAACATCCTTTATTCTCTTCTTCTATAAACAAAGTAATCAGTTCGTAGTCTTTAGAAAAAACAGAATAAAAGACATGCAGATTTTTCTTCTAAATGCAAAGCAGGAACATTTGGTAGAATTATTATTTTTAATCTTTGCGTGGTCGGAAGAACTGAAAAATTATTTTTTATCAATATTTATACAAAAAACGGGGAGTCGTCACTTCAAATTATAAAACTGCTCGTAAATAATTGCCTTCAAAATTTTGAAAAGAATACAAATATTTCGACATAAAAATGCAGCTTTTCGAAATAGGAGCATGGCTTCTTGAAAATTGGGAATAAACTTTTTCCGTGGGCATTGTGCACAAAAATGTTTCAGCTGAATTACTTTTTCCAGATATTAAAACGAATGAATTTTACAAACATCTGCTGAATACATTCTAATAAAAATCTACTTATTTTATAAAAATATTTACTAAGCAAATAGTAAAATTGTCAACAGGACTAACATAGCAAGTAATAATTGAACAATTCAGAGACACCACAGCATTTACCAATGATGTTCTCGTTAACTATTTTCCTCTCATGCAGTCAGTTAACTGAAGAAGAAAGTATTTAAAGGTGAAAAGCATAAATTAAATATCCAGTAGAATCCTCTTCCGTAAATGAGTTGTTTTTAGCATCCTCTGTTAAAACAAAATGTAGTACTCTGAAATGAATTAATGCTGAACTCGTAACGACGTTTTATAGATGATTGATTCGAACCTGAAATCTGAGGAAATACATATTTCGTCTTCCTTCATTGGCCCAAAATCCTAAATATTTAAAACTAATTTCCCTTAGATCCACTTATTAGGCCTCCAATTCACGAGTTTGTGAAAGTACAGCAATTCGCTTCTGGCCTGATGTGTAGACATGTGTCGAGTGAATCAACTGAGACGTCACAGGGATTGCCATTATTTCCAATAATCTTAGAACTAACTCCATGACTTCACTATTTTGTGCGCCAAATATTTTAACCGCCCCTACACTTTCTAGCATACTTTCAAAATTTGGTTAATTTTTTGAAACGGGGGGGGGGGCCTTTTTCCTACAGAACCCAGAATTCAATACAAATCGGTAGTTTTAATGGCAAGATAAATCCTTCTGTTTACTTTTCGCTTTCAAACACACAATGGGGGGGGGGGTCCAGAATTTGATTTACATTAATATTTGTTAAGTTATCCTCATAGCTTTTATGTTATCGTTTCCATATTCAATTCCATCCGTATCGATTGACACATTTCTGAGTCCAGAGAAAGCGAATTACAATTTCAGTTGCGATAGACCATAGTTAAGACAGACAAAACTCCAAAAATTGTTTTTAGGTTTTTTAAATTGATTTTAGGTTTTTTAAATTGATTTTAGTTGCTCTTGTGAAAATATGGCTATGTATAACGGATATGGCTATGTAATCAGTGAAAACAGTTCATAATTCTTAGCTTCCTTATCTGTTCCTTATAACAATGCAAACTAATTTTTTGCCTTCTAAATCGTTGTTAATAGACTGGTGTTCGCCGAAATCAACATGCCTAGATCCATGCTGGAGTGAATCTTTTCAATACGGAGTTTTTGCATCCACTAGTTTGTATTTGATTTATAAACCGGTCACAGGAGAGTGTTCCCACTGCTTTGATTTAAGAATCAGCTTCCAAGAGGGAAGCCAGCAGCTACTTCTGAGTTTAAACTTAAAAAAGTTTTGCAGTAAAATGTTTGTAAATTAACATACATCAACAAAAACTTCGTAGATACCAAGGAAGAAACCTAGTCTTAATCAAAAATATTCACCAGAAAAATTTCTAACACTGGTATAGCTTTTAGATATATTCTTTCGTGAATTAACTACAATCAATATCAGCTTATCAAGCAAATGTTCTGATGATGCGGAAATAAACTGGCCGAAAATTCTTGGCACTTTTTAAAAATATGTAAGTGATACGAATTATTTTGAAATCTATAAAAAACAAAAAAACATTTCTTCAGATCCTGATAATCCCTTTTACTTATGATGCAAATAAATATCAATCAATCTTCCCATTCGCATATACGACGCTGATTCGCTATGACATTTCATGATTTCACTAGTACTCACTTTGTTGCAATCGATTATTGTACATCTGAGGTTGGTTGACAGGCCCATACGGTGTGGCGTATGACATACCATTGGGACTAGGGGATTCAGGTGTCCTGGAGGCAGCAACTGAAAGCGTAAAGACGTCAATCAATCAGAGATGGTCTCGGATTAGTAAAAAGGATAACCATCACCGCACACAAAGCTGAACCAAATAAGAGAAAGTGAGTACCGATTCTTCAAACATTTCTTCTAAGGAGAAAACTAGCTTCTTTACTGGTGTAAACCAGAATTATGGACATCAAGCTCATGCGAATGGCAGTCAAGTAAGCGATGGCTTAAGTTTCCAAGAAAATGCCAAGAATTTATACAAGTTATACAATAAGTGTTTTTTTATAATTAATGCAACCAAAAATTAGTTCAAAAACAGTGCTCCCCTCCCCAACATTTGTCCCCAAGTTAATCAGTTTTCGAATGATTAAACATATTCTCAAAATATTAGATCAAAACAGCGAAGGCGTAGTTAATCTAGATCATGGCACTCTTCAGCAATCACAACACAGAAGTTAGTGGAGAAAAAGTCCTATGAATTGCATACAATAAATCTTGTATGAACCGCTGTTATATGAAATCTGCTATTGTCACGCATTTTCTCTACAGTGTCATAGCGATGGGAAGCATGTTAATTTTGGAAGCCAACTATCATGAAAGATGACGAGAAAAATGTCCCGAATTACTTTCCAACTAAACAGTGGGCAAACAGCCTTCTTCCCGCGTAATGAATAATTTTTTTATTTGTGTATCAAGGCATTTTTGTTTTCCTCTAAAAAATGCTCAAGAAGAAACACATATTCTAACACTTTGGAATTCAAATACGCTTAATTTCAAGATGATTTTAAAACTCATTAATATCAAATATTTGCATGAAAAAGTAAAGATAGTGGGTTCTCCTCCACAATATTTACACTATCATTGTTTCTAGCAATAAAATTAGCCCAAAATTAAAGATCTCTTTTTTTAACAAATAATCTTAAAAATGAATACCATAACAGAATATTTAAGTAGTTTTTTTTTTATTTAAAAGTAAACATACTATTAAATGATGTAACAAGAAACAAAAGGAAATTATTAGAACAAAAACAATAAAAAATTAAAAGTTTACTGAAATCTCTCACGATAATGCTATAAGCAGTTAATGCTGTCTCCGTATATATCAATAAAAGAAGAAAAGTTTTAACACAGTCGAACCGGTTTTCAGTAAACTTCCAGTTCAGACAGAGGACGGGGCAAAAAAAAAATCGAGCCATTTAGAGCCACACAAAGCAGAGAAAGTGGGGGGGGGGGGGGGAAACCGCTCCAAGAAGTCTTCCTTCCAATTGGGATGAATGAAATAGTTGGAACTGAAATACTTTTAGATGTATAATTCAATGGCGGTTACTAATTATCTTGAACTTTTCTCCATTCCATTTTCGAAATCAAAAGCTAGCTCAAAGGCATCTGTATTTCGCACAACTTTTATTGTATAAATGAAGTTCTCAAAATAATATTACATACCGGAAGCGCCTATAAGACGTGGCTTCGTCTCTTCATTACTAAGATGGCTACTGCTACTGTCGACGTCAGACACACCACTGTCAGCTGGACTTGGAGGTAAAGAGCCTAAAATAAAAATATACAGCATTAAGTCAAGCATCACACATTCTTATCGCAGCAGATGATTTTTCTCTAATCTTTGGAAATTCTTCCATATTTGAAAATAGAAGTAGTTTGCTAAGGTAAGAATTTTATATTGATTTACCACATAATTGTGAAAATAGCATTTTTGTTGATAAAAAAAATACATATCGGATGATTTTCAAGCAAAAGGAGCATAATACAAATAAAATCCCGTTTAGCTAATGCGTAAAATAATATGCATGTTTATCTCCCATAATCATCAACGTTAAAAGTGTTTTACATTATCAGGCGGCAAGGAATTAAAGCAAAAAAAAAAAAAGACATTTCATTTAAACAATGAAGTACGAGTCATTGGTGGTACGCGTTGTCTGATGAGACATTTAAATGTGAGTCACCACTGATACACTCATAAGGTTAATAATTCAGAAATTACACTCAGATCATGAAGGTATGGTTATAATGTTAAGAAATGGTTAAAACAGCCATGATTAGTGTACTTAAATTCACGATTAATTAATCATTTTTTTTTTTTATTCATAACATATGTATCCCTTAACTTTTTTTTCTTTTTCCAAGTCAATGCTGTATCAAACAAATGGAGCACAACAGGAAACCTCTGAAACGAAGGAATCTCTTTTTCCCTCAAATCCCATTAGAACCTCTTCCGCACCTGCGACCCCTAACGGCTTTGCTCCACTTTGAAATCCCTTTCTCCGTAGTAGGATTCAAAGAGGTTGATAGCCCCTCAAGGTTAAAAAGGATAGAGGTTCGCAGAAGGGGTGTTCAATGAAAGGTCAGGGAATAGGTCTATCGGAAATGATTTCAGGACAAAAGGGGCCTCTGCACCACTTGGAAGAAGGGAAAACAAAATGGCATTCCTCTTGAAAAATAGGAGAGCCCATTCGTTCAACTATTCGGAATCGATTCCAAGTACGCCGTTAGAGGATAACATTTTATTCAAACTTACTAACACTTATGAGGATATGAACTATCGACTATTATTACAAGACTAATGATTACCATCAACCATTTTTTAATTGATAAGATCAAATCTTGGAAAACGAAAAATGTCCTCTACAATTGTTTTTGAACAAATGAATCACGTGCTTTATTAGCCATTGTTTGTCTGGTTTGATCTTTCAACTACACTAAAAAAAACAACCAAACGTTTCTTTTCTTTTTTCTGCTTGATTCAGAAATAATTCACCCTTACATTTATTAGAACAATAAGCACATTAAATGATGCAAATAGAATATTTGAGGCCTCTTTGACTTGAAATAGTGTACATCAATGTTATTTTCAGTTGGAGAATCTTACCGCATTTTCTGCCGGCACAGAAATATTGAGAAAATTTTAACAACAATTTTTCAAAATGTCAAGTGCCACTTCAGGTGTCGTCCTCGTCATCTGACCGTGGTTCAAAATTACGAGGTCCGTCCCAAAATAGCCCTCGTGTTGCTTTAAACGGGACGTTAATATAACTAAACTAAAACTAAACCTTTCAAAACTGGAAATTATTCTCCTCTAAAAAGAACAAGTGGTATAGGCAATAGAGGAAGGATGCTTTCAAAATGATGCAACATCTAATTTTACGAATTAATAAATGTATTCCTCGACAAATCGCAATTTACAAATTCTTTTTATTACATCTCACTGCATGTTTATAAATTAAACGAGCAAGCTCAAAGATTAAAATATAACAGTGCAGTATTTTTCAAAATCAATCATTATTTACTTGCTGAAGTCAGAGGGCTGAACTAAGTTGAGGCGACAGTTTAATTAGAAGCCGATGAAAGGACAAATACTTTGAATATAATTCATTTGATAAGTTTCATTATCGCGTCGAGATCCTGACGCTAAATAATAAATCCTCATTAATGTGAAATAACGAAGAACTACATGTACTAGAGAAACTACGAGGACATGCATATAAGACCAGATTTCGAAAACTTATTTATTCTTCAGAACTTTCTTTCTACAATAATTTTAAACAAATACCATTAAAAAAATGGACAAAATTCAAAATACATCAACAAGTGTAAAAGAACTATTTCTGCGAACAAAGCATGTGAATGAAATTCTTTGTAAGATGGTCTAATTTCATAGATGGTCATGCAATTCTAAGCCTATTATATTCATTTGAGCTATTTCGAGTGAAGAAGATCAGAACTCTCTGAACTGTATCTACTGCTATACAAACTTAATTTAGATCAGGCAGCAGAATTAGCTTCAAAAGATGTATTAGATTTTTAACAAAAATAACTCCAATGGAAAACCTTTCCCTTTAAATTTCCCTTCTTTGGACGATGGAACAACATTTAATGAGGGAAAAAGCAAGTATTGTATATAATATATTTCTGTGTTTCCACCCGTACCTCCACGTGCTTTTTTTTTTATCATACTTAATATAATTTAATGAGTTCCACACCTTATATTTATTATAACTTATTTTCCTTTAATGTGAGTGTGGTTAATGAATTCAATTTATTTACACATATCAATTTCCTTTTTTTAGCGTCTTAAATTTAAATTTCTGAGCTGTACGTGGTTTTCTTTCGTTCAACACTTCTAAAGGTCTAATGTTGAATTGAATATGACGCAAAATTCATAAATCTCAAAAATGAAAGTTTTTCCCCTTCAGTATTTGCAAAAAATGCATACAAATTATAAGCTACACGCTCGGCCTTTTTCTACTTCGGTACTGATGCGCTATCCGATTCCTAGTCAAAATCATACAATACAAGTACAAAAATCATCTAAAAGGCGAAACTTATTGCTTAAACGTGAAGACAAAAAATAAACATATTCAAGAGATTATTTGCTTTTTACAACAAACACGTAAGAAATATATCTTCTAGGAAACAGAGCAAGAGAAGATAGGATTAAAATAGCATAGATAGGATGGATAAGATATGGAAAGGTGGCGCTATTCATAAGTCCATGCTCAGGGAAAATTAGACTCATCAGAGAGGAAGTTAATTTAACTTCAGATCAGATTTCTAGGCAAGCATGTATTGAAGTTGAGAAATGACGGGAAAAGGCATAGACAAATGAGACCTATTTCTCATAATCCTAATAGACCCTATTTATCAAAGCAGTTTGAATAAGGAGAAGCGCGTTCCATCCTATTCTGTTGCTTCACGTAGAACAGTTAAAGTTACAGAAATTAAACTATAAAAATTGTTTTTTTTAGTGTTCAAATTCCAGTAAACAGAAAATAGTTGTAAGAATGCGAGTAAATTGAAATATCCCCACACATATAATTTCAATTTATGAGTATTCTAAAAATAATTTTGCATTAATCGTACAAGGCTTTACATTTAACTTTTGAATTGGGTGCGCTTTTAATTCCATACGTTCAAAACCAAAAATGCTTTCACTGCAAAATGTCATTCTAAAGCTACGTATATAAGTTCAAAATACTTCTCACTGCTTTATTTAAAAACAATTTCGCCTTTTTCCTCGGCTGGCCATGCTTCTTGTAGAAAAATTTTAAAAATAGATAAAAATATAACTCATGCTGAAACATTGCGAAGAATAAAAAAATAAACAGAAAAAACAGCACTCCTGCTTCTTCCTAATAGAGTAACATATTACACATATGTGTAATATGTGTAATAATATGTGTAACTCCTAATTAATTTATCCTCAAGAAATAATTTCCTAATCTCTCTAACTGGGGCTTGTTCCCCATGAACTTTTAAACTTCTGAGTTGCGCGATCTATTATTTTTCTTGCGGAATCAAAATGCTAGGTAAGCGAATTCTCTTTAATACTACATAAATTCAAAATATTTTTTGCCTTCTTATTCAGTATAATACATCATGGACTCGTCATGGCTTGGACAAAAAAAATTGATAATATATTAAATTTATACTACATAGTTACGAGGAATAAAATTGTTAACGAACTCCACGCCTATTTCTTCAAAGAATGCTTATTACAGATACATATAAACATTCTTTGAAGAAATAAGCGTGGTGCTTTTTTATAATTTTTATTCTCTAAGGCATGAAGAAAATAGTTCAATTTTTAACCAGTACCAAGATTTTTTTTGTAAAAACCATAATAAATTACACTCTTTTAAATCAAGCCAAAACAACCAAAGAAAACCATTACACATCAGACACTATTATAATTATACAATACTTATTATAACTAGACCTATCAGTTATCAGTAAACATTCAATTGAAGTTCTTGTTAAAACACTTCAATCGAAGAGATAATCACTCAATTTAACTGTGCTAAAAATGATTCTACAAACGTGCGCCATCTTTTAAGTTTTTCGCTTCAAAATTTTTACCAAATAAATCTAAGCGTTTGCACCTTTAGAAGCCTAGTATCATTTCGAGACACAAGTCTGTCTGCTTCATAAAGAAATGATGTCGGAATCCACTAGGGGAGGAGGGAAAAGAGGAAAAAAAATAATAAATAAATAAAAGATTGTCCTTGAAGAAGGCTTCTAGCCCCTCACACCGCTACCCATGAAGAGGCGAAGCTCTTAGCCAATCAGAAGAGGCGCGTGTTATGCGACTTGCGCCAGCTCGGGCATTCCCCTTTCTCACTGCAGCCTTGAAAATGTCTCTCTGCCTTTCCAAAGCATGCAGATAGCGGTAGTTACGAAAATCTTTACATTTGGCGCCATTTCTCCCCTTCTTTTCGAATCCCCGCCAGGGTTACCATACTGGCCTTTGTATTACCAAATTCTGAAAATTTTGTTTTTTAAGCCCTTGACCTCAGGAATATCCATATGTATTATCGTCTTGGATCTATTTTCTTAACTAATTCTGTTGTTTTTAAATAAAATTTTGATATTACATTTTCCATCGACCCATGGTCAGTCGTCAAATGATGTTTAGAAAGTGGTTTCTTTCCTATTTCATCAGACTGATTGCCTCAAGCAAACGTTAGTATTTCTATAAAGAACCACTTTCTCTTTTATTATTCTTATAATGTTCTAAGAAGTTTCCCACAAAGAAAAAGATTTTTTTCTAATCTTTTATGGAGAGAGATAGAGAAGGGAAAAGAAAATATTTAACTGCACATTGAAAAAAATAGTAGTACCGGTAATTTTAGTGTTGATTGAAATACCTACTCTGCAAATTTTGGAAAAATGCCTTTTTAATTCCAATACTGGCGTCAAAGAAAAGCTCTCGAAAACAATTTTTAGAACGACGCAGATAATAACATGAAACTGAATATCAACTGAGGAATTAAAGGGGGGAGGGACTTATTAAATATTTATCACTTTTTGAAAACTCTTAGATCAAAAATCATGAAAAGAATGTTTTAATTAACACATAAGAATTGACACTTTCCACTATTTCATGTTCAACTTTACAAATTTATTTATGAAGAAGTTTAAATTTACATATAAATTTTGACTAAAAAAAATCAGTACTTTTAACTAGTTTCTGCGTAAGTTTATCAGTATACTCTATAAATTAAATAGCAGAAAAAAAGTTTTCCATTTTCATAGTATTCATTCCATCCATTTCCATAGTATGTTTTAAAAATATTATTTTGGGATTTTTTTTTTTTTTAAATAGCATTACATTTAATGAAATAATCTTCCTAAAGACAATGCTTCATATGGTTTAGAATAACAAATATGGAAAGTGAAGAATTTAAAAAAAACTTATTTGTTTTTTTAAAAAAAGGGGTAGAAAACTTGAATTCAGTTTTATTAAAATGGATAATAGATAAATAAAACATAAGTGATTATTTGTTTTCGTAAAAACTCAGCTTAGAAATATCACTGATTCATCAAACATTAAGAATCCTTGCAATCACTCTCAACGAATCTGAAATAAATTAATTCATGTTTATCGCTTCTCAGTTCATAATATTCAACGTATTAGTCAAGATTTAATAAAATGGTGGAATTTCTAATTGCGTTGTTGGAAACTAAATTCTTCTTTTGAAACCAGCAGAATTTCTTATATTGAAGAAGGCCAGCACGTTTAAAAGAATTAGAGAAAATTCAGCTTTATTTCAAGGCAAGAAGGGACGTTTAATGAAACGCGTTAGCATTACATAAGTGTTGCATTAAAGCTAACAAAAATGCAGCAAATCTTTTAAGTGTTATTCAATCCTTATGTTTTATTGTTGTTGTGTTGACACAACAACAACAATGAAACATAAATTCAACAGTTTCCTTTATTCTGATGGCTTTCAATTCTTCAAATAATGCTCCTTGGCTGTGGTTCCCTGATATGTTAGCTTTGAAAGAGAAAAACAAATGAAAAGCGGGACATGGAGAGCACCTCATATTTGGGAGGATGCGAGAGAGTATGTAGACTCTTGAGATGAATGCTGCCAACAACAAAAAAAAATAACTACTATTTTTATGGCGTTTAATGTACAATGGTGCTGGTTTATTGCGATGCACAGTAACATTTCGATTATTTTTAATTGAAAATTGGAAGCTCATATTACGTACAAAATACACTGCGGTATCACATAAAAATACTGAGAAAGCAGTGGTACCCAAAAGTTAAAGGTGTTCAGTTAAACTACTAACGTTAAAGCTTAAAAAAAATAACGAATGATAAAAAGTATGAAAATTTTTGATTAAGACAAAACTTATTCTTATGAATAATAACAGAGTCAACTGTCAGGTCTATCATTATATTTTTTTGATTATCGCTGACATCCATCTTCAGAGCCTTTAAGTATTTTTCATAAAATTTTGCAATTTAAATGTTACTTTTAATATATCCAAAAAAAATTACAATAGATTTTGCATGCATAGTTTCTTTTTTATTCTTTTTTGAAAGTGATTCTAAAATCAAATTTATTCTAGCGTCGTCACCCTTTGTCAACTAATTACATTCATTATGCGATTTGTCACCAAATAATAGATAACCGTAGTATAAGCCAAACGCAATTTTTTAACCTACCATTAAAAAGTTGAATTAAACGATTAAGAGTACTACTGAATTCAAATGAAGCAGAAAATTTTCACAGTACACCCAACACAGTTTTGCCGCTTTCGAGAAATGAATTATTTCAACAAATTTCAGTACATATTTCGCAAAATTAGTGATTTTTAAAAAAAGTTTTCACTCCGCTTTAAATTATATTTATCTATAAGCCAACAAGGTGCAGAATAAAATACTTTCCCTTCCAATTTTACTGAAACTGATGTTAATGACCAAATGATTTGTCAATTTAACCACCAAAATGTGCTGACTCAGGAAAAATCGGAGGAAAGGATATCGCACCTTCTCTTACCATGTTGTTAATAGGGATTTATTTTGGAAGGGATATTCCGTTCAATAATTTGATTTTCTGCACAAAATACATTGTTTAGTTTTGTTTAGCAGTTGAGTCAGAAATAATCGACAGTTTCCAAGAATCTCTGGAGTTGATCTTTCACAACGACAGGCTCAGTTTCTGAAAAATGAGGTTATTGGCAAAGCCATGGAGGAAATTATGGGTTCACAACGGTGTGAAGAAAAATATATCACATCTTTTCAACTTTCTAATTTTAGAGAATGAATAATGCGTGCTTTTCGGCAGAATATTCTGCAATGCTGAGTGAAGACGCCGACAAGAAATTTAGTTCTTGTTCGTTTAAATACTCAGGTAAGAGTGGAAACAATTATTCTAGAAAACGTTTTAGAAGAGAAAACGGAATCATCAAAGACAATGTGAGCCTTTCTCTGGAGTGAGAACGCTCCTAAATGCACCACTTGATATCAAAATCAATTTATAATTCAGATTGTAACACCTCAAACATCATTTCAATTAAAGGAACAAAGAAATTTACTGAGTTTGTTCGAAATTTTAAGGCGAAAAAAATTTAATTGTAAACGCATCAATTACATAATCAGCATTTGTCGCACAATACGGAATCCTAAATGAAAGATAGTTTTAAAATATCACCACTGTTAAGCATTCAGAACACATATGGTTTTTTAGATAATGATTTACCTGTGGCATGTGCGGCGTACATGGAAGCAATCGTATAGGGCAGTCTCTGCGGCGATTGCTGGAGTATGTTTTGAAGCAGGGTCTTGGCTTCTCTGTCTATATTTTCTGGGGAATTAAGGAGAGCCTCCGCCACTATCTCTTGGTCACGGGGATCACCGCGAGTGCTATCGCAGCTATTGTCCACTAAAAACAAAAGGGATACACTTCAGATATAATCATTTCAGCAAATAGACTTTTAAGAAATGAACATTTTAATTCGATATATGCACCAATAAAAAAAAAAATTAAGAATTGATTCGTGAAAAAGGCACTTATTAGAGCTATTTTTCAATAATAAATTAAACTACATTTAAATTATGAACTATTAAAATCATTTTACGTTCAACCTTAAAAATTAATTTACAAATGATGCTAAAAAAAGTTGGACTTTTAAAAGTAAAAATGTAACTTTCTGTTGGCGGAAGTGAAGCGAAATGAAAACAGAGACGTAACTATATGAATACGGTGAACAAAAACTACCGTGTAATTCTGGTCAGTTGTTATTGACATCATAGAGTTTGCTACACTGAATAATTTATTTTATAAATATTTAAAAACGGCTGAATTTTCCGAAAATTACATCCAGCTTTTACGCCATTTCTCGATATTAATAACTAAAAATAACTACCAAATTTTAACAGAAATTCACACTATTTTTTTCAGTTATAGTCATAAATCTGCAGCGTAAACCTTTATTTCTCTTGAGGTGAATTTTTGACATTAATTAAAAACGAAATTTCTGAGTTAATGGGGGGAAGATAGGTATTTCTTGAACACATACGGTGGTTCTTATGAAAATATTTAATAGTCACAGATTCCATCTTTAGTAGGAATGAGCAACCGAATATACTTTATTCAACTGCTCATTTTATTTCACAACTAAAACTGAAAGTCGCTTTTTTTAGCTTACTCAAATATATAACTTCATCCTTTCTAAAAATGTATATTTATTTATTTATGTTTTATTTCTTTTTTTGAAATCCTCTTCAGAAATTTAAACTCACAATATATGGCATTAATGGTGCAACTACTAAATACGGAAGTTCCGATAATTCCTTTTACTGAAACGGGACTCTTATCCAATCAGCAGGCACAAATGATAAATAAAACAACACCAAATTCAAGCTTCCTCCCAAATATCAACAGACACAAATGAAAGAGTTGGGGCGGGAAGAAGATTTATAAAAGAGAAAAGGAAGTACTATTAATAGAAGCCGACGGCACTGCTCTTACAATTCTACCCCTCTCCCCCATGCGTAGAAATGAACTCGTAAACCTGCTTTTCATTCGCAACGTGATAAGGGATGCACAGTCCCCAAAAGTTAAGGGTCCCGTCCCCTTCCCAAGGTTGTACCTGGCAGCATTCCATTCGTCCCTGAAATAGGACGAAAGTGGAATAGTGAGGCCCTGTTATTGATTTCAGAAGTGAAAGTTGCATAAATGTCAGCGCAGCCGCGCCTTCAGGTTATTATGAATGGAAGGGAAAAAATCTCTCCCAGAATGACTAGCTTCGAATGATGAGGCGATGATATAATGATAAAAGGGGCGATCTGGGTTGAATGCTGTGCTGCTGATACAAACCGAAGTCTTTCTCGTAATATATCGAATGCAAATAATATCTCGAAAATAGCAATACGATTTTGCCCCCCCCCCCTTTTTTTTATCTGGATTTAACCCACCCAAATATATTTAATCAGGCATGGATGAGAAGGGGGTTGAGAGGAAATTTAAGGAAAATAATTTGCTCTCATTTTTTTAAAGTGATTATACTTCTTAAAAAAAATTCATTTAGCTGAATCATGGTGATTCATAGAATCTCAATAAATACTTCGAACAATGTTAAAAAAAAAATCAAGTTTCCTTTTTATTTGCCAAAAACTACCCAAAATTTTATGGCCAAATTCTTAAAGCGAAATATCCACTCACACAAGAATGTTTTCCGAATTTTTTACAGCAGATGCAGAAATCATTTAGCTCGTTTGAGGACATGTTTTTGAAACGGGAAGATGTGTTGTGAAAAAGGAAGGAGCGGCCAATCAACTCCCGAGTGTCACCTTGAACGTCACAGTCAGTGTGAAGGCCGGGGGGAGAGGGGGAAGCAAGGTTCTTTGACTAGGTGATTGGGTTGCGTCACACTCAGCCTTTGTTCTCTGTCCAGAAAACTGATTTTGGGCAGCTGCCCAAACTGGACTGGAAAGATGGGAACAATTATTAAGTCGGCGGATTGAGACTCGTTATTCTGGAAATTGATGCTATATACGCTGAACCTTGACTAATTTGAATTTTCCCAATTTCCTATTAACATAATGTTTAAAAATTCATCTATCGTTTAAAATTATTTTGGTTAGCTCAAATTAGAAATTATTAAAAATATTATTTGTATTTCAGAATTGTTTTCTG
The DNA here is from genome assembly GCA_026543055.1 of Argiope trifasciata. Lineage (NCBI taxonomy): Eukaryota > Metazoa > Arthropoda > Arachnida > Araneae > Araneidae > Argiope > Argiope trifasciata. The sequence goes on from JAPMOQ010060156.1 coordinate 81,742, forward strand.
TACTTTAATATGCATCTTGTATAAGAATACATTATTAAGGGCTATCATTCACTAAAGAAGTTTGCTGTGCACTATGTATTCGGCCACCCCCTTCCCTCAAAATTTCAGTTTTCAAAATGAATTTTACTGAAAAAAGTGTATCGCATTTTTTATTTCCCTTTACTGCGAAATTCTTGTATTCAATGTCTTGCCCACTGTTTGCTTAATATTTATTAATTGAAATTATTTTTTAAATTGTTAAATAGTTTGAAACTCTTCAGGTCTATTTTTGATTTCAAAATTTATTTTCCACTGCTTAACTTATATTTATACCATATTTTTCTTAATTTTGTTCTGTGAGTTTTGAATTGCTATTTTAAATATATAAATAACCAAAACAAATATTGTTAAAATAATTATTAACCAAAAAATTTAGCTAACTGTTTCTTCCACACCGGTGATTTTGATTTATTCCGTTTAAGATAACTAATTTTTATGGACTCAAAACTAATATAAAAATTTCATTTCTTATATTTTATACCCCAAAATTGCCATGTTCCACAAAAGCCTATTTCATCGCAAAAACTAATCAATGAAAAACAAACCTTTATTTGATAACTGCATATATATATTATATATCAAACTGACATGAAGAATGCGAGAGAAAGAAACAGCATTCCCTGACTAAAAATCGCATATTTTATTCCAAAATCTTAAATTATAGTGCTGAAGTATTTGAATATAAATAGAATGCCTACATAGAATATATAAACGATTTTACTAATAATATACGAATGCAATAAATTATTTATCAGGGGGAAAAATTGTAGTAAATTAAATTGTGTAAAAAACTGGAAAAATCCAAGTAAATTGTTTTTCTCTTATTAGTTTCTTTTCATTTATTTTAATGCAATAAAAAAAAGCACAATTCGAAACTGAAAAAAAAGTTTTAATAAATTACCAAAAAAAATTATTTGTTGCACAGCAGAGTTAACACAAAAACAACGGAAGGTTAAAATAACCAGTATCCGACAACAATCTAAAGGAAAAGCGATAGATATTAAACAGCTATGTGAAGAGAAATCTGCAGCGTTGAAATTAAATTTAAAATCACTTACGTAATGTTATAAATAAAGCACTTTTCTGCGGCAGGCGGCGACAGAGGGCGCTGCAGACATAACTACAAGAGGTGAACGTCCGAGCGGGATAAAAGAGAAAATGTTCAAGGTTATGAAGAAGGAAACAAGCATCGATCTTCGTTTGCGGAACTAGTAGTGAGGTAGCGGAATGTCTCAGGACAAAATGGTTGCTGTATTCAACACAACGGGGAAAACGCGAAATCTCTTGCAGCAAATATATCCTTTGACAACATTTCAAATGCGTCTGAATTTCGAAGCATTCAGAGGTAAAAAGTTCAAATAGTAACATTAAATTTAATGAAAAATCTTTGGACGCATCAACTGTATTAGATAACTTCCGAGTTATAGTATAGTATAGTAGAAGATGCACGACAATCCGTTCATTATTCAACATAATAATGAGCGAACGCAATGTAATGTTAAACGAGATACTCCTGTACTTTACTTTCATCCGTTTTAAAATAAGGCAGGATAAAAATTGTTAAAAATATTTCATTGTAGTTTATAAATGATGAATAAATTTGAAAAAGTAAATATATTCCAGTTAGATGAATTCTGATTTGTATTTTGAATTTTTTGCGCATAGAAACTACTCATTTTTTGCGATAGAATATGCGTTAAAGACTTATAATTTCGTTCGGCAAATTTTCAATATAAAACCTTTTCTTAATATATTAGTTTCCCGTAGTTTCAATGCTATTGTCGCCACAATACAGCTCAATGTAATTAACCACTAGGATGGCCTTTTAGAATGCACAAAACAATGTAAAACCAAAGACCATTTAATCAATTGAATTCGCACGAAAACAACGGGGATATTTTATATAACACAGCTGAATTTTTATAACAAAATCAAGCGAAACGTTCCTAAACGAGTAATTCAATAGCAATAAATTTTTGCAGCAATGATTTGCAAAAAGCAATAATAATAATAATAAACAAATAAAAAGCAAGTTCATTGTATTTCAACAAAGCTCTACTACTTAATGAAGAAAATATTAGCGACAGAAATCATCCTCGTTTCACCTTATAATTGTAGAATCAAACTTTAATTAAGAAATCAAAAGTTACACCACAAAGGCTCCTTACAATCGATGAAGCAAAATTAAAGAAACCGAAATCAGTTTATTAATTGGAAGAAAAAAAGCTGATCAAAAGCTCGATATTGACTAACCCAAAGATTAAAGATGAATTTCAATATCTTTTTATCCAATATTTTTTTTTTCTCTATTCCATGTGAACGGAAAGAAATATACTAAATGACAACTGCTCACTCACAGCACGCATCAACATACTTCAATGTAAATAGTGGCAACTTTGTCAAAAAACATCCTTACAGAAATTCATTTATAACTCACTTTTGGGTTCAATTTTGCAATACTTTTTATTTTAATTAAATAAACAGCTCATTTAAAGACAGGGGATAAAAATTATCGGCTCATTATTAAATTGCCAAAATTATAAAATTAACTACTTAGTAAATTATTTATCTACCTCCCAGGAATATTTTCAAATTAGTATGGGTGAAATAAGGAACAGAAAAAAATAATCTAATTGCTTTTCGCATTACTGGTTGAAAATTTCCTGTTTGAAAAATAATACTAATTGTTCCCCATAACGTTATGAATTTTCAAAATGGTCAATAAGCATGCACTTTCCTCCCATCTTATTTCCACAAATCGCATATGCATATGATTTAGAGTATGATAAAAAATTATTAAACTAATATGCATGGCTTCGATTTCATTATCGTAATGAATGAAAAATTCAATAGCCATTTTCAAAACAGCAAATCCCATTTCACTTCCGTCAAACACACCATGAAAGGCACGGCGCTTAACATACGTACTAAATACACTCCTTTCCACTATCTTGGATAAGAAGGCTTTTAATCAATTGGTTATTTTAGAAACAAGCTACTCTACAAGTAGATAAAAACCGGGCAGATTTTTTTTTTTAAATATAACGGTTCATTTAGTCTTATTAAGTGTTAAGATTTTAAAACTCGGCTCAGTTCAAGATAATTACCATAGGACTCAGCTTATAAGCATATTAACATTATCTTATCAACATACACAATTTGATTTAAAATAGACGCCTCTGAAATCATCCACCTGAGAAGGCTTAGAAGGATAATTGAAAAATGAAATGATTTAACAGCGAAATAGTCTATTGTACAAATCTCCAGTATATTGCCTGACGATTAAGATATAACAATAATTTCGAACCATTATTATAAAAAAGAATTCCAACTATGCACCGTATCATTTATTGAGCACAATCAAATATAATGCCTTTCTGATTCATTCACTCCATAATCATTTCAAGATACAGGAATTGTTTGAGCCAGCCAGATCCATTAAAAAATACTAGCGAATCAATTTCAAAAAATAATTACTTTCTTATGCTACAATGATTGTCTGTTTTTCTTCATTATTCTCTTGTTGGTTTCAATAATTATCACATAGAAAGAGTTGCAGCTTTAAACAATCGCTTCAGAGACTAAACTCCTGCCATCCAGGAATGTCATCTGTATTTACCTAAGATATTGAATTACCCATTTATATTTATTTACCCAAGATATTCATTAATAATAAATATGTAGATTCTAAATGCAAATTCAAAGTCTACGAACAATATTTTTAAGTCTTGGAATGTATATGAGTAAGAGGAAACTTTCTTCATCTGAAAAAGGAGGAAGCGAAATGGCAATTACGTCACGAAATGACCTTAAAAGTGCCCCTCCCATTTTAAATTGGTTCCTGCCCAAGATAAAAAAATCCTTTTCAAATCGCTCTGTTTAATTACAGTTGGATAAGGAAGACAAACTTCAAAATAGAAGAGTGACAGGTGAGCATTTTCTATTTGAAAAATATCGTTTCGTCAATTTAGACCTTTATATGTTTGAATTTTGCAACGGAAAGGGAAGGAGAGATTATGGGACACATCGTTTGACAGGATTTTTGAATGTTTGGAGAGCCATAAAGAGACTATAAGCATTTGTCTTCCGAAATATTTTGTTACACACCCAGATGATTGAAAACTGAAGAAGAAATCCATAACTATAGCAAAACCAGCATTCAAACTTTGAAAAACCTTCGGGGGTAACAACTTCCCCCTGTTACAATTAACCCTTACTACCTTTTCATTCCTATTCACTTGAAGATATCAGAAGAACATGAGCTTTCCCCAGTTCTTGATTCTAATTGTATTTTGGCTATCTGAAATTTAGAAAAAAACTTCTTATTCCATAAAACCCTTTGAAGCAGTGAAGAAAGGGAAAGATACGAGGGTCCCTTACAGAGGAAGGAATTGAGCAGAACAGAACCCGAAATTTATATTGTTGGCAGATACGGATGATTTTTGGCAATTTTTAGGTTGCTGCTTACAAGGAAAAAAACTGAGGTCACTTTTTCTATTCAAAATCTATCTTACTCTCGTCACAAAATGAGGAAGCTTAATGTCATGAAATGATCCAATTTCAAAAGTCCAAAGAAAGAGACCTGTATGCAAAGAGGCATCATTACTCAACCGGCCTCTGTTAAGTAGGTGTGATGATAGAGTGAGAATCTAAAACGGGGTCATTATGTCTTTCGGCCAGAAGTCCTAACTCGGAGGTAATAGGGTCAGGTGAGGTGAAAGCGCTTCCGTTTTCATTTCTCGGTCAGGGTAAAATGCAATTAGCATAACCTATTAGATTTCAACTATTTCGCTAGAAAAGAAAGTACTTGCAGGCAGTTAATATCATTCATTTAAAAATAAAAAAGCCAAAGCAAATTTATTTTATTTTAATTCTTTTCCACTTTCAAGTTTCCAATTTATAATTCACTGCTAGAAATAGTGTGAAATCAAAATTCAACTGAATTAAACAATAGTCAAGTTATATTAAAATATTGCAGTCATCAACACAATTGCACAGGACTTCAAAACTAGCACATCAGTAAATGAAGGGGAAAAATCGATTACAGATATGAAATTAGACGAGTTAAATAAAAGAATACAAATTCAAAACTTTTTCACGAAGGAAACAATCAAACTTCTATTCAAACGCATGCGTGTCTTCAATAATTCATTCTAGTTTTTAAAAAATTATAAAATTTCGCCGAAAAAAAACTTCTGCAGAGAAATAATACAGTCACTAAAGTAACGATTAACACTCAACGGAAGATCTCGAAGAATAGTAATTACTCTTCAGGCTGGAGCTAACCATATCTTCGTTATTTTGAATCGTTAAAAAATGCTATGCTACTTATTTAAATATGATGTTTTCAAAGATAAGTAGTTAAACTTTTGAACAATTCTTTTTCACTTATATTTCAGATAATTTTCATCTAAAAATAGAAAAAGTAAAATAATACATTTTATTCATAGAAAAACTGTTTGCGAAAATTAACTAAACTAATGTTTAGTTAAAACTCCAAAGACAAACAAATAGCTACTAATTAAACATTAGAGAAATTTATTCTTAATGCTGCTCTTAAAAGTTGCTGTAGCGATAACCATCATTTTGGAAAGGAATTGGGAATAAAATTGGGAAATTTTTCTAAACAACAAACTTTTCTAAGCTGAAAATTTACAGCAAAGTCATAATTTAATAATACAAAGCTATAGAATGCGTGAAAAAATAATTAGGCTGCAAATTATTTTATTTTAAAATACTGGCATCATTGAAACTATGCACGCACGATTCGAGAGAGCATTTTTTACTTTCTACATTATCAAAATTATGTCCTCATGCAGTAGTACAGCTTTGGTCTTGCATGTAATAATGCGGTGCAAGATACCTCTCATTTCTTTCCTCAACCTTAAGTAATCCTCTTTTAAGTGGGTTTGGAATTTTGAAATCGCGTAATGAGTATGAAAAATTTATTCCATCTCTAGCAAGTAACAACGATAACTTTTTATGATTTCCTAGTATGGTCACTTGGTTACAGCCACCCACCCTGTTGCCACAGAACAAAGTCAGTTTATGTCCACGTACTATGGTCAATGAGGGATGATGACGACCATATTTTACATCAAAAAGCGCATGACTGATATATTGAAAGTATATCAGTCAATTAAGACCATTGTTGCAGAATGCAAAACGTGTAATTTTTAATAAAAGAATTTTTGTTGAATCACAATTTCTAAACCAATTAGAAGCGTTTCATTTTACAACTCTCTGATCACCTGGAGAACGCACGTTTTCAGCAACAGGTGGTGCTCATGTGCTGGAATCGAGATACAAAAAAGAATGAGGCAAGTTAACATAATTGGCCACAATAATGATTTTCTTAACAATATGGATGCCACTTTTGAAAAAATGTAACATCAAAGATGATTTGAAGAGCTCTATTTCTGTGCCAGTTATAAAAAAAAAACTTTCTCTACTTTCTTGCGGTTAGGTAACTGAGCTCACAGGAAGTGAAAATTATAGTCCGTAGAAATGCTGAACCGCAGCAAATACCTGCAATAAATCTCAATTCTTCTGAAGGTAATATTGAAGGAGAAGGAGGAAAGTTCATCAATTTATTGCACAATAGAAAGAAAACAGTTTGAATCAGATGGTATCTGACTATTTTAATCAACTAACAGAAATTTGAAACACTGTACTAGTGTTTTAATAAATTAGTGATGAAGTCATCCTCAAGTTAACTCCAGTCACAGAAACTATACATCGCTACTCCTGTTCCAAATTCCACTAAGAGTTAACATAATAATGACATTATTCCGAGTCATCAAGCTGGATTGAAAGAAAAGGGATCTCAAATAATGTCTGCAATTGTCTGTATGATACAAGAGATGGACAAGAAAGCGCAAAAACTGCCGAGATCTAAGTTGTACCAATAAACATAAATCAGAAGATAAATTACTTCTAAAATAAAAATAAAAATTGAATGCCTACAGTACTGTTAAAATAATTTATACTAAATTAACCTACATCATTTTTTTTCTCATTTAAAATCAATTTCATTTTTATTTTCCATTTAAGAATAGATTATTTTTTATTCAGGTTAAGGAAGCTTCGTTTCTAACGATGTTACTTGCTTTTCCTACCAAAATGAAAGATACGGATATAAAAGGAGGGAAAAAATAGGCTTAACCTAGATATTCTTTGCTGAAACATATCCACAGACAGTACGGTATTTCGGAAGAGTAACTTAAATAATATTTGATCCTTTTTACATTTTTGTTAGGTAATTTAATAAAGTTTTATTTTTATTTTAATAAAATATGATTTTACACAAAAACTGTGTAACACAAACCTAAATCTGGTATAATAAATTTTAATAGTTAATTATCTGTATTTGAAAAAAAAAAAAAAGAAAGAAATCGCAGTAATAGCTTGTTTTATAAGAAAGATATTTTTTTTTTTGACATTTCCAGATTTTTTTTGTTGTTGTTGTTACGGAGGGGAATAAAGTTCTGTCTTGAAGGCGGGGCTCTTCAGTTTTCAACTTCCGAATAAGTAATAAAACCTAAGAAGTTTTTAAAACAAATCCCAAAAACTTTACTATAAAAACATTTCCAATTCTGTGACTTCCTTTAAGTTCCCGTCCATAGTAGAATTTATATTTTAAGAAAATCATGGCCAATGAGCAAAATGCATATATTATAATTTATAGATTAAAACTATTGGCATCGGTAATTCTTGCATAATTTAAAGGGGGTAATAGTTCCATCCTTCAAAAACGAAAACTTGACGCTTCTATTTCCTTCAAATCAAAGAAGTTTTGAAAATAGCTTTAATTTGCCATCTATCAATCAAACAAGCATTCAAATAAGATGAATCCCAAATAGAAAGATTTGACAAGAGTAAAAGGATAAAACACATTTTAAGAATGTAGCGTTTTTCTTTTTAATGAAATCTGAAGTCAATATTTAAATCAAATAATTTTATGCTATATAAAATAAACGCAACATCTAAAAAATATAAGCAGAAATTATCTAATTTTTTAAAATTATAATTTGAAATCAAAAATATATTCTAATATTTCCACGAGTCTTAATTTCAACAAAGAAAAAAAAAGTTCAGCTTAAGGAACGAATGTAATGAAGTCTCAGACGTAAAAAAACGTAATCTCTCCAGTAAACAGTGTTAAGTATTTGGCCATTGAAATTTATATTATGCTCACACAAGCGAGAGTAAAAATAGCCTTTCACACTCTCTATAAAAAAATTCTTGTTATAATTTTATTTTGTAGAACTCCCTCACGACTCATGGAAGAATGAAATGGGGAAAAAAATGAAGGCAATCAAAAGGAGTCGACTCCTATTCCAATGCTCTACTTGGCAAAAAACAATGCGAAACGGGTTACTAGGTCAAAGTCTTATATCTTAAGAAGATGACGTTGAAAAGCCGGGTTCGCATCCAAACCCAACATCAGAAATGGAAAGGATACGACTCGAATCGTAATGAAAAGTTCAAGGTTTAGGCTGCAACAGACCCCATTTACAGAAAGAGTTGCCTTTTCAGGAAGTGTCTTCCATATCCTACTTAGGGTATTCCTCGGGATTCAACTACTCAAAAAATGTTTACAATCAAGCTGAACATAACATATTACTTAAGAATACCTTCTATTCCTCAATAATTTTGATTTGAAGGATTTTTCATGAAGTCAATACAAAATGGTTATTAACAGTTATAGTCAAATAAAAATATATTTAAAGAAAAATAATACTTAGGAATACTGTCAGCTAAGTTTCAAATCTATCAACACAGTCCATCTAAAAAATCGTGGTAAAAACTGGGGGGGGGGGGAGATTACGGGGAAGCACACATAAGTAATCAGGAAATGAGAAAGGTCTATTGACTAAATAAAAAATACAGGCAAATAAGTTTAAAATACATACAATAGTTTGAACCTTTAATGATTCTAAATAACGCGGACATCAGTTTCAATTTTATAATTTCCATTCGCAACGAATATAAAAGGTTAAAAAGAGAGAGAGAGAGAGAACAATTGCGTTCTATAACATTTCGATATAACAAATCCATAGAAATCTTCGAACAATATGCCATTTATTCTCATTACCATATTTTTATTGATCATAAATAAATGAATAAAAACATGGTAAGAAATCCGAATGAGGGCTGAAGAGAATCTATTTCTAAATTTTTAAAAAGTAGCCTCTCTTCCACTTCGATCAACAGGTTTTTTCAATGTGATAAAATATATCCGATATGGATCAGTTACCCTTTGAATGCTAGTAGCTAGTTGATTGATCACCAGTCACTCAGTGGGATCATTTTAACACGCACTGCCATTATCAATTTTATATGAATATTTTGTTATACAAATTAAATTAATTGAAAATCATGATGAAGACAAAAAGAATTTACAGTAATTTCGCTATCAGATGCCGCTTCACAATTTTTTTCCTACGTAAGTATTCTTTTATTATACATTTGTATTGAGAAAGCAATACGGTAAATAAATACCATTTCAGGAAACATTTTACATGAAATAGTTATGTGAAGTATATATCGACACTTTATTTAACATATATGCTATCTGCTGAGCCTTTTTTCATTTACCATCTCAAAAATAATGGGCCTATTATACAAATGCTTCTCTTAAAGAAGTTTTATAAAAGCAATTGAAATATAATTTCCAGAGAAATTTAAAGCCTTAAATATTTTTTTTCTTTAGGTATGCTTTAAAATTCACAGTATATAGTAAAAAATAGCAGGACTTTTCAATTTTATGCTAATGGATATTTAATAGCGCAAGAAAAATAAATCTAAATTACACCTATTCCTACACGAGTTTATGAAAACTGATGACAAAGTTCTTAAGGGAAAAAAAAATATTTAAGTAAAATGATTATATGTCTTAGTTTTTGATGTGCCAACATTTTATTTTATTTTTTAAAGCATTTCCCAGACGATAAATAATATGTTTCTAATGAATTTTCATCTTCAATTATTACTATATAAAGAGTATTATCACATCACAGTTGGAAATCTGAGCACATTTTAATATGCATAATGTTCTTTTGACTCATTTTTTAATGCAATGGACTGTCAAGAAAAATTAATAAACCGACCCAAAAAAATTTTCCCCAAATGAAGAGTAAAAAAAAATTGAGGAAAATTATGAAACAAAGAACTATAAAGATATTTTTTGTTTAAAATTGGTTGAATTTTACGATATTGGATCTCCTGAATATAGAAAATCAAAAACGTCCAATAAATCACTGTAGCTCATTCAAAAGAGGACGTAAATTAGTTTAAGTTTGTTAAGCGTCTTAAATGTAGGCAAGAATATCCGGAGAGAAAATGTAATAATATGAACAAAATCTTCATGCTTAAACACACACACAACTCTTTTACATCAAAATTATTGAATTTTTCTTTTAAAATTACAATGCAATAGATATCAAAAATATTTGCAAGTTATAGTAGTTTTCTAAATCATTCTCTATCAAAGTATGCCAAATTTAATTCTAAAATGAAACTCAATAAACTGTAAACTGAAAAAAAAAAAAAAGAAATATTATTCTAAAAATGCATCTGTAAAATTTTATCACCACTGTAGAAGATTCTAATTATTTTGAGGTAAATGGATCATTAAGCTTTATGCTTCAACTTATTAATAATACATAAACCGATAACAGAATCAAAAAGCTAATAAGTTTCTAATTAAATGAATTCACGGCTTTAGAACTTACAGGATTCAAATAATATTCCTAAACACATAAAATAAATCATACAATAACCTGGTATAAAAACCTGGCATCAGTGAAAACTTTGTATTTTCATATAAAATAAACGGATGATCTTGATTAAGAAATATATACAACATCTAATAAACAGAATTGACACGCAATTTAAAAATTGAAGAAGCAATAATTAAAAAAAAAAAAAAAATTAACCCTTTGCACTTGAATGTCTTCCACACAGACACAATTCATAACAGTGTAGTGTTTTGAAGTTTTATTATTATTATTATTTCAAATTTAATTGTTAAAAATACCTACAAAGTGTTAAGAAATGCTAATTAATTTTTCAGAGGTAATTCCATTTAAAAATTTATTTTTCGGAGCAATAAACGAATCCTTGTATTAAGGTTAGATTTATTCATCGAATTATTTTACCGAATGCAAAGAGTCAATTTTAAGCTAACCTGCCTCAGAAACAACATAAAAATAATGCTATCATAACAAAAGCTAAAACCTGCTTAATTTTTTAATAACTTTTAAAAATTAAGCCCATTTTAAGCATAATCGCTCTGAAATGCATACCTCATTCTCGAAGATATATTAGTACTAAATTTAGTAAATCCAAGTTATAGCAAAACGGACAGACAGACTAAAACTTTTATTATTCGTAGAAAATCTTACTTTGTGAATTAAAATTCTTTGAGCATCCGCTCTTTAATTTTTGAAAATAATTATAATAATTCGCTTATGAATTACTTAATTACAAACAGAGAATTTGAAGTTTCCTGTCACAATTAAAGCATATGCTGCCGTTAAAAACTTTAGATCTGAAACTCAATATAAATTTTTGAAATTGTTTGTTGTATTTTATGATATTATAATTGAAATTCGAGACATTTTAGTCAAACCTAACAACTAAAAAAAATAAATATGAAATCATTTTTATGAATCTTTTATCATCATTATTTTTATTAATCTACTATTTAATATTTATTTGCGCTTCGTAAGATTTGCAATATACTGATTATTTTGTATTTTCAAGTACTTCCTTTGTCTTCCGCGGCAAAGCAACAAATTTAGGTAATTTGAAGCTATTATTTTGATTTTTCATTAATGTAGTAATTTTTTATAATAAATGCCTGGTAAGCATATAAAGGATATTCATTTTAAGTATGATTAGCAGATCCGCTAATATGAGTGTTCAGACTAGTCAACTGAAAATATATTCAAATATATCGATGCTGCTTGAATGACTGATTAGTAAAAAAAACAGTCCTCTAATTAAAAATTCTAAAAGAACATGAAAAAAATCTGCAGGGAAAGAAAGGATAGCCTATGAAACTGAAAAATAAATTTTTCCTTACATTGCAGTGTAAATTAAGTTATTTTAGTGAAATAAGTATTTCTCATACATTTTTATTTTTCAAATTCTAGTTAAAACCTACAATTTGGCATATATTTAAATTCTACTGTTACCTAGGGAGTGAACCTATATACTATGTGGCGAAGTTATTTACACTGCAATAAGTAGCCTTAAATTGTATTCAAAAACCATATCATTAAGTATTCAAAAGTAAAAATCAATCCAAATTTCATTAAATCTCACACATGTAGACGACGTTTAAGATAATCTATTTCCAGAACCGATTCTTATCAGCCACAACCGACTTCCAAATGATTATTGATTGATAGTTTTACGACCTGTTGGAATATTCCGTAAGGAAAAGTCATAAATCAAATTCCACATATTACTTATAACGAGGAAAATAGCTTAGCGCAAATTCCATTTTTTTAAAGAAGTACACAATGAATGCATCTACTACAGAAGGCCCAATCCGAAGAAGTCATAATAAAACATATTCTCTACTTTCTAGCATTTATTCTGAAATTGTTTTGGGCAATTTAATTTATTTACACAATATTTCTCCCCTCCATCTGTTCATGTACTCTTCAATCCACTATATATTTAAACAACCAGGGCTGAATATATAATTCTTCACAAGTGTTCTTCTAATTAAAGATTAACTACAAACTATTTTTATTAATAAATGTTCGCATTGTCTATTTGAAAAATAAAAACTGAATTTTTTAAATTAATTCGCTTATAATAAAAATTTTCTATCAATGAACTGAAATCTTACTGACTCTTGTGAGCTCTTAAAAATGTTTAGTTTGTTGTTCAAAAGGTAATAAATTCAAAAGTTTTGCAAAAAAAAAAAAAAGCACATGGTGCATTTTTTTTTCGCATAAAAAATAATACTGCGCACTCTGTATCGCGGATTAACAAACTGGACAATAGTTTTGGAGACAGTGCTGTTGGCCAAAAAAAAAAAAAAACAATGGAGGGGAAAAAAAGCCAACTATTAAATATTGTTAAAATGAAAGGAAAAGACTAAAACTCATTAACGATATGCTTTGTTATTATTTTTTTCTAGAGAATGATTTAATGTTACAATTAAAGAGTGAACATGTTCCATATGTTATAAAGTAGGAAAATTGTATATGGGGGGGACTACTTTCCCTATTAAAAAAATTAGGAAAGAATTCTTCAGGAATTCTTTTTTTAATTATATCTCGCTCATATTTTTTAACAAAAATATTTACGAAAGAAATAAAAAATGGGGCAATCCGGTTATTTTTTTTTAAATCGCGGAAACATCTGAAGCATTTTTCAAAACGGAACAGTCTGAATAACATTCGAGATGGCTGACATAAGAAAATTTTGTCAAAACGAACTAATTATCAGACATTCACCTGAGGGGATTGAATATTAGATATAGTAATTCATTCTAATACACGCTATTAGATTTCAATCCATCAGCTCTCATCTAAAAGCAAATCAATTACTGGCAAGAAGCGCGTCATGTGACTCGTTGGGAAAAGTGAGGCGACAGTTACTGCCGCTCAGCCAATGAGCGCGCAGCCACTCTCGGCGCACGTGTGCTGCTGGCCTTGAGCCACTGAGCCAATGACCCGACGAAGGTTAGAGCAAGATGGCGGCACAGCCAAATATTTTCTTCTCACTCTCTCTTTCCATTAAGGATGGATACCTTGCGTCAACTGGCGCGCGATTATGCAATAAGCTTTTTTAAGCACACGGAACTACTACTCAAAGGAAACAAACTTACGCGGATGTATTATCAACTAGATTTACATGGATGGTTGATTAACTGGGTTTCTTTCTCCAATCCAATATAGCAAGGTTTGATCGAAATCTCCTTATGAAAGGAAGAAATTGCCAAAATGGAGATCTTTTTTTTTCTCCCACAGGCATAGTTTTAGAAATTGAGAGAGACGGTACAAAAGAGAATGAGTTTTAGTTCAGCCAATTTTTGGTGCAAAAAATGTTAAATACCATTCTGCTATTCAGCAGTTCTTTCAAAAGAATCAGTTATGTCGTAATAATGTATATCTCATCATCAGTGTCAGGAAAATTAAACAACTGCAATTCTCGTATGCGTATTATTTCAAATCGTTATATATAACTCACTCAACGTTAAGCTCACCTGAACAGTCTAGGTATTTTTATCCTAATCGATAGCCTAACAAACGACAAAAATATGCTCAGATGAATTTGAAGTTTCTTTAAAAAAAACTGTTCTCTAATACGATCACAAACAATAGTTTAAGCTATAATTAGCACCCTTTTACTTCAAAAACAAGGACTGCAAGGGGCATTCACACCTAAATGGATTCTATGATTCATTTTTTTTAATTTGATAAATTTTTCGAAGTTTCTTTATAAGAGAAGATATTATTGATTTAATCGTTTAATATAAATCAGGCACGGCTCAAGTTGATAAAATGTAAATCAGATACGGCTCAAGTTGATAAAATGCAAATCAGGTACAGCTCAAGTTGATAAAATATATCAGCCTGAATATAATATTAAGGTATTTCCAAGTTATTTAAATATTAGCAATCAATACTGTTTGGAATAACACAGTACCATTATATTTTTTGAATAATGCCATTTAGAAGTGAAATGGTCATTCGTAGATTTCTATTAACCTCAGTAGCAATATAATACACCTTTGTTTTATTTTTCATTGCCATATGCTGAAAAGAGAGAGTTTCATGCCAAGAAATTTAAAATACCATCAATTATGCAATGCACGGGGCCCACTTTTCTCTCTCATCAAACATTATATGAAAAGGTGATGCTTATAAAAGAATCGAGATTGGAGTTCGAATGTCAGCCTGCTTTATTTTTAACAACTCTTAATTCCATGGAATACGATGCCATTTATTTGCATCACGTTAGATATGACCTGAAATGGAAGAATTACCTCACTAAATTTAGATAACGGGGACCATACTAATAGAATGGCTGCTTTACACGTTAATTTGAGGAAGATTACACTGAGAAGGGAAAAATTCTACAGCAAAAAGGCCTCTCCCTTCATAATAAATCATAAAAAAAAAAATCCAAGAGACAGGAAAAAAACTAGAAGCCCTCAAAAAACCAGTTATAATCAAAGTTCATGAATATATATGGATAAAGAAAAACTTAGTTCTTAAAACAGTTGGGCGAATGTATACAAGAAGGGATGGATATCTTGGCGATTACGAAAATTAAAGAAATGCCGTTACGTTCGGAATTAATTCAGGTTAATCGACTGCTGTTCGAGCAGAATTGCACAATGATACCTAGACAATTGAGATTCAGCGACAATCAATAGAGATGAAGGAAACCGTCCTTCCAACGGGCACACCCTTTATAAGTGTTTCTTAGATCGATTAATATAAATTTTTAAGAGGTAATTACCAAAATTAGGTTGAAATTGGGTAAAGGTTACTAGATATAATTATTTTAAACAATTACTTAAAAGGGTATAGAAACAACGTAATAATAACGTAACACAAAAAACAATATAAAATGACTAAGAAATTAGCTGAATGATTTTAAAATAAAATAAATAAAACTATCAATATTCCAATAGAAATTTTCATATTTGTAACACAAAACTGCAGAAACAATACAAAACAATATCGTATTAACTTCACGCATCGTTAAGACGGACGGATTTCAAACAGATATTTATGGAAACTCCCACTATCTTATGATATTGTACCCCCACTCTTCCTACCTAATAATACACCATCAAAACCTATTTCCGCTTTTCTTTTCAACACTTTGTATCCGTTGCTTTGTAAAAATGTGAACAGTTTTAGCTCATAAGTGCGTACGCAATCAAACTGTTCTTTCTTAAGAGCCTATGCCAACAGTCATTGTATTTCCTTTTCAGAAGACTTTTTTATTGATTGAATAAGATTGATTATATTGTTACATTATTCGAAAAAAAAAGAAGAAAAACAAAACAAAAAAGAAACTGTAAAAAAAAAATTCACCTCAATGCCCGCGAGAATCGTTGAAATACAAATAGAAGATTCCCATAATTTTATTAACGGCTCGAATTCCAAATTTTTAATCAAAGTTCGTCGAATGGGGCTACAAGAATGGCGGAAGTCATGCTTTCGTAACGCACCGTGGCAAAAAGATATAAAATGAAATTCTCCTCTACTGTATTTTACATAGGCACGCCCGCTAGAAGGGCATTTGACAAAGTAATTTGATGCATATTTATTCACTGAATAAAAAAATTCGTTTTATTACTACGACAAGCAATAAAGTAACTAAGGGCCTCCCCCCTGCTCGCTTATACTCGCCAACCCCCAGGAACTGTCATTGTCCTCTCGGATCGCTTTGCTTTGCTCCCTTGCCATCTACTAAACCACTTTAGACTAGTAAGATACATTCAGATTCAATTTATCCCAATATATGAAAAAACAATGAAAGAGATTAAAAAAAAGTGTAAATAAAAAAGTACATTCGCAAAAATCATTTATATCTAAGTTCTTTGTAAACACAAATAACCTTTCATTTAAATAACTATATAAATCCAAAGAAACTTTTAAAAATAAAAAATTTTGCTTTCCTCATAATTTTTTCAAATTTGGGAACTACACTATATAAACAGAATTTAAAAATTGATATTCATAAAAATTTTTTTAAAAAAAAGTGCTTTTCTCTACACTACAAAAACAGAATTTGATATTCAACAACAAAAAAATTGTCTGAAAGCAACTACATTTAAAATGAGTCCATTCCAAAATAAGATAAAACAATGAATATATATATATATATAATGTAAGGCAAAAAGTACATTTGAAAATTGAACCTTAAAAAAGTTCCCCATAAACACAAAAAAACTTTTCATTTAAAAACTATATACATTCATCAAAGAAACAAATTCAAAGAAATTTTACTTTTCTCGCAATGATTCAAATTTGGAAGCTACACCACAGCAACAAAATAAGAATTTGATATTAACTAGAAAAAAAAAAGCAGAAGGCAGCTATATTGAAAAAAACACAAATAACTTCTCATTTTGACACTATATGCATTCACCACAGAAACGAATTTTTAAAAATTGTGCTTTTCTCAGAATTTTTCAAATTTGAGAACTATAACATAAAAACAGAATTTTTTAAAAAATCACTGATTACAAAAAACTTAGGTAAACAGTGGCTTGAGGCATCAATAATCAACAGCAGAAAAAGGAAAAGACATGTTAAGGAGGAATATGTCCTGAAATATGTTAACAGAAATTAAAACCTGGAATCATGATATATTTCTGACTTTTTAAAAGTGATAACCATGTGCAAAATATTCAAAACTTTTCTGCCAACAAAAATATTATATGTAGTCTTGAACCAAATACTGCCCATAGAATTTAGAAATTAAAATTTTTATACCAGTCAGAAAACATTTGTTAAAAACTTCTTGGTATATATAATTTACTATTTACAAAAAATTTAGGTAAACAGTGGCTTGAGGCATCAACAATCAACGGCAGAAAAAGGAAAAGACATGTTAGTGAGGAATATGTCCTGAAATATATTTCCCTATTTGGTGCTACAACAATCACAGAGTCATAAGATTTAACATGTGGGAAACCAGGATTATTTAGCATCAAACAAATTTTTTCTAAGGTTCGACCTGGCGCTTTATTATCATACTATAAAATAAAATTATTGGAAACTGCCTTCATTTAAATTTAAATAGTATATTGCTGTTAGAATAGTATAAGGGGTATCCTTGGTATAAAATATGTTTCGTCATTTGCAGAGCTAATGCATTTTGCATCTATAATATTGTGTTGTACTTTGGTTATAATTAAACAAGTTCCATTGTACAAACCTTTTATTAGTAGTAAATTGTGCAATAACATAGCAATACATCCTGGCTTTATATATAATATAAATCATATGGTGGCATTCCTGAGAAGTTAAAGACTTAAGAAATTCTAAAGAAATATTAGTCTTTCATTAGGATAATCACTGACTATGTTATCAACAGCTTCATAAGTAACAGTTTCCCCAGGTAAACAAGGCAATATCTGATTATTTCAATAGAAGCCATTGCATAAAGGGGATACTATGTTATATATCTGACCATGAATCCTATGGCAATATGTCCTTGTTCTAGGAGGAGGTTGATCCGAGTTGCCATGAAGCAAAAACTAAAGCAGAATTTTTTTCTCTTTATGCTCCTGTAGTTCAGAAACTTGGCTCCGTACACATAAAGGTTTAACCCCATCTCGGATTAACCCTAACTGGATCTTCTTATGAACGATTCAAGAAAAATTTCACTCGAGCAGTTTCACTTTTTCGACAATTTCGTTTTAAAATTGATATGGCACGAATTGAACTCACAAAAAATTAACTTTTAGCGTCCGTTAACTTTTTTGTTTACAAATTTTTCAAACCGATGCAATAATAGTGTTCCCTTGAAATCTTATCAAACAGCGTGTTGATGTTCCCAAGTGAGGTAGAAGTGTTGCCAACGGCGATTAAGAAATTCAGCCTGATATTACATTCACATAATGGTTTTATATATTTCGGCCTTATTTTGCGTTCACGAAAGCGTTTTATATATAGAGAGATAAGTTCATTTAGACTGAGTTGATTAAATTATGTAGAACCAACTTAAATTCAAAATAAAAAAACATTTTACTTTATTAGTTGTATGGATTTCTCATGAATATCGTATATAATAACGATAACTTGAACTATCTTAAACTGCTGCATAAACAATTCTTTTATTTCGGTTACAGCTGACTCCCCACAACCGGAATCCCCTTTCTGAACTTCCAAACCACCACGAACTTGCATTTTCACTTCTTCTTACGTCGCTTTCTAAGCGGCGTACGTGCATTGTATTTCACTTCAATGTTCATCGTTCAGATTGGCTAAAATAATATCGAAAATCATATTGAAATTGCCTCTTAAACATTTGACATAAAAATAAACGAGGTTATGTCTATTTTCCAACGATTCTTTCAAGACACAATAGATAAAAAAAAGTTATATATTAAATATTTTACCCTAAGTAATTTTTATTTTATTTTCTCATGTACAAAAAGAAAGTAATGAACCCAAAAAATTCACATTTTTGGAACAAGACAACTGAAGAACGGTAAAAAATTTGGCACATAATTGAAAATGTGTTCCAAAACTAGAAAATTTGAACAAAACGCCTTCAGAGGAAGTACGTCTGTCTGAATATAAGTTAACACGACAATTACCAAAAAAGAAAGCTAGATGAATAAAATTTAGTACACAGATTTAACATCTAAAGTGAAATATAGCATATAATTTCCTGATATAAATGGGATTCTGAGTCAAATTGTTGGTTTAATATGCCGGAAAAAATTCACATTTGGATTTTTGGTACTTATACATTAATGACATCCATGCAATTAATCACTAATGGAATATGGTTAGTAAAACACAGAAATATTTATTAGAAAGTATATAAGAAACTTTCGGGAAGACTACTTTCGATGGTTTTGTCTATTTCAATCTATCTAAATCAAGAATCCTGAAATTCACGCATCCATTAGTGTGGTTCTTGAGAGAAAGCCTCCGAAAGCAAATAACTTTTTTTTGTTAATTCTTTATTCACAATAAAAAATTATTAACTGGTCATTTGGAAGAAACAAAAATTAGCATCCTAAAAACTACATTAAAAATAACTTTACAAGCATACATTAAAGTAATTGTATGCTTAGTAACTCTTCGCTCTAGTATACATACCAAATAAATGAATTCATATAAGCATTAAAAGATCTATTGACAAACTCGAGGGTTTGGAATCTGCGCGCAAACACATTTTGTTTTTAAAGGTTTACATCACAAAACAGTGTTTTTAACCACAAACATAATTTCTATATTAAATATTCCAAAATTAGTTGTGAAAATTAGAATATTAAATGAAAAAATAATTGACTGACTTATTCAAAGTCACGAATTTTATCAATTTAAATCATGGTGTTTATGAATTATTGCGATTACATGCCAATGGAAATATAGACATACGGTGAACCGTTTGACAAATTTTACTAAAAATTTGATACGAATCTATATTTCAGATGCTAAACCTGTGCACCAAATTTTAAAATTTATAGTTATCAAATTCACTTTTACTCGAATAGGTAGAATAACAAAGCTTTTTTTAGTGGATTTCGTTTAAAATTTGAAAGAAATCTACAAATTGGTCTAAACCCATCTAGCAAATTTTAACAGCTTAGCTCAATGTGTTTTTAAATTATCATGAACATACAGGCGTGCATATATAAGGCCAAAAAATGAGGGGGGGGGAGGGGTTGAAACATGGCGATTCATCAAAACCTCGAGTTTGAATTTTTTTAATGATTACAATATTTTTACTCAATACTTATTGTCATCTTACTGTCAATCTTCAAAACTCTCTGTCTCTACAGCAGTGATCTCAGATCGGTCCAAATATTTCTTCTTCGTGGAAAAATGCTTTTTTTATTTGTATTATGGCATAATATTCACGTGTACTGTCAATGTAATTGTTCAAAAGTATAGAAGACGGTTTGGAATGAACGTTGATGTGTTTCTCATTTTCAATCTGCTTGCAACACACAGCCGATTGATTTCATAAGCAATTAGTATATTTAACACCATTTCGAGATCTTTATAATATGCTCCATTTTATGACCGCAGGCAGTATTTTGGATGGCTGATGTTGGCACTATCTGATATTCATATAGTGGATGATTGAAAGGTTGAACAATTTTTGGTCAGAATTGAAAAAATATACAGGCAAAATAGTGTCAAATTTTCGCAGGTTTATCAATTATAAATTTTTACAGATTTTATTTTAAAGAAAACATGAAAGGCATGTCAACAGTCAATTTTAGAATTTCAAACTTTATTCCAAACTTTCGCAAATAACCCGCGAAAAGAACCAAATAATTGCATGGCTAAAGGATTCCACTCAGCAGAGATGCGCAGTGAAAACGGCGGCCCTTTTGGAAACGATACGCTGGTTGTCGGGGGAGTTCTAACAGAGAAGTGCTAAAGAGAGCGCAGCCGCCGCCTAACCTACATTGCGGGTAACTTCCTGACCTAGATCTCACTTTGTAACCTCAAAAATTAGGTTACAGAATGAATCCACAACAAACACGTGGACAAGGAGCTTCATCCTGTTTTGACCGGCAAAATGTCTTCCTGCTTTCAATAACACTAGAGGGAGGGAAGCACACTGAATTGCCACGAAAGATGGTAAAAAGAACATTACAAGAACGCCATTACAAGAACGTGACATAATTCAAAACTATTAAGTTCCACGCTTAATATCTAAAATAAGGAACAAGATATTTCGTAGTCAATGTCAAATATGTATATAAGGAATGCTAAACTTAATAAACTACATGAAGCTTGCATATTATTAACTAATGATTTTAAGCCTGAGTTTCTATAACAGCAGAATCATCTGTTTAAAATGGATAAGATGAAAAAAAAAAAAGACCAGTATAATAAAAACAGAGAAAAAAATCAACAACAACAAAAAAAACTGAAATACTGAGAATCAAAATTCAAATAGAATGATCAAACAGTGATGATTCTCGTAGCCAATCCCACTTAGTTCTCAAGTGAAGAGAAATGATTCCTATGAGAATCTGGCCCTTTCAAAGATATTGAGATGGAATAAAAATATCGGTACCAAATGAAATTCCCGTCTACTTTTTATTGTAGAATGCAAAGAAATGAACTAACTTATATACAAATATTTGTTAAGAGTTTGCACTCCGTGTATTTGTTTTTACCATGAAAAAAAAATTATATAATCATTTCATAAGTCAAAATTGATTTTAATCCTATTAAAATTATTAATAAATTGAAGTGGCCAAAAATACATAAAGATGCCATGATAACGAGTCATTGAAACCTCTGATCACACAGTATGAAATATAAAAATTGCTATTTTAAATGAAATGTAAACAGTGCTTAACTTACGATATCTTTTCATCAACGCCTTTTTAAAGGTGGTATTTTTTGTCTTGTCAGGATCATCCATATCGAAGTCTTCAGGCATTTCGGCACAGTTCAGTACAAAAATCCAATAAATAAGAAAAATATCACAAAAAAAAAAAAAAAACTGGTAGTCCTCACCGCCAACAAACGAATGTGTGAAAGTTTTGTAAACACATTGTCAATGAAAATTGTTTCACGTCAAAATTTCCACAGACTAACTCCAAGGTATTAAAGAAAGGAAATTAATTCCGGGTTAATAAATGTTCACATTCATATGTTTGTTGCAAATCCGTAAAGCAAAACAACTGTAACGAATAACTGGAATCAACAAAAGAAAAGAAACTAATGCTGTCACACCACGTATGTTGTCACTTGCTTAGAGAGAGAAGATACACTTCCCGGAGAAGATTGTGATGCTGTGCCAGCTTGTGCTGAATGAAAGGCGATTTTTTCCTGAGTTTCCCTGCTTTGGCATTGGTTGCCAAGGGACACGGATTTGCTAACAATGGGATGCGAACGCAGCTCCATCTGGGAGAGATGGCTGATATTATCCGTGTTTCTTTTTTCCCCCGATGCATTTCCCCATCAGATGGAAGGGTAGAGAAACAAAAATTAAATTTTGTGTTAGACGAAAATAAAAATTAATGCAGCAAACTTAAGACCGAATATGTTAAATTACATAAAAAGGACAAAATAGGATATTTATAGGTCGCAGTTTTAATTAAACTTTTAGTTTCGCATTTATATTATTAAACGAAGAAATATCAAAGTTAACGATCATTAAACTCCTCCGATTCTATAAATCATACAAAAATATTTTTCTGTATAAATTTTTTTAAAATTATGATGTATAAACACAACGTGTTTTTTCTTTAGAATGAGCAAAACTCGGTTGCTCGTTTTCTATATGAAGTATCAGAATTCATGTAAATTCACTCCGCTTTAGTATACACACATTTTTTTTTTTTTTCTAAAATATAGGGAGCGCGGTGAAAATATTCAGATATGAATCACTTGCTGATAACATATGAATATTTTTCAATCTTACGTAGATATGAACTGATCATTTAAATTTTTAAAAAATCATGAATGCACTTAGTTAAAAATGTTATTTGAATTGGTTAACACAACAATTGCATTCTTGCTTTTGAATACGAGACCGACATATTTGTATTCAGGTAGTATCATAGAGGGTGAACTCACAAAATTTTGAGGTACCTGTAGATGATCACCCTATGGCAACATTATAAATACTACACAAATTTACGAAATGGCACTACATGACATTGTCAGCATGAGAGCAGATAGAAAAATGTCATATATCTATCAAATCTATATCTATCTTAATCGAATAATTAATTATAAAAAATGTCGTGAGTGTGTAAAATCGCATTTTTTTTCAGGAAAGGCGCCATCATAGACAAAATGTCGTGAGTGTGTAAAATCGCATTTTTTCAGGAAAGGCGCCATCAAAGGCAAATTTAAAAAGCAAAACCATATTTAAATATAAAATTTGATCTAACTCATTAGAATTGTTTTCTAGATACACGAAATAAATTGTTTTATATACAAGAACTTCTCGTTTAAAGTTATAAGATAATAATGATCAATTTATCCATATAAACATTTTCAAATGAATTATCTCTCTTTTATATTAAACTATTTTATGTACGCTTCATTCGCTCTGTGATTTGTGGATAGCGAGTCACCTGATCCATGACATTTAAGAGTTGTTTTGCCAGTATTGTTTGAAATTTTCAATGACAATTATTATAAAGTCGTTGTAAATATTTGCTTTTCACTTCAAAGCGAAATGGTGAAAAAAAAGTAAATTAACAATAAATAGGTTTAAAACAGTATTATTTGTTCATTCTACTTTTAAACGCATCGTTTATGGCAAAATTAGTAAATATATATATATATATATATATATTTGAATAACAGAGATTTTCCTCTCTTGGCTAGCAATGAATACCTAAGCAACACACTTGTTAACCCAGCACCGTTTTTCTATTATTTTTATTTTAATAGTTATGGGGAGTTCTGCGAAATCAGACGAAGAAAAAAATGAGAAGAAAGATTAAACTCATCAGCAAGTTTTTTTTTTTTTTTCAAAAAAAAAAATCACTTTTAAGAAAGTTTTTATTTAATTTCATATTCTAATTCTTCATTTCTGACGAAAAAGTTAAAATTATGATGAGATTTCAACTAAATTTGAACTAATGCTAAAATATTTCTTGAAAAATAATTTAAAACTGATCTTTTTTTGTTCACAGCATTTTTAAAACAGCTTTTTTCCATTGACCTTTGTTATCTGGAGGGAAGGAAAATCCACTAACCCTAATCCCTTTCGAAAATCCAGTAACTTCAAAACAAGCACGATTCGAGGACAACATCGGGGTTGGTGAGCAAAAGCGAGCAGAAGACGAACCCCCCCCCAGTATTTTAGATTTTTTTTTTTTTTACTTAAGTTTCTAAAGAAAAAGCAAATATTCGACTAAATAGATGTAGAGACAACAGAGTCGGGGCGTTAGAAAGCAAAGCAAAACATAAGTAAGGAGCGAAAGTGATAGAAATGAGTTGCTCATTGAATAGTAATTTCCAAAAATGTACTTCCGGCGTAGTTAAATTCATAAGAAGAAAACGCCTTCCGAAAATCAACTAAGTACTGTGCACAAAATCCGACGTTTTCAAGGCAACCCATCTCTCTTAAGCTCTGATCTCATGACAAAGCGGATTTTTAGAATGGGAATGCACTCCTCCATTGTTATCCTTCTATGCCTGAGATTTCTTTCGTCTCATAACAGAGGTCTTTTCAGACGGCCTATTAGTAAACTGGTGATTCCAAATCGAGGCTTTTTTTGTATTCTCAAGCTTTATATCTTTTATAAGAATATAAAAGATTTAAAATAGTTAGAGATAGAAGATTAAGATTTAAAATAGTTGATTATGGAGTCGAAGAACGAAATAATTGTTTATACAAATCCATTTATACAAGTAAAGCATCTTTCGCATAAAAATTCCTATTTATTATATTTGCAATCATTTGTACAAAGCATATTAATTGTCAGAGCGCTATTACCATGATCTTATCACCTTTTTATAATTTATTTTCTCTATGCTTTTTTTATCAAGTACAATTACGAAATTCTATAGACAATAAGGTTGATAACATCCAAAAGAATAGACGAAAATCGATGTTAATATGAAATGCATTTCCTCTTAAATACAATTTTAAATTTTAATTTACTTGTCTCTAGTATAATTTGGTTTTTTAAAATCTTTTTAAACATATTAATAACATAAATTTCTTCCTAAAAATTCCGAAATAATGTCTTTTGATAACATATAATTGTACAACAGGAACATTTGATTCAAGCTTTCACATTATTCGGAATATTTGAAATTATCTTTTATACAAAATAGCAATTAATTTAATAGCTATTCCATAGCTATTTGCTAATAGCCATACGCACCAACAAAAGTTCTCAGACAAATATATTTGCACTTTTAATTTAATTTCTCCGCTAACATCTTTTTTCAGAAAGAGCGAAGTTCTTTTAGGCCATTTATACAGTAACTAATTTTATTTTGTTATTTTTTTAAATATCCTATTAAAGCCATGAATCGCAGGAAAAAAATTTATTCGGCAATTATTTTTAAATGTACTCTATCAGAGAAAGAGGCGTTACTTTTTTTTTTTTTTTTGTAATGTAAATTTTATGTGTAGAGATACAATCTGAAAATTTTCATTTCCTTTATATACTGAATACATCAAGATAGAATATACATACATAAATGTATCCCCAAAATAATGGAAAGATAATTAGAATGTTTATTATAATTCTAACAAATTCATTCTTGGTCTTCAATTTTTTAACCTTTTCCAAAAAAAATTTGCCGATGGAACATGTCGAATTAATAATATTCCTTGATTAAAAAAAAAAGTTTAAATTCTGTAGATATTTCAAAAGTAGCATTTAAACTACAAAATGCTATATTTCGAGCATTTCACATTCAATTCATATTATTCTAACATTACGTTTGTCTAAAACGTCATTACATAGATAATTTATCTCATTAAATTAGTTTCCCATCACATTCAAAAGAACTTAAGAGATGAATTGTTTACCGTGAATGTTTTCTTTCAAAGATAAAGTGCCAGATCGGATATTTGCGAAGTCGTCAGCGTATAGTCTGTGTTAAAGTCCCATAAAGTAAAATAATAGATCAAAATTGATTTTAAGGAGAAATGATCTAACATCTACTGATATTTGTAAAAATAAATTAATTATATCTTGACAGAATTTTTTTGTGCGTCTGTTAACATGCATGAATTTTTCTTCTTCTATATACTTTTCAAGCTATTTGTTCCTCTATAATGTCATTATTTCGGAAGTTTTTTTCACGATATACCTGCAAAATCAAGTAAATTGAAAATGATATTTTCCCCTCGAAGAACGACCACGTTTGCAAATTGAAGATACAGGAAAACCTCAATAAGTTAAGTACTCTGTTAAAGTCTTCGGGGTTTTTTGTTGTTGTTTGTTTGTTCCGACAAGGTTTCAAACACAATAATGTAAAATAATCCTCTTTTCTCCGGCACCAAATTTAATTCTACTTTGGATAATTCATCATTCTCAAGAACATATTCTTTTCTATTTAATGTTCTGTCGTGTTATCTTTCCCACTAACATGCAACCCAAACCCTTCCCTTGTATGAAGCCAAGCCTTTACGGGGAAATTTCAATCCATTTGTCACTTCAACGAAACACCTGTGATCGGTTGCATAAATGAAAAAGATTCCTACTTTTTGTTGTTCAGAATTCCTTTTCTTTCCTCCTCAGGAATGCAACCATCGGGGGGTTTGAATTCTCGGACTTTCTCTATTCACACATTACTATAGCTATACTATACTAGCTGCATTATTCTTTTCAGTATTCTGAGACGACCACTGTTAGACCATTCTATATCATTAAGGGGAGAGAAGCGGAAGGTCGAGCGCATTTCCGGAATTCGTCATCACTCATTGACCTTGAGTTTCGTCCTGTTAGACACTTTTTTGTTCAGTTTTTGTTCAAGTGTATGTGAATATCGTGTCATTTCTGACGATATTATTTTAATTCAGTCTGCGAGTAATCTGAGTTGATTTTATGGTAACATGTAAACATCCCTCTCATCTCGTCTTTCTTCTCACACTATTTTGATGAATGAATTCTATCTTAACGCATGAGCAAAAGCGGGGAGGGTTTTAGAATCCGTTGTCAAACAATACTCCTCGCTGCGGTGCTAACGAGGCTAAAAGTTTTTCTTGACCCCACTAGCGTCTCATTTTCAACGTGATCCCTACGGGATGGGTGAATCCATTATCAACCGTAATTTTCATAGGTAGGGACGTGGAATCGAGCGGGGCAAGGGATAACGTTGTCTTTTAAATGTTGAGTTGTAGCTCAACACTTTTCCCAATGTGTTTGGTATTGTTCTGGATGGGTACGCTTCCCAAGGGAGGTGTCGACATATTAACTTAAATTCTGTTTTATATTTTATTAGCTTTCAATACAGCATGTGCTTTTTAGATTATGATTGTATTTTTTGTAAATTGTATGTGATTGTATGAATATAATATCTTTATTATCAGAGAAAAAAAAATTCTCCCAATGGTTATATTTGCCTTCACCCTTCAAGAACAGCGTACGTCTATTTTTTATAATTCCTAAGCTTAACACTTCTCATTGTTTCAATATGTTAAAATGAACTGAAAATGTTTTTTGAAAGAATTCTGCAGAAGTATTTTCTATAATGTGATTAGATTTAAGAGTTGCTGTTAATTCAGAATTTAAACTCAAACGTTTTGGATTTAGAATGTTTTCTGATATTTCGCATTTTTTTCAGTCCCTAAAGATATAGCTGACCATTTTTTTTCTGATGGGTAATTCTTACTAAAAAGAAAATAAATTCAAGTAAAATTTTATAATATTTCGCACATAGGTTAATGGGATCTCTTTTAGAATGTATCGAGTGATCGAAAATTTATTATTCAAATTCAGGTGTAGTACTGGCAAGTTGAATCTTGAATATTATTTAAAGATAAAAAGCAGCTCATTACATAATTTCTGAGAAGATATACTATAGTTTAAATTACTTAGGAAAATAATTTCTTCTTATATCTTTTTTCATTTAATTGATTTTTAATTCTGAAGTTGTATTTATGGTAGTCATGTTTTTTAGTTGTAATATTTTTTTTCTATTATACATTATCTTATTCTTAATAAAGTTTACACATTTTGTTTCACATTTTATATGTAGTTTGTACATTTATTGTGTGTCTTTATTTATTGTAAAACCTTCTTAATAATATTAATTCCTCTCATTATTTTACACTGTAAATAAGAATAAAATATATCAATTCAATGGACATAAAAAAAATTTTGAGTTAATATTTTAATTTAGTTACATGCTAAAAAATTTGCTATTTTTAATAATTGATTTTTGAAAGTCATTTAGTAAAATATTCTACATCCAAGGCATCTTTTATTTTATTATGCAGTGTCAATGTTTGTTGGACTAACTCGGTCAAATATTCATGGATAATTGTTTTTCATTGTTATTTTAAAATATGAGAATTACATGTATAATTTTGTAAATTGCAGATTATGAGATTTTTTTTAAAAATCATTTACTGAAGAATTTTTTTGAAGGCATTCAGTTAAGAGTAGTGTTATGGGTGTACCAATCTGTAAATATTCTTGTTATATTCTTTAGTACTGTAACATTCTTATATTACATGTGAATAAAAAAATTTCCTATACCTATAGCTGAGCATGCACAATGTTTTCTACGTCAACTGATAATATATTGTCTATACTTATCAGCCATTCATATTTCAGTTTCCTTAGTGATTTCAGAGTAAACCTAATGAAAACCAATATATCCTTTTCTTAACTGAGTTACAAAAATGAGCTAGTAAGTAAATATTTAAAACAAGTTTAAAGGAAATTACTTTCATTCTATTTACTTTGTTCCTTGACTTTTCAGTTTTTCTATAACTTTGTTTCTAGAAGGTCCATCTAACTTTATTATACATATTTTGAAAAATAATAAAATAATTAATATAAAATTATAGAATTATAATATTTTTTCTCATAGAAAAGAACATATTTTTGTATACATACTGTTTTTATTATATTCTTTTAAGTTTTTTTTCTGCCTCTTATAGTGTAATAACTCAAATTACATTTTTCAAATTCTTATGCCAAATATTCTATGCCTTAACAAAGTTCTTTGTTTCTAATAAAACTGTAATGCTATATTTTTTTAATAATTAACTGCAATATACCAATGTAGAAACTGAATTGCATCCAAGATATTAAAAAAAAAATCTGCATTTAAAAATTTCATTTATTATGCTATAGTTAATAAAAAGCTTATTTAAATTTATTAGATTAAAAATTTCTGTAATAATATGTAAATTAAAATTTTCCGCTATCTTTAAGTTATCATTAAGTTCATCCAATTTTTGAGAGCTAAAGCTCTACATATTAACTAGTTTATTTAGCATAATTATAATATATAAACCAAAATATTGTTTGTAACATTTAACTAAATAACAAAATGCACTTTTAATAACACATTATAAGGGCAAAAACGGACTCCTTTTTTTATCCACTCCATTCATAACTTGCTTCAATGAATGAAATAATCAAATATTTTAGTGGACAAATATTTTTATATATTACTAATAAAGTTGAATTAGTTTTTTAAAATGAAATTTGTTATTTTTCCACTATAATAACTGAAAAGATCACTAAAAACCAAATTTTACATTGGATTTTTTAAATTATAACTATTGAATTGAAGAACAGTAATTTTTATTTAAAAAAATACTTTCCTCCCTACATATATTAAGTTACATCACTACCCGGAAATCCAAATCGTTTTCATTAGTTTATCATGTAGTTCATCGCATGATTTTCGCCTATTATTGAAAGTCAAATAAGAAGTACTCTACTTAATATCTGAGCAATTTTATAAAACAAATTTTAAAAAGTGAAGCTACAATACGTCAAATTTAGAAGATAGATGAAAGGGTTATTTACATTTTCAACAGTGCCATGATGTCATGTAACAGTCTCTATGAGAAAAGTTTATAATTACCATACACAGAGTAGGAATATTTAAGTTAGACAATTATATTAATTTCATAATTTTAATGTTAAATTATTTGAAAAACTCATTGATATGAACTTATATCCAAACAATTTACCGGAAAACAAATACAACCAATATTCTGGTTGAACAAACTGGTCACCTGATGTGACAAACATGAATATATATATATTATGAAATGCTTAACAAAATAATGGAATAGATAATAAAAAGTATTAACAATATGTTTCAATATTGCATAGTATTCTCCATTTATTAATCTTTTTTTATTGTTTGTTTATGTATGATCACATATTTTCATAATATATATATTGCTCTTTTATTGTATTTAATTTTATTACATATTAAACATTTTACACCATTTGTGACCAATGTCTGTTAAATAGATTGCTTCTCAAAAAACAGTTTGCTTCTGTAGGCTCTTCTAAATTTAGCTTTATTTCCTTTGTGATTCAAGCAAACTTGCTCAAGTCATTATTTATTTTTATCATGTTTTGTAAGGATATCTTTGTGTTTTATTTGATAAATATTAACATGAGAATTTCACTCTTTTGTTGTCAAAGTAGTAAAAACTTTAGTAATGTGTTAAATCATTAAATAAGAGAAGCATTAAGTTTTAAGTGAGGAAAATTTTGATAAATCATATAAAATCTGTTCATGATAAGGAATATATTCATTATTATTATTATTATTTATGATTCTCATAATGAAACCAACAAAAATTATTCAAATAAATTAATAAGTATTGTAATTATTTACAAAAGTAAGATGGCACAATTACTTCATTCCCAAATACTGCAAATATGATTTTCTGTCACTGAATAATAATCTGAAAGATATTGCCATGAACAGATTTATTTATATTTTATCTATATAAATAAAAATGAATGTTTGTCTGCATGTCTGTTATGCCTTCCTCAACCATTCATCTGGTTGCTATGAAACTTGCTCAGCTTATTGTTTACATCTACAGGTTGGTTATAGACATAAATACCATGCAAATCATTCTCATAGGTAACAACTTTATTACAGATTATGCAAGAAAGTTTTTGGGAGACCAATCTTTGGGTTTTTAAAATGTAATTAAATTATAGTGTTTTTTTTCAATAACTTCCAAAAATATTATAGTTCAAATAATTTTGCAACATCTTATTTTCAAAAAATTAACCTTAATTTTAAGATAAACAGTATTAAAAAAACCTATATCCTCCGAAACATTCGTATGAATTATATCTTAATACGTTTATGTAACTGAATACAATCTTGCACTAGTCTTAAGAAAATTGAAATAGTTCTACATTAAAAAAATATTATAAAATATCATTTTTTGCAACTTTAAATTGTTAACAGATGTTATTTTTAAGTAATACTAATTGAGCTAATAAAATACTTCATCAAATGAAAATATTTTAAGCATATTTATAATTGTGTAATAAATTAAATGTAATTAATTTGTTACAAATGAACTTAAATTATCAATGAAACATGAATTGAAATTTAGTTTTATTTCATGCATTAAAAAGGTTCATCAAGGTTTTTATGACTCATTTATCAAGATTTATCCATTAAATAATAAAACTCAATTTATTTTATTTGTCAAGAGGAGAATAACTTGTAGTAACAAAAATTTTTGATATTTACAATATAACAAAGTAATTCTCAATTAAACATTAATAAAATGAGAATTCATATAAGAAAATTATTTACTGAATAAAGGTTTGTCTTGATTTACAATGAATATTACAATATATGCCTACTTAAATTACCATATCTATTTTAACACTATGATTAGAGTAGGAAATAAACTTTGAGATGTTGTTTTCACAGTTAACACTTTATAAAACTATGTTTCTAAATTTATATACAAGTTTTTTTTACTTATTTTTTAAATAATAAAGATGGCCTAGTCATTAAATTTTGGTTATAAGTCTTTTACTCATAAAACAGGTTACTTGAATTCAATAAGTTATTTCATTCCTTAATTTATTATCCTTACAACACTTTAACATGCATTTACTTAAAATTACAAAACACAAGAGTAATATAATGTCAAAAAAATCAACATGATAGAGATAGATAAAGATTTGTTTTATTTACATATTAGGAAACTTAAATATCAATACCATATTACTTCATTATTCATTTTGCATTTAATACATTTCTAAAAATTATATATGATCCGTTTACGAAATGCAAAACAACATTTCCAAGTATAAGAAATAGTCAGTTTTTTAAAGATATTCAAAGAGGGGTAAACTATATCCATAATTACATGCTAAAATAACGACAGCGTTTTCCTTCGCGCTCAGCGAATAACGATTCATCTGAACCGGGATAAGTGTTGAGCTACAACTCAACATTTAAAACACAACGTTATCCCTGCTGCCCCTCTCGATTCAACGTTCCTACCTAAGAAAGTACGGTTTGCGATGGACTCGTCCAACCCGTAGGGATAAACGTTGAGATTGAGACGCTAGTCTTGACCCCTCCTCATTTCACAGCAAATACGCCCCACTATAAGAGCTGTTTTCTCTCTTGGAATTTCGTAGTCCGTGTACGCTTTTAATATGCCAAGAAATGGGGTGGAGGGGATGCCTTTGCCCTTTCTGGAAAATCAAATATTCGCTGGACTACATTAAACGACATTCTCTCGTCGAAACAAGCCATTGAAGATACTGACTGCAAAGACAAGACAGAATGAAGAAATCGATATCTGAAGAGATCGAAGTGACTTTAGTTCGACGGCTTTAGCATACCAAAGCGAAATATATGCCAGTTTCTCTAAGAAATTGCTGAGGAATTGAGCATTAAAGATTTCAGAGACAGCAATAGTTGGCTTTAACGTTTCAGACATTGCCTTCCTTTTGAAATGATTTGTGGAGAAGTAGCAGCTGTTGATGGTGATGTTACAAAAGAATGGAAGAACAAGGTTCTCAAGGTTTGATGTATCAAATGTTTTTAATCTTGATGATTTACCGCCTTTCATCAATTAAAACTGTCATTTAAAGCTGAAAGGTGTAATCTTGGAAAAGAAAGTAAACAATGTCTGATACTTCTGCTTGAGCCAGCGTCCTAGCATAGGGGTAGCGTATCTTCCCCATGATTTGGGCGTCCGGTTCGGATATGGTTTTTATTTTGTGTTTGATCTGTGAATGTTCCCCCCTGTAAAAAGGGGTTGTTGTGCAAGCGAGTGTGAAGCATGGAGTAGCTAAGTCGTACTCTTGGCCCTAGTTGGCGCTACTGAAAAAACAAGGGACGCTAATTTAAGTTTCAATCGGTGACAACTTTCGATCGGCGGCTTGCAAAGTAACAACAACAACTTCTAATATAAGTGGAAATGAGAAACTAAAACCATTTATAATAGGTAAAAGCAAACAACTAAGCAACTGTTAAATCCCTTCCAAGTGAATATGAAGCAAATTCAAATGCATGGATAGCTACAATGATTAGGAAACGGCATATTCAGAATATTCTGAAACTGGATTCTCAAGTTCCATGTCAGAAATTTTTTTCCAACCGTTGCCGATAATGCCCACATGAACTTAAAAAAAAACCGATCGAAATTGTATTTTTATCTTCAAATATAATTGCACTTCTACTAGAGGGAGATAGTTCGGAACTTTAAACGAAAGCACAAAAAAAAAAGGCTTCTAAAGGATCTGATAAAAGCATTGGATAGAAACAAAAAGTTAAAAGTTTCGGTTTTAGATGTGATAAACTACGTACACAAAAGTTGGAGTTTTGTTTCATCACAGACTGTTTTGAATTGTTCCCAGCATGTTCATAAAAAAAAGTAGAACTACAGAAAATTCTCGGCGAAGGCATCATCGACCTGAAGCCATTAGAATCCTTGCCGAAAATCGCAAATGAAAAAGGATGCAATGTCAAAGAAGTTAGTGAATATGTTTGTCAAAATTGATGACGAAATCACAATGTTGACAAACATATTAAAGTGTCTGTAGGGAGCTATGAATCTGAATTTTTGGAAGAAAACAAAAGGATTCAAGTGAGGATACTGATGTCTGAACTATAGATCAAACTCCATCCAACAAGACTGAAACAATCGAAACCCTAAAGTTAGAGAAAAACTTAACATCCATTCAAGGTACAACAAGCAAAGAATGTAAAGCCTTAAGAATATTAGAAAAGAATGTAATTTCCTGCAATCAGCCCCTTCATCTTTCAACATTCTTGGATTATTTTAATGTACCAAAGTACGGTAACTATAAAATTTTTTATTATTTTTTCCACTTATTTATTTGCATGTATGGATTTCAGAAACTGTTGAGTTTTTCCCCATCGAACCCTGCAGCAATTAATGAAAATATTTCAATGTTTATTATTTTGTTTTTTCAAAAGCCCCCACTCCGTCTAAGTCAAAAATGTTTGGCCCTTTGATTGAAGACAAGCTTTTACGATATTTAAGTCTGTCTGAGGGTTGACAAGAGGAATTTTCTCGAATCTGTATGGCACACCGAAACTATACGGATTCTAAGTGCACTAGATGGCAAGGCGCATCACGGAAACAAAGCTGCACTAGTTGATTCATTTTCGGCTTTCAGTTTTAATAATATTTCGCTCCATTTTCGTTGACCATCAAATTCTTTATGTAGAAAAATAAGCAATAAAATCAAATCAAAAATACAAGTTAAAAAAATAATTTCAAAAGATGTTGCAGGTGAGCTTTTGCAAGATATAGACTCACAATTATGTTGGTATTTTAAGTAAAGTTATTGCGCTCTCTTCATGACAGATAGTCGGTTGGGTACACACTTTAAATTAAATCAACAGTTTACACATATGTAGCTGTAGCAATAAAACAGTATTAAAATGGGTCCGTAATATATGAGTCATTTTCTTGTTAGACTGATTAATCAATGTTCTGATGATTGACTTAAAATTATATGCAATTAATACTTCTTCGTAAGAAAATCAAACTAAAGCTCAAAAGGCACAAAATAATATTAAGAATATTTAAAAATCTTTTATACTATCCGAATGCTATCTTGGACCAAAAAAAAAAGTTAAAATCAGTGCAGAAAATGCTTATTTATTATTAACATGATAAAAAATATTCTCTCTGATCAAAATCAGATAAACTAAATCCGAGCATTTTTGTATTTACATATTTTATTTCGAATTCTGTAGGGGAAAAAATGTTGCAAGAACTACCCTTGAATTTGACCTTACAAAGAATATGGTCAACACATATTTTATTATAGATATCCGGTCACGAAGGCATTTAGGGAACCAATTAGAAATCGATGTAGAAGGAAATGATTCGGATCCATCCCACTTCAAAGAAAGCTGAAAATGATTTCAACCTTTCATCAGCATTTCTGTTTGCTAAGCGCCAGAATTACATGCATATTTGTAAAAGCAGCACATATTTTCGAAAAAGAATATATATATATACCTATATATATATATATATATATATATATATATATATATATATATATATATATATATATATATATATATAAACATTTTCACTGTTTTTTTAAATCATTATACTTATGGTTTTCAACTAAATCATATGAAAATGACAAAATATGTAGCAATATATCAATCTCGTCCAACCTCGCAGAAAACCCATTAGACAGGTGGCAAATCCCAACGCACAGGCTCGATTCTCGGGCTGGTCCAGGTCGAGGCCTTTCAAAGTCGAAGCTGAGCAAACCTTTCATCCCATTCAATGAATCGATAAAATGAGGATAAATGAGGATGATGCTTGGGAACTAAACACTAGGGGTTCCACGTAGGCTGACCACTCAGCCAATATATGTCTTGTCCCCCAGGCTCTCGGTCAAGGAACTGTAGGCCTTGATCACATGGGCTGTCGTGTCACTGAGTTTAGTAATTATGATATCAATACATTGTATTAAAATCTGAATATTTTGAATATTCAAACAAATATGAGTAATTATAATAAATAATTTTTAACTGTGCATGTGTGAAACATAGCATAATTTGTCCTCCTCTATTTCAAAGGTACACACATCAAGTAGTACAAAAATTCCAACTGAATATCACTAAGGTTCAACAAAAGTTCACACAAAGACATTTCAGAGAGCTAAATTTCAGCTATTTAACTCTTTTGAGGCACACGATTATAAAGAAAAGAATGTAGTTGTATAGATTTTTTTTTATTGTAAAAAATGGAAAATATTCATTTCGATTATGTAACATAAAATATTACTCAAAATAATAATAATTCAATAAGTCCGTAACATTATTCGATGACTTCACAGCTTCGAAATTAATATAAAACATCAAATAAGATTTATTTTTAAATTACAAAATAATTTATTCTCTCATAATAATATACAACAACACGTATTGTTATGAACACAAACCGATATGAATGATATAAATTCAATGCATAATCAGCCAAACTAATCATAGAAAAAGACATAACTTACTGATGCGTTATGATTCATATAGTTTTTTTTTTTCGCTTTTCTACGTAATTATCGTTGGTTCTGAATGAAAACTTTAGATAAAACATCAAATTATGTGATTATGAGTAACCGCAACTTTTCGAAATGGGTATAAAATACAAAGGTGTAGAAAGCAAAAGGTGAAACAGTTTTTTACCCACCTAACCCCAAACAGTCAAGAGAAGCTACATAAAAAGGCATTTTCTACAAATTATTTTTTTATATTCTTTAAATGGTTGTATTAAATTTTACGAATATAAAAAATATTCACATACGATTATAAATTTAGCACCTCATTAAATTGCAGTAAATTAAACGTCATACATATTTTATTACGCTTCTTTGTATTTCCTTTTTCCTGATTTCCTTAAAGGATTGAATCTTCACTGTAAAATTGGAATTTTTTGCCTGGCGGAATTTCATTTAGTCTTTCTGAATGACTTCGAATTATAATTTAAATAAACATGCAGGAAAAAAATTTTAACTAAAGAAAGAGTATATTTAATAATTATTGATGGTATATTATTCCATTATGTATTTTCTCTGATTTTATATCTTATTAGAAAAATGCAAAAGAACAGCAATTCTTCAACTACTAATCTTGACCACAAAAATCAATCTAGATATAACATATCAAAAAAAAAAAAAAAAACGACTCTGAATTGCTTGAAAATTATAAATATTAGCAATTATAAATCAATCAAACTATAAATTGATTGAAAAAAATATCGATTAAAAATCGGAATTTGTATTTATTGATTGTAATTCTACAAAACTTTTATTCCATTTCTTGGCTATACTTTTCCAGCATTTCGTCCATCTGAACATTTTACAAATGTTTTCATTTAATGTTTAGAATTTATTATCTTTATATGTATAAAAATTATTCACGTTCCAAGTCTTTTTTCTTAACTGAAAACTTTATTATGATTTTAATTTTGTAAAAGTGTTTTTATTTGAATAAAAGATATCAGTTAAAACTTTATCTTGTCTAATTTGTCCAGCATATCTTGAAATTTCATATGTTAATACACGAAAACCAATTTGAACCATGTTCAGGCAACGAAGCTCTTTAAAAATTCCTAGACAAATTGCCCCTAAAAGCCCGCCAGTTCAAAGTTCGTTTTGAAATTATTGGTAGGTAAGAGGACAAAGACCGCATCTATTCTAAAGGAATGATAAATGTGACAAAATTTCCTCATCTATGAGGAAGTAGTTCCAGAAAAACAACCTTCAAGGTCACAACATACATTTTTCTGAAGGATAAACAAAACGCACTTTAATAGGGGGAAGCTGACGCACTGTTTGGAAATAGGGATCGGAATCTCCCCAGATAAGACAAAAAAAAAAAAAAAAAAAAAAAAAAAAAATCGAAAATCAATTGTTGAAGTAAAACGCTTTTTGGTGCAAATATAAATGAAAATTCTCCAACTTCAGATAATACTTTCATGATTCAACACAAAGTTATTGACTCTAGCTACCCTAGTGATCAAACTACAACTTTTGGGATGAATTTTCGTAATGAAATTATTTTTAAACAATTCTTCAACAATCACTAGACAGTGAAATATTTCGGATTAATTCTCAAAGCATTTCATTTTATCGAAACTCCATTCTGCCATACTAGAGCTGCGTCACTTTATCAACAAGCACTAGTTTTACGGGACGCGTCATTTTGACGCATTTCGAAATGTTTTAGGGAAAATTACAAAATCCGTTCGCATTTTTATTTTATCTCTAGTACTGATTTTCATCCGTCGAATGAGGTAAATATATGTTGAAGTCTATTTTCTACAAAAGTGTTGAAATTTTGTATTTGGTATATCTGTCTCTACGGATGGAAATCAATTTGAATTTTTTTTTGGAAATGAATTGACCCGTGATAAATATGACTCTACTTTGATTCTGTTCTCTCAAATGAAATAAGCCGATAAGCAGAAAGAACGGAACGCAAAATATGAGTGCGAAAACATTTTGAAAATTAATTGCTATTAGTATTGAAAAATAAAATACTATTTTTTGAATTAATAATATTATTGTGAAACTCAATATAATACTATTTTGTCAAAAATCCCTTCATCTAAATATGTCTAGAAGAGGAAAAAAATAATAAACATAGTCAGTATTAGTGAGGAGTGTCTTGAATGTACTGACTTACCGTCACGAGAAAAACCTTAGAAACACTAAAGGTGGGCTTAAAAACGAGATGTCCTATTACGTTTTGGGAATGAAGGAAAACGCTATATTTCTTTTGGAGCCAAAAGAACCGGTTAGAAGTATCATTGTCATTTGAAGAATCGACGGTTAGAAGTCTCATTTTGCCTTGTACAGTGTTAGTTTGATTGATCAACTAAATTATATCAGGATTTTTGAGTAAAACAATTTCACTTATATATTCAGTTAGAAATCGATGTCAGCTAAATAATTTAATATTTTAATTTATTAAAATTCTTTGGAAATATTTTTCTTCAATAATTTGTGGATACGTTATATGTTATATAACTGTGCTACGGAGGACTGGGCAGAGGCGGATTTCCACACAATGTTGAATGCCACGTGACTTGAAGGGCCTCAAAACCTATATCGTAGAGCTGAATCGGAAGTTTTTTTGTTTTGTTTTTTCCATTGCAGATTTTCTCATAATTTTTTCCCCTTTAACTCATAAAAAGAAAAGGTAAAGGCAAGAAAGAAAGAAACAAAAAGAAAAGAGTAAACCAACATAAGTATGAATGAAAAAACGAAAAATAAATAATTTCAAAAATAATGACATTCAAGAAATTTCTAAGATATAAAAAATTATAAAACTTGAAAGAAAAACACCTCAAAATATTAAAACTATTTCTAAATAAATTGCAATATGATTGGCAAAATCATATGATTTGAATATTCTTATTAACTGAGGGTGATATGGCAGACCGAGACGAAGGACAATTTAAATGCTCACAGTTTTTTTTTCTGTGAACAAATAAGCAACTGTGTTTTTATTTGTTTAATTTACAAGGATAGTTTACTCAAATGTATTAGAATTAAAATGTCAATATTTTGTCAAATTTCAGAATATTTTTATCATGATTCATTTCAAATTTGTTTGCAGATTGTGAGATCCATGTTTCATTTCTTTGACTAACTGACTTACAAGTCAACAATTCTCAGCTAACATAAAATAAAGGGGTGAAAAGAGCCTCCTTTTACAAGAAATGGTTTGTCGATGTTTGGAGAGGAGAGTATTGACATGCACTTAAAACTAGTTAATTACGTATTAAATCCTGAAAATTTTAAAGTATTAGTCTCTTTAAATGGGTTATGCATGTTATGTTTAGCAAGTTTGTGCTATGTATGACGCTTTAATAATCACAATAATTAAATTATACACTGTCTCAAGAAGTTTAAGATCTATCGGTCTTATGATTTAACGCAAACTCTTCCTTCCTCGAAAAAGGGAGCAAAAAAAAAAAAAAGCTCTTTTTAAAAAAATTATTATTTTGATTTTTTGTGAAAATATGCTTTTTATTTTTATCGGCATTAAATATTTTGAAAGCATATCGAATTATATATACAGTTATTTTGTAGTAAAAATTTATACTTTAAAAAAATTATTTTTTAATTTTAATTCAATGCTATATAACGCTTGAAAAAATATATAGTTCTGACTCTTTAGTGTGTCCGTCCTCCTAAGTAAAGTGTGTGTGTGCACTCGGTCTTGTATTTGATGCATCTGTGCAAAAGATTAAAGTAAGCTGACCCTTCTACATTTATGATGTTTCCCCGGAAGACGGGTGCAGTAGCTTTTGAGGGTAGAACCCCTGAGGGCAACTAGCTCATATGAGGATGACACTCAGAAATTCGCTTACAGGGTTTTGACAGAACACAGGCAGAGGAAAAACCATGTCCGAAGCCGAGACTTCCAGATCAAGGCGAAGACCATACGCAGGCGTAAATTTATGCTTGAGGGAAATGACGTTTCAACTCACATTGGACAAATACCTCTAATTGCTGCCAAGTGTTCAAGACCGGGATAAGATTAATAACAAAAATTTCAAGTACAAGAGCACACATTTAGAAAAGCAAAATTTAAACGACAAGAACAAAGTGAATCGTGGAAAAAAGAGCTGCTTTGAAAGAAGTTTTATTGTTTTACAGATTTGTTGTATTAATTATTTTCTTATAAAAACATGATTTTTAAAACTATTTCTAAGAAAGATCTGCAAATATAAATTAATAATAAATGT
Source organism: Argiope trifasciata (assembly GCA_026543055.1). Taxonomy (NCBI): domain Eukaryota; kingdom Metazoa; phylum Arthropoda; class Arachnida; order Araneae; family Araneidae; genus Argiope; species Argiope trifasciata. The sequence goes on from JAPMOQ010060156.1 coordinate 122,698, forward strand.
TCATGATAGAATAGAAAAGTGCATTTAATGTATTTGAATATCGCGAACATTTTGATCATGAATTGGATATTGAGCAGTTATAAATATATATGTCTTGATAATTTCTTGTCTAGTATAATAATTTTAACTGTCGAAAATAACGAGATTTTTTTTTCTCTTTCTGCATGATCATTAAAACAATGACTGCGATTTTTGATATAAATTGGTGAAATATTAATTAATTAATCATACATTTGATATATATTAACTCTTTTTAATAAATTAAATTCAAAAATGATTATTTGAATCCCCAGAGCAGTTAATATGACAATGAGGTTGGCAAAAAAATGGTGTTTTGCAATTATATCATTTGAAAACTTCAAAAGTTTTACTAGCTTATCTTAAATTTTAAGTTTTAAAATTATGTTTTCCATTTGTTAAACTATATATATATATAAACTATTTTGCCATTTGATAAACTATATATATATAAACTATTTTGCCATTTTTTAAACTATATATATATAAACTATTTATAACTATAATTCAAAAAAATTATCGATGTTAAAACTATCACCAAAATAACACGTTAATGCTTTTTATTAATTTTTCACGTAATTATAGAGATAGTTTTTTTAAACATGTTATTTTATTTTTAATCTTCTTCAATTGATAACTGTATGGTGCTCATTTCTCCTTAAATTCTTATTAGATTTCATATTGGAAGTTACAGGAAATTTCCAAGTTATAAAAACTGAAGCAAATTAGATTACTGACAATAAGAAATATAAAGAAAGGAGAAAAAGGAAGAGAAAATATCAAGGATGAAAAGAAAGGAGAAGCTTGCATCAACGAAAATCAGTTAGTCATAAGAGATACTCTTATTTCAGAAATTTCTCAAAGGAGCACTATATACAACAGTATTTTAAGCGATTTTCAAATCTTTTTTGACAGCAACTTAGAAGAAAAAGCTTTTAACATTCTTATAAGGAACTTAATGACAAAATATGACGATGATATTGTATAATATATATGTGATATGTATAAATTGATTGTGGGCGACTTCAAATCAACATTTCTTAGCGAAGAAACCATTTTAAGCATTTTCCTCACCTTCCCAATTTGCAATGCAAACCATGAGAGATCATTTCCAGTTTTAAAACGCGTCAGGAACTATTTAAGAAATACAATGAGTCAACCGCATTTAAACGACCTTTTACTATTATTCATTGAAAATGAGGTAGTACAGGAATTAGTTTATGAAAAACTTACTGACAAATTCTCCAAATTAAAAGCAAGAAAAGTGGTATTTTGTATTTTTCATGACTTTTAATACTTGTTTCTGTTTTTTTGCAGAAATTTTATCTTGATTATTTTTTTGGTGTTTGTTTCTTTTACTGCCATTTATCATTTTAATATCACTTAATATACATTTTTGTTCTTCATAGAAAAGTATTATGTTATTATTTAGCATTCTAATTTTTATCACCACAATCCAAAATATAAATCTAATTTTACACCAAAAAATATGTGAATAAATTGAATCTTATGAGAAAATAAATTGCATTTTGTGATATATTATTACATACATGTAATGTACGAATTGCTATTAAGTATGAGCAAAGTTAACACTGAAAGCTGGGATATTTCTTGCTATAAATAGAATTTACCTAAAAGGGGACCCCAAAATAATTTAGCGCCTGTTGTCAAAATTCGCCACTGGGACTGGGTAACCAATTTTGGGGCGTATGAGTTATTCCAAAGATTTATTTTAAATACTCCGTTCGTTCTTAAAAGAATATGAAATGAAAAAAAGATCGTAAAACGATTTCACAGTTTGCATCAAAATTTGGTGAAAGGAAGGAGATTCTCTAAGCAAAGAAAGTGTCCTGTATACGGAAAAATCGACGGGATAATACTTCTGCTGATTGGCTATCCTATTAATTGAAAGAAGAATTTTACATCCGGATAGAACAGCAATTCCCCAAGTAGGAAATGAAGAGAAAACGTTTTTAATGCAAATAGAAGATTTCAGATAAGACAGATTGACATTTTGTAAGCATTGCAACTTATGTAACGTTAAATATTTAATAAATGAAAAATAAATAATTCAGTTTTATTTATTGCAAATTAAAGGAGCTCTATCCAATTGAAAACTGTTTCTACTGATTTCAGCCAATTCATAAAGAGGTAGATGTATGACAGAGAGCATGGTTTTACAACAAGGGAACGAAATGATTCTCTAAGGGATTGTTCTCACTTTTCAAGCATGTAAAACTATTGATGTGACGAAAAAAATTTTCAATTCATGCAAATAATGAATAAATATATCCTGGTTTAGAATGAAGACAGCATAACGAATTATAGTAAAGGCACCCAATCATGTAATGCAACCTCAAATGTTTCGAATAAATTAAGAGTTTCTTAACTGTCAAAATTTTTTCTTCGGTTTAATTTTGAGCAATATTGTTTTTAAACCTACGAGCAACTGCTTATTATTAAATGAAAGGATTTTTTACCAGCAGGAAACTGTCTCTTACAACAGATTGATTTGTTTATATAGGATTTTGGTCCAGTCTTTTCATTGATAAAACTTTTTTTGATTCCAACTCTTTTGACACTTAAATGATAGAAATGATTTTCTGCTCAAGTTTATTCACACTTCTTTTAGCTTCCTGTTTCGGAGAAGACCGAATGAATTAGACAACACAAAATCATAATATTTTATCAATTTAAATAAAGTGCGATTTCATTGGAGTGGCAGTATATTTGAGAAAAATTCGATGCCATAATATTTCTAAAAACGAATTCTATACTAAAGATAAAATAATTCTCTTTTTAATACAATACAATAAAAATGTTTTTAAAATCTAAAAATTAGAAATGTATTTCAATGATAGATGCTTATTGCTAAAACATTTCTTTTTCATTCGTATTGATGAAAGCAAAATGTTACTAAAGCTGCTAGACATAAGAAATCGATAGTAGGAGCCTTTCCAATAAACATGTGTTGATCAGAGAGACTCTGGAGTCAGCTAAAATTTACGGTTGGTAGCAGAATAAAATGCAGCGCATGAGATTTCGAAAGAAATTACTAATCAAAATGGGGAAGACAGCAAAATTTAGTAGAGGAAAAACACACACATTATTGTTTCATCATAATATGTCTATCAGCCGCTAATTCGCTTGCCGTGATCCTATAGTCCCCTGGTGGGACACTGAACGGCTGAAACAACGAAAAATTACAATAGCCTTGCGACATAGATACCGACGTTGTAAAATCACTGAAAAGAGAAGACAAATTTATATATAAAAAATGAATGTTACTTTTGAGCTCCCGTGTAAGTTAGAGGCAGATAAAATGAAAAGGAGAACAATATAGCTAAACAGGATGGAACAAAAACCAAAAATACGAAAAAAAATATTGTGAAAAGCCTTTTTAAAGAGGAGCAGTCCCAACAAGAAAATAAAAAGCAAAAGAAAACGAGGAAAACTATTGAGGAATAGAAAACGAAGGCATAAGATAAAGTATTTTCAGTAAATGAAATAAGAAAATCGATTAATAAAATGACTAAAAAGAAAACACCTGAATTAGACAACATCCCAATGGAGATGCTGTCTGAAAATAACAAAAAGAATCCAATCATACTTTTAGAGTTTTACATTAAGTGCTTAGAATCAGGTGCGTTCCCAAATCAAATTGATTTTAATTCCTAAAACTAATAGAGATTTAAAGGACCCTAAATCCTACAGACTTTTTTTTTTTTTGCTAACAACTGCAAGTAAAATCTTGGATAAACTGATAATTTAATGAGTACAGCACGTATTAAAGGTGCAAAATAGACTACATCAGAATCAACATGGTTTTAAATATAATCATTCTTGTGGAACATTACAAAATGGGCTATGGAGTAAAATAAAGGCTGCGATGAATGAAAAACTAAACACAACAGATGTATCTTTGGATGAAGTTGGAGCAACTGATTCAGTATGGAGGAAAAACATTTTATATGTTCTTATAAAAATAAATTGCCCGAGCAAGCTTTTTCAAGTTATTAAAGATTACTTAAGAGAAAGATAATGTATTTACCAAGATGGAGAGAATAATAGGGAAGTTATAATGGATAGAGGAGTGTTACAGGGCTTATGCCGTTATTCTGGAACTTGGTTACGGATTCTGCAATTTAGTACTTTATACAAGAGTATGTTGATGATTTATTAAAAATCTCGAGAAGAACAAACGATGAACTTGAAATTAAAGGAAAGTAAACAGAATGAAGGCTAATAAAATGCAGCAAAATACATAAACTTAAGTTTAATTAAAGCAATACAATTCACACGCAGATTACATTCGGAGAACTTTTAAAATTAACAGATCCGCTAGAAATAAAAGTGGCCAATAGCAATATACACTGGTGACAAAAGTCATGGGATGACTGTTAATATCTTGTCGGTCCTCCTTTTGCCCGGCGAAGTGCAACAACTCGACGTGTCATGGAGTCCAGAAGTCGTTGGAAGTCCTCTGCAGGAATAATGAGCCATGCTGTCTTATAGACGTCCATAATTGTGAAAGTGTGGATGGTGCAGGAGTTTGGGCACGAACAGACCTTTCGATGATGTCCCATAAATGCTCGATGGGATTCATATCGGGTGATCTAGGTGGCCAGATCATGAGCTGGAATTGTCCGGAATGTTTTTCAAACCAATCGCGAACAGTTATGGCCCGGTGACATGGCGCATTGTCATCCATAAAAATCCCATCGTTGTGTGGGTACATGAAGTCCATGAATGGCTGCAAGTGATCTGCAAGCAGCTGAACATAACCATTTCCAGCCAATGATCGGTTCAGTTGCACCAGAGGACCGAGTCCATGCCATGTAAAAACAGCCCACACCGTTATGCAGCCACCACCAGCTTGAACAGTGCCTTGCTGACAGTTTTGGTCCATGGCTTCGTGGGGTCTGCGCCACACTCGAACTCTACCATCAGCTCGTAACAACTGAAATCGTGACTCATCTGACCACGCCACGGTTTTCCACTGGTCTAGGGACCAATCGATATGCTCACGAGCCCAGGAGATTCGCTGCAGGCGATGTCGTGCTGTCAGTAAAGGCACTCGAGTCGGTCTTCTGCTGTCATAGCCCAAGGAAGACAAATTTCGCCGCACAGTCCTATCGGACACGTCCCTCGTACGTCCCACATTGATTCCTGCAGTTATTTGACGAAGTATTGCGTGTCTATTAATATCGACCATTCTACACAGATGTCGGCAGTCTCGGTCGTTAAGTGCAGGTGGTCGCCCACTGCGCTGTCCATGATGGGATGTGATGCCTGAAATTTCATACTCTCGGCACACTCTTGATACTGCGGATCTCGGAATGTTGAATTCACTAACCATATCCGCAATGGAATGACCCATGCGTCTAGCTCCAACTAACATTCCACGTTCAAAGTCTATTAATTCTCGTCGTGCCGCCATAAATCACGAAAAACCTGTTCACATGAATAACTTGAACACAAATGAAAGCTCTGGAAAACGAACTGCGCATTTATACTTTTTCGCTGCGATATTACTGCCATCTGTATATTTGCATATTGCTATCCCGTGACTTTTGTCACTTCAGTGTATAAATGTGTCTAATCAAATTAAAACTTGGGAGTTACATGGAAGGCAAATTAACATTTACGTTCCATTTTAGTATGATCAAGAAAAAAAGTGGATGTATTAACATATAAACTAGTGAGAGTTACGGATATATTTTATAAAAAAGGAGATGCTTTTTAAGAAGAATTCTACAATGTCGCCAATGAACCATTTCTTTTCCGGCATGAACCATGCGGACATAGGCTAAATCTGAAGAAAATTAGAGAAGCGTTAAGTAAAATCCAAAGGCGCCTTCTCATCATTATATCTGGAGCATAAATAGCCATTTCTACCTTCAAATGATAACCGGAATTTTGAGAATGGATCTCATAGCAACGGAAATTCTTACTAAATTTCACATAAGAGCTACAAGTAATAAAATAGAATAGGAAACAAATGGTTCAACTGTAAATATTATGAGAAGCATTTTGACAAGTTCGAACAACACTCTTCGGAATGATTTATTCATGTTTTTCAAATTAAAATCCCAGATATGGATGGAATAGAAATTTTTACAGATGGTTTCAAAGATGATAGGAAAGAAGAAGTTGCAAAAGTATTATACTACTATGGAAAAGTGATCGATAAAAGTCTTGTGAAATTATCGAACCATGCCAGAAGTTTCCAGGCAGAAGTGTAAGGATGGCTGTAAGGATGGCTATTGAATATTGTGAAATGGTGGACGGCGGATGAGAAAGGCTACATTTGTTCAGATTCTCTGTCAGTCCTACCAGCTACACGATTGTGATATGGAAAATTGTACGGAAGATAAAAGTGAAAAAAATATAAATAAAAATTAAGAATTGAATTGGGTTAAGGCCTATATGGGAATATATGGTAATGAAAAGACATCAATTTGTAGAGCTCGGGACACAGAAAGACAATATTAATATAATTTCCCCCAAATCAAATGGTGTCTTAAAATAGAAATTAAGAAGAGAAGAAATAAAATTGTAATGGTTTGGCAGATGGTATATGTCTAAAAAGCAAGAGTAACTTACGACTTTATTCCTCAAACAGAAATAAAAGTAAGAAGATACCATCCACTGGTAAACCAAATTATATCAAGGCATGGAATATTTCCCACATATTTCGAAAGATTAGGAAGAATGCAGGAAAATAAATGCATATTTGGAGGAATCAGTACTGCTTACCTTTATTTAAAGGAATGTATAGAAGTATCAGAAATAAGGAAGAATCTAAAAGTTGAAAATAATCACTTATACTCAGAACTAATGGTGCCAGAAAATCTTAAAATACTGAAATATATGATGTTGAAAATTGTCAGTTCTTAACCAACTGTTGGAAAATTTGAAAGTGTTTGGATTTCTTTTGTTGAGGAACGAGAATTTGGAGAAAGACTGAGAATTCCGAGGTGATTTTCTTTAATGATAGCGTGTTTCTTGTTTCATAGGAAGATAAGTGAACGGGAAGATGAGGTGAAAGGTCAGTGAATGACCACTTTGCGGGTAGGGACAAATTGCTTCGATAAGTATTTTGGTTTGGTGAATCGGTCCGTGTTATGGATGGACTATGCTAAAGATAGCAGTTGGCCACCTCAAATCCTGTCGATATTTCTGGTTGTTGTCACTGGTTGTTGGATGATCGGCTGTACACAAGAAGAAGAATTGTGTTGAGTAAATTGTTCCGTGAGGAAAATTGTACTAATATTCACTACTCAAGGATCATCAGCTTCTCGTAACTATTCTACCTTCTTCTTATAGCTTTAAGAGACATTTCTGATTGTACAGAAAATTTGACTAAGTTGTTCAACTCCCAATTTCAAATGTTTTCTTTCCATTTCACTTATGTCACTACCATTAGAGCTAGCTTCTTTTGTTGTTCCCCGGCAGATGTGATTTCTTTCACTGACCTATCACTTAATCAGTATTTATTCACCATTAACTTGTCAGATATATTTCCTCGAACGACCGTTGCGATGTTTTACCAACGACACTTTACGGCACTTAAAACAGCTTCTATAATTGTCCATTACAATTGGCTCCTTTAATAATCCTTGGTTTTTATAAAGGACTACCCAAACGGCATAATTTGGGCATCTTTTCGAACCATGTTTTAAGGTTTACAGTTGATGTCCTTGCTTAATTTGATACTTCTCAACTTTAATCAGAATGTAGTGTTCATCAACGAATTCTGAGACGACTATGTTTCGACGACTCCATCTCATTAAGGGGTGAGACGCGAAACGATGAGAGCATTTTCCCTACTCCCTTTTACATTGGATTTCTCCTATTAGTATGCTAGTAAATGTAAACAACTCCTCCTTTCGTCTTTCCTTTCACCTCTATTTTGACGAATTGAACCTATCATAACGCATGCGCAAAAACACGAAGGGTTTTACAATCCGTTGCTGAACAGTATAAAAGGTTTTCCAGTTTGTAAATATCCTATACATTCTCACTTTTAAAAATAGGTAAAGGTTTCTCTTCCTTTAACATACTTTGTCTAGCCTAAATCCTTTAATTTAGGTATAACCTCCCTTGTGTTAGTATTAACTGGCAGTGTTTCAATCATTACTATAAGAGATTTTTCCGCAGGACTGGTAATTACAAAGTTTGCCAAAACATTTTGTAAATTTGCATCATCTGACTCGGCAATAAGTTTATAAACTCTCCTACCTCCTTGGCTTTACATTTGACGCTATAAACTGTTTTTAGACATTAAACGAATTTTTTATACTTTGGGGCTCTAAGTACTAAGGGAAGAATTGCTGTTTCTAATACCCTCTGGTTGGGATCAGCAATGTTTACTTTATTGCTGATGAAGAACGAAATCAGATTATAATTAGATAATTTAATATCAGAATGTGCGATCACAAAATGGTTCATGCGTATTATGTGTCTCGATTTGCTTGTTCGATGAGGCTTAAAAAAAAAATTTTTTTTTAACCGGGTATAGTTTTTTTGAGGCTTTTTTTTTCTTCCATTTCTGCACTCGTCGATGGTTTTATTTTTGATAAACAACCTCTTAACAATGCTAACACCCTTCTCCTCGCTGTCTACTATATTAACATTATCCCCCGTGGGGTAGCCTTTAATTATCCATTATTATTCGCGCCCTACTTTTAGCATTTTTATGTACTTTATCGTGGTTAAGAGCGATTTCAAAACTAGGCATTTGGTCAGTAGATGCAGTTTATTAGTTCAATGCTTACTAAACTGTATCATTATTCTCACATGTAATAACCTGAAGTGATTCGCTATCAGTTTTCATACAAATATCATTCGGTTTACCGATATTGAGATTAGCAATATGATTTCTAACCAAAAACTTAATTCTTTAACCATAAATCTTAATCACACTCTCCACATTTCGAATGTTTTTTCAGATTATTTGCATTTTTCATCACTGGAATTATCTCAGAAACAATAAAATCGATTTTAAAAAAATTTCTTTTCGGTGTAGGAAGGCTTTGATTGCCTTTTCAATACGATAACGCATAGCTTAAAATACCATCTTTGAAACAATTCTAAGAGAATGACAATAATTAATTGCTTTATTGTGGAACGCGGATAATTCGTGTCCCCCTCCCCCTGGTTTCTGTAATTTTTTATTAAAGAATGTTAAAATATCATTTACAATTTGAATTTTTTTGAATTTATTGTTAATTCGAAGTCAAAACTAAATATTGTAAAAGTTTTTTCTTATTCTATCAATTATTTTTCATAGTTGAATATGTCAGTACTTCTTCACCTCAATAATTGTAAATAAACTATTTTCTATAGTTTTTTATTCATTCGAGAATTTACTGCTGCACTGCGTGTTCAGTAGAAGTACATTACATGCAAATGCATTGTTTTATTGTGTCATTGTTGTTTTCTATTAAGGTTGTGTTTTAAAATTGTTCATTCATTAAAATTATTATTAAAAAAATTAGAGTTAATATATTTATTAAAACTCCTTACAGTTTTTGTATTAGCGTTGCCTAATTTATGAAAAAAGTAAATTAAAAATAAAAATTTACTGCCATTTTCAGTTTGAAAATTGTCTTTTTCTCTTATTATATACTTTTTAGACCCACTCTTTATGAATTCGAATTTTTATCAGTCTCAGATTATATAAATTCAAAGACGACGTTGATGAGTAATTATCATTTCTTGTCTTTCTCTTATCTCGCCACAACTTAATTTTTATTATCCATTCTAAAGTTCAAAAAAGGTTTAAGTTTTTCACCTTCGATTGCCGCTTGGACGTCGCTTTCTTCTGTGCCAGATTTTCCTTTTGCAAAACGTATTATCTGAAAAAAGTCGCGCAGGCGCCAACTCTGAGTTCAAGGTAAGTCAACACTAAGAGAGACCACCTCATTGGATAATTTGGTTTTGCGGTTCCTTTCCGTTGACTGCCCTTGAACCGCAGAACGCCCGTTCGACGCTCTGGCAGGTGACAGTACCCCCCTCCCCATTTTAAGCCTTTCCGCACTCCCCTCGCCTACATTGTTGTCTGTCAGGTGAGGAAGAATTTTTCAAGGGCAGAAAACAATTCCAATAGACAACGAGAGGCGGAGGGAATTCAATTTGTTTTCAGAAAAAGTTGATTGGCGCAATAAAAATATAAATGTTTTAATTAATTTCTACTTTATTTTTCATAATTAATAATTATCTGTTATGGAATAAATTTTTCCATAACTCTTCGCATTGAATAAAAATACGAAGAAATGAATCGATTCACTGACAGTTTTGAGAACGTTCTAATAGAATAGAAACATCAGGAAGAAAGTGAAGTACAAAATTCTATGATCATCAACTTGAAGATAATTAAGTTAAATAAATGTATATAAAAAGATCCATTTCATACAGAAAATTCTTTGACTGAAAATAGTAATGAATTTAGATATTTTTCGTTCCAAGACAGCACACTTTTGCAATAAATTGTTAAATTTCACTTCACATTTCAAAGCAATTTCTTTTATTTCATGTTAATCTTTTTTAAGAATTATATTAACTTTGTATTTTTATTTACTTAACAATTTAACTGAAATACACGATATGGAAACATATTTTCGTTGTTTATAAATATTCTAATAACTAAGTGAAATAAATAAGCGCTTGTTGAATTACACATGATAAATATTATCCTAATATTTTATAATTAATTGAATCTATACTTCGTGCAAAGTTATTTGTTTGACAAATAGAAAAATCAACTGACCTGGCTGCATTGCCCTCTCAATCTGGGGTCTTAGGCAGCTGCCTAACCGAATATCCACCATTGATTAAGCACTGATATTGGCAACAAGGATATTTTATTCAACGAGTTCGCAAATCTAAATTATTATATGAAGAAACATAAAAAAAAAACCCCAAAAATTATAAAGTAACTACCCAAATGAGTGTGGAAGGAAAATGGTGGAAGATGTTTTTTTTTTTACAGTACACGGTAGTTATAATTAAAGTGACCCTCTCAGACCAACAATGAACCCATTCTAGCTGACGTACTTCTTGGTATATGCATTACATGAGCAATAGGAGAAAGAAAACTGCAATAATAATAATAATTTTGATCAGAAAATGTGGTCACTGTTAGTCAATTGTGGTAATTGTTAGTGGTTGTGGTCGCTATACAAATTAGGAATGTTGAAATATGCCAGCTATTAGAACCATAAAATTCTTCTATTCATTCCAACATTAACTCTTCACCATTCCTTTAAACAAGAAATATCAAGTTTTACTCGTCAAGAAGTTTTTTTTCCCCCTACACCAGAGGTGCAGCAATAATGCACAGCGAGAATATCGACACTTTATAGGCTTGCGAAATGGATCTATGTCGAAATACTAATTGGAAAAAAAAAAGATGAAGACTAAATCTGAAGGGAAGGGGAGTCCCTTCACCGACAGAAAGAAGACGAAAATGGATTTCAAATGAAATTATGGAAGAAATCACCATCGCTGTGTTTGAGAGTTCCCAATATTCTTCAAATGCCCGCACGGTGTCATTTGATTTATCTGTCCTCTGATCACCTGTACCAGAAATCCATTTCAAAAATGGTATCCATACAAGATTCACGTGGTGCATTGATTTTGATAACCGGAATCTTTCCGGAATAGCCATGAACATTTTATGGTCACATAAAATATCGCATTTTATCTTAAACGGGTGGCCTTAATTGCGAACTCTTACGGCAGCATATCAATCCTACTGTACATGAACGCGAATGTTTAAAGACTACCGTCTTCATGTTAATGATGTAACACCACATATTGCTCGAAAAGTGAAGGAACTGTTTCGCGCTCACTTTGGAGGTGATCAGGTAATTTCGAGGCTGCCGCACCTCCTTATTCTCCAGATATGAATTTTATCGATTTCTTGTGATAGGGATTCCTGAAAGATCGTGCCTATGGAGAAAGCAAACAGACTCTGCCTGAACTAAAAGGAAGAATTATACACCAGGTTGCTGTAATTCTTCAAAACAATTACAGTTAGATAAGTTGCAAGGTTAATTAAGTTTCAAATATCAACCTAATTTAGATTATTTACAGTATTTTTATAAAAATGCATACGTTTTTATTTATTTATTTAATCACTATGACTGCGAAATATTCATAATTATTGTTAAAGTAGATACTTATTGTTTACTAACTTGTTTTTCAGCAGTATTTGTGCTAACTAAATGAATTTAATGAAGCAGATAGGAACATGACCAATACTACTTGATTTAGTGCTACTTTTATCCTAACATTTTATAAATCACATTATTTTTATTACAGGCTAATAAGATCCTTTTAATCCTTTTGCCTATCTCACATAGCCTAAGTTGCTGCCTAGTCTGAAATTCGTCACTGAATGAATCAAAATTCATGTTATAAACGAACCATAGGAGAATTCTTTGATAAAACTAGACATTCTATCCTCCCTGATACAAGAGTGAATAGGAAAAAAATTCAACGTAAAATTAGATTTAAATGTAAATAAATCTTTTTTTATTCACCAAACACTTCAATTAATTAGCAAAACAGATATTGTTTCGAGCTCAACTTACAAACAATTCATCGAGTATTTAAGATTACTTATCGGTATACATTTTTGTTCGAATTACATTAAAGAAGGACGTCTTTAAAAAAAAAAAAATTCTTTCATTAAAACATCAGAGCTGAGTCTTTTTGCTGGATATACTTATTGATTCAGTTTAAAAACATTCTCATAAAAAATTTATTTAATATAATGCAAGATATTTGACGATGAATGTTTAATCAAACAAATTCTCTACAGTTGCATAAGCTCATATAATCCAAATTTGAAATAAATGGTATACATTTTAATAAATATTCAACAGATTTTCATTCTGAAGTTGGTTGATGGAATCATTTGTGTTTAGCTTTGTTTTTGTTTTTTAAAAAACACAGCATTTTAGTCTTGTCTTTATTCAATAATGGAACGATATTTTTGAAATTTTAATAAATTAATTTGTCTTACTATGTATAAAAAGTAAGAAATTATTACACTATTTTCATTTTTTTATATTTTCAATAATTGGGATATTGATTGTTGAATTATTTTTTCGAATTTCATTCGATGCATTTAAAAAGGATCTAAATTTTGAAGTAAATATATATTTTATAGAAATGCCTCGCAAAGGCTCCTGAGAAAGCTTATCCAGTTAAATCTTTGATTCTGTGTTAATGTAGAGAGAACTTCGAATTAACATTCTGTTAGAAACTTTATATTGCCAACTGAATTTGGTAAAAACAGTTCGTTTTAAGTAAAGTTTTAAGTTGTTTTGAGTAAAATTTAAGTTTTAAAAATATGATTATGAACTAAACTTCTAAGTTCTTAAATTCCATATGTTTTTATCTTTAAAAGTATAGTAAAAGATTTACTTTTTGTGTTTTATTAAATAGGTTTTCTGAAAGCTGATTTAATTATTGGTATTCAGTTGATACCTTTCAATTTATAAATATCTTGAAAAACGCGCCTTAAAACTAAAATTTTTATGAGAATGAATCCTGGATTTTCATTTGTAAATCATACAAGAGGTATTGTTAGTTAAATTCCATTTCCAGCATTTGATATTTGTAATTAAAAAATAATTTAAAAAATTCCAGGCAGAAAAAAAATCCTAATCATGTACATTTATTATATTTGAAATTAACCATTCATAATGTACTCTAATGTGTTGAAGTTATAATATTTACGCAGATATTAATAAATACCTACTAATTTAGAATTACAGGTGGTTAATCAGTTTATCATCTTAATTTTATTTAGTAATATTAACAAATTTAAATTAATTACTGAACTTTATTTTTGCTAATCTGAATGTAATATTTAAAAAAAAAAAAACCCATAAAAATACAATGTATTACTTTTGAAGTAACATTTTGATGCTTAATTAAAATAAAAAGGAATTGAATAATTGGGCCCTTATATTTAAATTTGCAAAGGTGCTAACAGAATTTTAAAAAGTATACAATTAATTAAGATTTCTTCAAGCATGAAACTGATTAAAATTCCATAACTAATTAAGTTATTATTTATTAAGTAATTTGCATTTCTTTGAGCAAAAGCATAGAGCATAAGACTAAAATAAAAATTATTCAAAAATAACAGCATATTACAAATGTGCAAAAATTGTTGAAATTTTTTTTTTCAATTAAAACTGAGCAATACTTAATAAACTAAAATAGGTAATAAAATATCACGATAATTATAAAAACATATGTCAAATTACCAAATACTTTAAACTTAAATGAAAAGCATATTATGAGTAAATAAAGCATAAAATGAGTAAAATTAGCCTCTTATTAAGTTCGTAACTTAATGTATATAAATATTGGGAAAAATAATAGTCATGATAATCCTTTAATTTCCTCATCTATGTAAATATAATTCTGAGTCATAAATTTTTCGATGATCATAATAAAAAGCACTAAAAAAGGTCTACAACATAGGCGCCAAACACCACGGACAACGCAGTGGCCGACTGCCTGAACTTAATGACCGAGACTAACGAATTGTGCGTGGAATTGCAGTGTTAACAGACAAGCAACACTATGTGGAACAATCTCAGGAATCAATACAGATCCCCGTTCCAACGACCTGTTTTCAACTGTTTTCCCTCTCTTACGATTTTCTGAGATGCTTTGATGTTTGACCAGTTTACAGACAAACTATCGGTAAACTAGACAAAAATCAAAACACCCTGGAAAACCGCAAGAGAGGGTCAGGGTGGGGGGAACGTGAGTCCTCTTTAATGGACAGGTCGTAGGAACGGAGCTTAGGATGTATGAGGGCTAGTCCGTTAGGTCCATGCAGCGAAATTTGGCTTTAAGGGCTGTGGCAGCAAAAGATCGATTCGAATACCTTTACTAACAATACGACATAACCGCAGCATCTCTCCTGGACTAGTGACCATATCGGTTGGATTCCAGACGATAGGAAAACCGCGGCTTGACCAAATGAGTCGAGATTTCGGTAAGAGGTGATGATCGGATTCGAGACTCCAAGAAGCCATGAATTCAAAATGTCAACAAGACTTTGTACAATTAGGTAGTGCTTCCATTAGGGTGTGAGCTATTTTTATATGGAACAGACTGGGTCTTCTGGCTTAACTGAACCTGTTATTGATTGGAAATGGTTATATTCAGCAACTTTGGTAATCACTTGCAGCCATTCATGGACTTCATGTAACCAAACAACGATGTAATTTTTTAGGATGATAATGCGCCATGTCACCGGGTCACAACTGCTCACGATTGGTTTGAAGAACCTTTTGGGAAATTTCAACGAATGTTGTGGTAGATCTCCCGACATAAATCTCATCAAATATTTATGGGACATAATCGAAAGGCCAGTTCGTGAGCAAAATCCTGCATCGGGAACAGTTTCGCAATTATGGACGTCTATAAATATTTCTATAAGGGACTTCCAACGACTTGTTGAGTCCATATCAAGTAGATTTGCTTCACTTCATCGGGCCAAAAGTGGTCCAGCACGCTATTAAGAGGTATACCATGACTTTTGTCACCTCATCACCTTAATGTCTTATCATAAAACACAAATATCTGTTATAAATATTCATTGTTAATTTTAAAAAAAGCTCATTCAAAATATGCTTCAGAGGGATTTTTTTTTAATATTAGGCAATCAGTTACAAAATCTGAAGATAAATTAGTGCTTTCAGGCTTCTTGAATGTATCCTCCTTTCCTTCACTCACCTCTTTTAGTGTCAGTTCAAAATTATAATCTATTTGAGATACACAAAGTCATATTTCAAAAAACATTATATAAAAGTATTATACACATAAAATTAGTCTAAATATCTGTCTTCTCAAATGCAAATGTGTACACTTTTTGTTTAAGGGAAAGAAAAAGAATCGTTGAAATTTTCAGGATCTTGGGTTTTTCCCTCTCGCTTACGAACATTGTTTAATCATCAAAAAATTTGACCTTAAGATTTGGATGGAGTCTTTGAAAAATTCATTTCTGAATTTACGTGAGTAAAAACATAACGAGCAAGATGAAGATAATTCAACAGAATAATCACCAAATGAGATAAAATGATTGATGAAATTCTTTAAAAATCCCTAGAATAACATCAAATAATGTAAATGGTCAAATGATGGCCTGCCGATTATGAGAATGCAATAGGTTAGCTACATGCCATTTGGTATGCGGTCTAAAGAGGAGAAATAAAAAAATGTAAAAGTAAAAGGCAGAACATTCTCTGAAAACAAATATGGATACTGAAAAATTGAATGACGCAACTCTTTAAAGTATAACTTAATCTGAGCTCATAATTCATTCATGATTTTTCGGTTAATACCCTTTCTGAAAATTCTTCGCAGCCAAATGTCTCAGTTTCAATCGACAAATTATTTCTGGAGCCACATCGCATATGAATGACATTGCATATTAAATGGAAATAACTTGTGTACATAAAATTTGCTATTTTGAAGAAATTTGAGATGTTTTTCCCATGAAAAAAAATTCTAATTTCCCATCTCTAAGAAAACTGTTTCAAACTATTCTTTCGCAGTACATTGGAAAAATCTTTAATCACAATATAAATTCAAGGTATGCTAATTTTTATTAATAATGACTTTTTTCAAAATGATGATAAGATTAATACTTATGGTATTATTTAGACACCTCATATTTCTGTAATAGCATCTAAAAGCGCTCCAGAAGAATACCCACTACGAGTCATTGTTTGAAAATCCCAAGCATCATCGATTTAATGATATCAGGTGAATTATCGCATAATTTTTAATTAAAAGTGTTTCAAACTGAGTTTCTGACATTTACCTTTTACTCGGTTTCATAAATTCATTTTCTTTTTGGAGTTATTTAATTTAGTTATTTAAGATATAGTTTATTTCTTTTTTTAATATGTTTAATGATGAAGAAATTTTGTAATTTTTTTCTTACTGTCATGGGCTGACAGTTTATTCAAACTAATAATAGAACTCATTTTTCATCAATCAATGAAGGTTCTCATTTTATATAATTTAATAGCCAGACGAACCAAATAGTTGCTCATAGAAGCAAACTGTATGTATAAAACGAATTTTCAATTTGCATAAGATAAAGATTATATTATTGATAATAAAATGTGAAATTCGTATGAATAAAAGAGTATTATTTATATATTTAATTAAAATTATTATTAATTAAAGAATGCAGTACATCTTGGTTTGAAGATTCACAGACGAACTACATGCGAATTTGAGTGGCAAATCAATTTATATTCGAAAAACTGTCAGGATTTGGTTCGGCCCAGTGAAGCAGAAACATTTTCGAATCGCTGTTGTACACCATTCAGGTCGTACGTGCCTTAATGTCATGAAAGGTCTGATTTGAATCGATCAATCTAGAATATCGCTTGTGTTTGGACGTATGTTTCCCAGAAACTCGACTTTCTATTGCAACCACCGATTGGAATGTCTTTCTGAAATTTTTTCCTTTGATTTCCAAGAATCGAATTGCTTTAATAATAAAACGTTCCTCAATATGGGATGCGCTTACTTAAATACTTATGCATGTATCTAATGCTAATTCGTAGTGCAGGCGTGGAATTTAAAATGATTTCTCTTTTCCTTTCATAATTATGGAAAGTGTTAAATTTTTAATCACTATTCAGATTTCTTTGTTTGAACGGTCCAGAATACTGAAAAAAGAGAAAGCATTCAAAAAAAAAAATTTCATCGAGACCATATTTTGGTTACGGCATGTTAAGTCACAGCGCAACTCAAGTGGAGCTTCAGTTCGAGTGAATATATAACAGGGATGCAGTGAAATTATTACATATATAATTTCATTTTAATCGCGTTTATAAAATTATTTCCTGCCAAAAAATCATTTTAATTTCACAATTGCACGGATTTCCTACGCTATCGGAAGGAAATAACGGTAATTTTAAACTTCTGCTCTAACGATTCTTTCGCATCGTTTCCAGCGTCATTTCCCAAAACGGGTAACCCCTTCCCGAACTGTTTAAAAATCACCCTTTTCCCTCTTTCTTTGCTTCATATTCTTAGCTGCACTATTTTGTCATGGCTCGGACTTACAGAAATAATATCAATAGTTATTTTAAAATTCTTTCATGATTCTACAGTGCAAAAATTGTTCGCCTTACATTACCCTAGCAAACTCAGTGGATTTTAAACACATCTGAATTTCGCTGATTTTTTTTCCCTTTCTTCTTTTTCTTTTCTTTTCTGTTATTCAAAGTTTTCTCTTCTTGACAATTCCAAAATAAATAATATAACGACTTCTACAGCTAGTGACGGTCTGGCTATTTGTCTCTAAGAGGTTTATGAGGCGCTGCTTAAGTTCATCACTGGATATAATATTCAGATCTTCAACAGTTTTAGCTTCATGAGATTAACTGCCATTACAAGGATTTAATCATTAAATGTACGTCAAAGAAAAAAAAATGCTAAATATTTTTTCGAGCATTAGATTGTGCATACCCAAAAAAGAATGCTACAAAAGCTGTCAGTTTTAAATTATCAAAGAAAAAAGTGCGAAATAAGTGAACAAAATTAATAATCACCAAGCATCTACAGAATCAGTATGGTTCACAAAATGGGTAAAGACAGAAAAAAAAGTTATTTGATTAAGTTAAAATTTTTTTTAAAATTTTTAAGAAATATTTCGACACATTTTATCCGATGAATCAGTTTTTGAATTTTATATTTATGAAATCTTTTTTTACCCGGAAATTTAGTATAGAATTTTGTTTTAAAAACGATTTTGCTAATTTCAATGTATGTTAAAAATTTCGAATTTCAAAACAATTCATGTTGAAAATTTTAATGCCTTTTATTTGCATAGCATTTTAATCAGGTACAGGAAACTATTTTAAGCATAATTATGATGTGTTGCTATATTAAAAATAATTCGTATTTTAATGCCGGTAATCTAAATTCAAGCTGATATGTTTGAAATATTGTTTTAAAAATCTCCATAAATTTGCACTTGGTATAATTACTGATAAATATATCTTGTTTAAAAGATATTTGTAACTTGAGGGTAAATAAAATTTACAAAATTAGTTTAAAAATACATTTCTGTTTGTAAAATTTTCCATGTATATAATTGGCTTAAAAATAATCGCTGGACACTTTTTAAGCTATGGGTGTTGTCAAAGCGATTTAAAAAACTCTACTGCCTACCTATTCAGGCCTCTAAAAACCAATTTTACCCTAGACTGCTAGAATAAAAAAAATGTTGGCTTTTTAGGAAAAGAGGGGGGAGCTTGCCTGTAGGTACCAAATTATCTCAGACTCAGACAAAAAAGAAAATAAATAAAATAATAAATTGGTGTTATTTTACACATACACACAAAAAAGTTTTTTTCATTCTTTGTTGTAGTCGGAGATAGATGAAATGAGAGGTTGGCACAGATTTGATCATTAAAAAAATTCTATCTATACTTATTTCTCTAAATGATAATATTCCCATTATAATAGTTTTTCCAAAAAAGAAAAGTTTTCCCGAATATGAATTTCATCCATTCAACATTCTATTTCACATTGCTATTCTGCGACACTGATTCTTAATAATGCTATTAAAATTAATTCAATTTTTTTAAAGCAAACTTCAGAAAAAAAATGTCATGTAGTGTATACATAATTCCGAACTTTTTTAAATGATAAGTCACCAAATTTGTTAATTTCATATTTCTTATAATTTTAGAACTTTGGCGAGTTTTGTTATGTTTCGCTAGAATTGTTGGGAGAATCTGGTATCCGATTCTTCTGCTTTATCAACTTAAACTAAATTAGATAATATTTAAAATTCTTAAGAAACATTAATAATTATAGAAAAACAACCAAAACAATTAGTGATTATTTCTAAATTAAAATGGGCTTTTATTCTCCAGTCTGGAATAAACAATAAAGTCAATGACATCAAACAATTAGTTATATTAGTAAACATTACTTTTCCCAAACCGAAATAATTTTGCTTAAAATATGTGATATTGTTTTATGCAAATCTTATTTGAATCAAAGTATTTTATAGAAATCTGTTGTTGTAACATAATTTCTTCATGCTTTTTTTTACATTTGAAACCATATTCTTACACATCGAATATTTATTCCAAATCATGACTATGGAGTTATAGCTACTTTTAAACTATTGCAAAAGACTCCACATTACAAAAACGGTTCATTTAATATCATTGTGGGAGTGTTGTTTCTAAATAATATAAAAATTTATTTGAAAAATTGATGAAACTTGATTAGTTTATTCCTTTTAGTAAAGGATTCGATTTCAGATTCTTTCATATTTTATTAATGTTTTACAATGTCTTTAAAAGAACTTTTTTGGAACTTTTTGTATATCATTCGCTACTAATGTACAAGGCAGGCTGTGATTAAACTTTGGACTCAATACTAAGGTATTTCGGGATTTGAAATGATTAAAAATTCTTAATGATTTACAAATGTGCCTTCCACTGTGAATTCAATGCACAGCACTGTGAAATCATTAAATGAAGTAATAAAACTGATAAAAGTTTCATATGAATATAATTATATATAAATATAAATATCATATATAATAATAAATAAACGTTTAATATATTAAAAAAAAATATGTTAAACAAACAGACTTCCTCAATTTTCACTGCTTCGAATACTCAGTTTTTTCCTTATTTTCATCCGTCCAAAAGAATTTTTCAGAATCATTTTCAAAATGCATTTGATTTTCATTTTTCCTGGCGTCCAACAATTACATTTCAATAAACACTTCTTTATCATTTCTTGCGAAGAATAACAGTTTCTAAATGCGTACCAGAAGTAAAAATTCAGAATCTGTGGTCTCATTTCTCTGCAAATGTGTGTCAAGTGCTGTAAAGGAAACTATGCCATCCCCATGGCAACCACGGCAGGCGAATCTCTCTGGCCTCAATTGACAAACTTTTCATTCACATCGATTCCTTTGTAATTTCAAATTAAAATAGGCCTCACAAAATAGCATGCAAGGAAATTGCACAGAAAATACGGTAGTGAAAACAAAAATTTTTGATAGAAATTATTTGGAATTTCGATTATATTATTTTTTAGTATTGAACAATAGCTGTGAATTTTCTTTCTCTACATTTTTGAAGAATATTCATTGAGGCTTAATTTCCTTAAAGCGTAGTTTTCAATACCTCATGCACATAGGATTTTGTTTTGACCTTCGCAGATCTGATAAAATACAACACTATATTTCTCTGGATTAGCAAGGATGATACACAAAATACCGTGCCTTTTTTTTAGTCTTTAATGTATTTCGTAACTCATAGTTTTAATTATTATGGGACGCTGTATTTAATTTTTTCTTAAATTAATTTCCAGACAGCACTGATGTCAAACAATTAAAAACAATCGTCTAACTCATAATTATGTTTACTCATTGTAGCTTAATTTGGTTGTTGCACCGATAAATCACAATATCTAAACCATAATTATATTCTGAAAATATTAGAATAGTGTATTATCATTAAAAACTTATAAACTTACAAAATTTTAGAAATCTGATAAATCAGAAAGTGAATCAAAAATCGATTACAAAATTCCGTCTTTCCAAACATGAAATTAATTTAATTGAATAAAAAAGTATAAAAATACTTCAAGCTTGGGGCTTAATTTCGTTTCTATTCATGTATCCATTATAATCAAATTTAGACAACAGCAAAATTATCTTAAAAGTGAAACAAGGATGTAAATAAGTAGAGATAATGGCTTGCTTCTAAGACACATTTTGTTATACAAAAGCATTCATTCTAGTATAGCTGAGATTTCTGATTATTGCTTTATGAAATGCTATGTTGAAATGTATAGCTATTATATCAATGATGGATTTGTAAAAAACATACTTAATGCTTATTTATCATTTAATTTTTTTGAATATTTTCTTTACTGCCATTATTAGTGTAAATATTGCTGTTGCTAAATCGTCGCTCAGATTTGAAATGACAAGTGTCAGGTAAAAGTGGAAAAGATCCGAAAATATTTGATACAGAAGAATCATTTTCTTGAGAATGATCATAGAAGAAACTATTATATTAGTATTTATACTATTATTATTAGTATTTCGGAAAGAAGCTTATTAATCAGGAATTTTTCCTTTACTCTCTCAAAACTTCTATTAAAATTTTTGATGTTGAAATTAATAAATAGTTTAAACTTTGAAAATCTAAATCTGTAGTTGTTTTGCCAAATCGAAACTCAGAAAGGCTTTGAGCCCTTTTTTTGCATCATCAAACTCATTTTATTTTAAATACTTTAATTATAGAATAAATAATTAATAAATACCTAATAATTAAATACTTTAATTATAGAATAATAAAACATCGAATTAAATCTGTTATATTCAAATGAATTCTATTTGTCAAATAATAAACCTGCTGATAATATGCTGTATTTATGCAAAGTAATTAATTGAAATTAATTCAAATTTTTATAACTCCGACGACAAGAAAGGAAATGAATTTAGAGTTATGCCGCTCTTTTTAATTAATAATGTAAATAAATTCGACATACAGCTCTCCACAGCATAGTACTTTTAACAACGATTAGAAATATTACGTGATGCTATTAATATGGCAATGGAGTTTTGCCAGGTGACACAATATTTATGCAAGTACGTTAAAAAGTCTATATTTTTATTTATTAGGAAAACTGAATAAAAGTTTAACATTTAAAATATATGCTTTCAAGGTTATAATTTAGATATAAAAAGAGTTTTTAGTTGATTTAATTATCGCATACATATATTTTAATTTATAGTTGCCACAAAAGTGATTTTTGCATTTTTATAATTGAGTCAATCACACAACAAAATTGCAGTTTTTTTTAAATATACTTATGAGTAATTTTGCTGTCTGAATTTTAAAATCAGCAATAAGATTAGGATAGACTTGCTTTTATTTCTAGATCAAAGTATTGCTTTAAAAAGAAAGTAAGAATTTAAAAAATGAGTATAAGTAGAGAAAAAGATAAAATGGCAGGAATGACTTAATAATTAATAAATAAGTTCAAAGTAATTGTAATAAATAAAGTGAGCTATAAATTTTTAATTATTTAAAAAAAAACCATTTTATAAATAAATTTATAAAACAAACAGTATTCCGCACTATCAAAATACAGTAATATATAAAACAAAACTTCACAATTCATATATAATGTATTTAAAGTTTTTTTATGAGAAATTCTTTTCTTTTTTGAACGAATTATGGAACTTCTGATCACTGAAGAACAAATTGACTTTTAATTTGGATTTCGAATTAAAATGATGGTAAAAGGACAGAGAAAAGTGGAAAAACCAAGTTCAATTGCATATGAATAAATGGATTTTTTATGCTTGAATCAACTAACACGAACTAATAATAACCCTGAAAATGTGAATAACTAGCCGAAAACAATTCATAACATATAATGATTATAATTAATTAATGCAACTTTTTACCATTCAAAGGATGAACAAACTGTACAACTAGCTATTTGGCGCCCTTATCAGGTGTTAGAGATAACAAACATTACAGCTATTTGGCATTACATTATTTGCAAACATTATCAGGTGTTGAATTATTTCGTGCGATTATCTTGTTTGGCAGAATTAAATGTAGTGAATAGGAATATTTTTTGGTTTGTTTGAAATGTTAATTTCGAGTTCATGGAAGATTTTAGAAGTTTTAAAGCGTACATTTTTATATTAATCTCTCTTTTCTCGTTCTAAAATAGAACAAATATTTAGAAATACTACTGGGGGAAAAAAACGAAATATTTTAAGGCTTTTCTTTTGATTCAAAATTATTTTGTACTATTTATTCAAATCTATTTCAGTTTCATTCTCCTCTTGACAAACTGTATGCCGGTTTCAGTTAAGAGAGTATTTTTTCTGTATTTTTTTAAAATTCCTGAACAGCAAAAAAAATTAACTGCTTTTAAGACCTGTTCTAATTTGTTTTTAACACTGATTCAGTTCGATTTGTTTGTTACAGCAGCTAATTAAAAATTACAAATTCAATGCAGTTTTTAATAGCATAAAAATAGCTCATTATTTCAAAGCAACTCCAGCAAATAGCATCATATTTCTAAGAAATGAAACACCAAAACAGCTAAAAAGCCGTATTTCGAACTTGAAATTTTTCAGATCAAAGTCGGGTAAACAATGAGGCAGCAATTAAAGAAATACCACCCGTCTTCATTTTTTTGTCATTCTTCTAAGTTTTTTAAGAATAAATTGGAAAATTTCCCAGCATATTTTTCTTTTTTTGGTCAGTAATTTATTCATTAAACAACAAAACACTGATTTTTACCTCAAAATGTAATTATTGAAAACGTAGGAAGTTCCATGGGAAAATGGTTCCGCTTGAGAGAGAAACAGAAAGATGTAAATATTTTCGTTCACAGCTAATATTTTTCTTCGTACTTTACTAGTAATAAAATTCCCGTTTTTGCTTTGGCTTGGGATTTAGATTTCATTTTTACATGCGATAACTAAAGAGAGCTCAGGAAAGCTATTATGATTGCGTTTATGCAACTTTTTTTTATAGTCAGCTATGATGAAGGTAAGAAATAAATACCTTTAATTTTTTTAAAGCGATAAGATTATAAAATCACATGACGTTCCGAGAGCTATCTTTGGCGAATTTATTCAAAAATTCGATATTAATCTACAATTCTGGATCCATACAAATCTACCATCCATAAGTTAAATTTCATCCATTTTGATCTTTGCATACCTGAATTATCATATGTGGGCAGAAGAATCGTATTTTTACCACAATATGATAAAAATCTACTAGCTGGTCGTAAAAATTCAAAATTTCATCCGTCTATATTGTTGAGCGTTTGAGTTTAGTAATTATTCCAATATTTTTGATAATACGAGAAAGTACAAGATCATATGACATCTTTTGAAAAATCCATTATGACTTTGAGTGGATGATTTTTATTTGCTTGCATTTTTAATAATCATTATAGTAAAGAAATCCATTTGAACTTTTTAAAAGCTTTTCTAATACGAAACAATTAATGAGAAGAAAATTCCGATCTTGACTCGTCCAAATGACTGAAATGAAATTATTTCAAGATTGTTTCCCTCTAAAAGTAATTATTTCTTTTCCACATTCACTACTAAAATATTGCAGGAAACAAAGAAATAATAATAATAATAAAACATGAAATTTAAAATTTCTTTTTTAAAAATTTGAAATAATTTTTTTTAGTCGCAAAGATGAAATGTTTAGCTTATTTCCTGATATGTTAACATTTGAGATGGATTACATTATTACTATTTCATTATTTTCAGAACTTCATTGTGAATTTAAAATGGTTAGTGCGATTACGTAAATTAAATGGCATTTCCCAGGTGAAGTAACATTAAGAACGATGACCAAAAAACAGGAACATTTCACTTATAAAATAAAAATGGTATATTCTGCTGATTACAGAAAGCAAACATTCCATTTCCAATCATGTTTTTAACATTTTATAGTGATCATTGTGTGATCCAGATGGATATTTTTTTTCCATACTCTAAAAATTCAATCATATCAAAAAATAATTTTTTTCTGATCTCGAGGTAATCTTCCTGAAATTAAGGCCGAGATTTTATTACTTTTAACTCATAATGCGTATATGCATTTTTGTAAAAATAGCACAAAGATATAAGTTTATTTATACGTAAATTTTTCTCTTACTACAAACACCAATGATACGATCAACAATTTTCAACCAAATGATATGAAACTACGCCAGCTTAGTACTCTATTAAATTCCAAAACAAATGCTCTGAGTATTCGAGGGGTTCTGAGTATTAGCGATTGTTTACCGTTTAAATTTTCCCCTTTTTTTTCGCATCCTTTTCAGACCAGATGAATAGTACAATTTATATAATATTTCCTCTTGATTTCTTAAGACATCAGTATTGTAGCGAAACTTAAAGGGAATTTTTTAAACTTGAATCTCTGAATATTTATACAGAATTATTGAAGTTTTCAAAATCTCTCTGTAAGTGTATTAATTAAGAATATAATTTAAATTTTAACAAGAAAATAAATAACAGCAAATTGATTCATACTTTTAACACAACTAATAAAATTGCTGGTATGTACAATCTAACGAAAAGCTTCTTTTATTTCGCAGATGTTATTAATGTGCATCTTTTGTTGTTACTTAATGTTCACTAGTTTTCGTAAGCAATAAACCGATGATCGAATCAGTTCCACAGGTCTTGCTAAATCACATTTAAACCTAAGGCTTATTCAAATAAGTGAATAATGTAAACACATTTGCAGTTGCATTTCAATTTATATTATGTATTTAACTACGCAGATAGCTTCCGAACCTCTTTAGCATTCAGTATGCATATTCGGATATTTAAGGGGAAAAAATTCTCCCATTATTTAGTTTTTCTTAGAATGGAACTAAAATTCAATTCGCAGTTATGCTGATATTTTTCAGAATTTTAACGATATTCAGCTGAAATTTTATTTCAAGCTGGCTTATATATGCAGTTTAGCAATTATGAGAAAAGTAATATACCATGTTTTGAACATGATCAGTACAACTTTATTATAAATACTCATATTATTTCGAATATTAAAAATATGAGTTCTCACTCAATAAGAACCTTCCACAACGAGTGACACATACAACGTGCGACAAAATGTAAAAACTCTCTTAATCTGAAAGTTGAATTTTTTGACAATTCCAATATTTTCGACAAATTTCAAACCAATCTTATCAAAAGAGAACATACTTGTTAAGAAACTAGTTGGATAGAAATTCAACGCTTACAAAAAACAATAATTTTCTAACAATAACATGAACAAATATCAAACATTTGGAAAGACATCCATTTTTGGCTTGAAATATTTTTTACTGTACACGCGCTGAGATGGTAGATATTGTTCAAGAGTCATTGTTTCATTCCCCAGCGCTGAAATGAAATGTTATTGAACGAAAGTGTTGAAACGAACCAGCGGGAAAAAACGCAGATCTTTTTCAAGGAGGGCAAAGCCCTCTTCACCTTGATGGTGTAATAACGGAGTCTTCTGATGGCAACCCAATGAGGAAGAAAGAAAACGAATCCTGAAGAAACATAAAATCTGGTTTCAGCTACAGAAACTGGCTGCAGCAGAGCTAATGTTTTTACTCGTGTGGGAAAATTGCCAAATTGAAAATAAGTGATTTTATAAAATACTCTTCAAGTAATCTTTTTTTTTTTTCTAAGATTTTTTTTTCGAAGCATACAAAATGAAATAATTTTTATCGTTCATAAACTCGATCTCGAAATTCTGATTATTTTTCATATTTTGGGACTTTACACAGTCCGAAGAAACCACTTTTCAAGTTATGCCAAAAGATAAATCCAAAAATATCTATCTATAAATTTATGATAGAAGAATAAAATTTTTTTCGTGATCTTCGGAACAAAATTTCAGATTTCTGTCATATTTTGGATGAGATTTTCTTTGGGAAGGTTCTTAATCCTGTGAAAGCGATAATTATAAAACGTAAATAAAACAGACATCAAATTTGGCGTAAGTGTCATCCCTAAAACTGTAGATCCGTATAAAACATGGACCAAATCGCCAAAGGATCAATTGCGTGTATGATAATGCAAGAACTTAAAAATGCTCCTACTTACATGAATATTTGCTATTTTTTCTTGTCCTCCAAACTGTAAATTGGAAACAAATATCCTAGTAAATTGGCGCTAACCCGGTCCAAAATGCGTTTTTGGTTCTATATGATTAATTCAAACACAAAGAGCGATTCACTGGGGAACTAGAACTTTCCCGCTGATCTCATTCAAAGACGCCTAATATTTTACTAATGTATCTTGGAATCAAAAAATCCCTGAAAGACAACCATCGATTCTATGCCTATTTTTTGAACTGTTCAAAAAATGTTCATCCGTGGAAACTACGGATGGAATTTCCGACGCTAAAAAAGATAACGAATTATTTCAGATCGCTATTGGTACTTTATTCATATTGGAAAATATCCATAAATGCAAAATTCTCGAAGAATTTATCAGAACGGAATGCTGTAAAAACAGATTATTTACACATAGTATTGTTATATTAAGTTATATTTAATATTTATAAGACTATATAAAATTAGGGCTGGAGTAACTCAAATAACATTTTTCTTATATTCTAAGTTAAAAAGTAAAATCATACCTTTAGGTCTTTACAATCTGACTTAATTGATTATAGTGTAATTTTCAAAGCGTTTTAGAATGAAATACTACTAATTTTAAAATTTTGAAAAGGGCCTTTTTCGCTTTACTGCTCACATAATTCAATATCTTTTCTCAGTGTAATAATTTTATTTTTGAAATGTGTTCATAAATTTGTAATCTCTGTCACATCAATGAATTTTTATAAATAATCATAAATATTCATAACACTTGTTAAGTTTGCAACAAAGAAATAGCCAAGCTAGAAAATAAGATCTGCAAAAATCCCTTTTTTTTAAATTCAAAATTTTTATTTCGATAAAAAGTTACCACTCAAGTTGTATTTATTTCAAAAAGCTTTAGTGAAGTTGAAAAAAGGCCTCTTGGAATAGGCTTAAAAGTTAGATTTTTTGAGTCAAAAGCGTAGAGTTTCAATTAAAAAAACAAAAATAGAAAGCGATTTTCAAGCAAAATATCCAATAATTTTTCGTATGTCAAAAAACATGCACAAAAGGAAATTCTCTTTGTCATGTTGACTAAAAATAATCTTTAGTTCCTCACCTTAAGTGCTTGATGCATCATAAAAAATGCTTTGATGCATAAATAATACCTCGATAACATTCTATAGAAAGACCATACATTTTAATGACAAATTTAGCAAGTTTTTTCCACTTCAGAATTGGATCATGTTGTGCAATGTATAAACATAAAATTCGATTTGCAACCGCCAGCCGTCTTGCTTGGGATATGTTTCCAAAATTTCCGATTGTCAATTCCTTCATTTCTTAGTACAGCATAAAATCTATAATTCTTGATCTGTGCTCAACTCGTCTATTGACGTTATGTTATTATTTGACAACAAATGGCAATTTTCTTTTGTACCACTATAGAAACCTCGATTTCTTTTGGGTTTTTGTAAGAAATTCATTCATTAGTATTTTTGACCGTACAGTCGAAAGAAGAGCTTTAATGCTTTTCTCATCAAAGACTACTTTCTTTCAGGGTTTTCTGTTTCAAATCTATTGAATCTTATGCTTCAGTCAAAGAAATGTGTGCATAAGATATTTACATCTCCTAATCTCTTTTATTACTGTTTCATCTTTTCGAATGCAATTATTTCTGAAATTCTCAATACTTTATAACGTTTCAGAAAAATCATCCGGTTTATGCATAACCACGAACATATTTTTTTGGCATTAAAATTTTGCATAGGAATATTTCTTAGACGAGAATGACTCTATGATCAAGAAAAAGTTGGAAAAATTTCTGGCATCTAAATTGTAGATAAAGGAAAAGTGAGATGTCTTGTACTTGAGTTATTCTTCATCTATGCAGCCAAAAAATGTTTTCATACGAATTCCTAAATTTTACATGGCAGATATACTCCAGTAACATCTTAAAAGCTTCATTTTTTATTATTTAACTAAACATTCATAAATTCGAAATTCATTAAATACCTTTCTGTTTCATTATGCAATCTTCATTAGGCATAACTATGATATTTCATTTTAATAATATATGTGTAATCTTTTTGATAAAATTATTTTTAATTTTTAATTTTATTTCTCTTACACCAAAAATAAGTTCAATTCCTGGAAAAAAAAAGACAGGTCAACCAAACACATTTCAAATTTCAAATATTTGTATGGTTGCAGGCAATTTGTTAATAAAAGAATAGACGACAAGCAAATGAGAACAGACCTTTATTCTACAAAATGTCGATAACCTTTCTGCTAATCCAGGAGATCTAAATCTTACATGATACGGATACAAATTATTCTAAACTTTAAACTTTTGCAAAAAAAAAAAGGAATTTATTTTCGTATATGTTTTTTTTTTAAATTTGAAAATATGTTTTAAAAAAAAATCAAACTTTAAGACTGTTTCGGAAGACCTAATTATTTTCCAATATAAATAAAACTTTTTTTGATAAATATGGGAGTGACAACAGTTTTTCAATTCAAATTTTAATTTTTTTTTTAAATTGCAGATAGAGATGTAACATATTCTGAATTTGATCTGAGTGCGTTTTATTTTAATGACTATTGTTACTTTATTCTGAATTTGTGTTATAACATATTTAACAATACTTGTATTCTTTAAAAAGCTTTAGATGAAAGCATATCACGTATATATTTTTCTGTAATTAAAAAATATATTATGAAAAAATTAATACTGTAGCCTTTATGTTCACTATTTTAAAATAGAGGTTACATGGGAATAATATTTTTTGCAATTTTCTATACAGAAAAGTATGAGTTTGTAAGCTTTTTTCTATAGAGTTTATTCCAAAAAAGAGAAACTATCGTTTATTGCCCTAAGTATTACACTTAAATATATATTTCAAATTACAAAGTTTCGTTAAATATAGTGAATAAATGTATGAATCCTCATGATCTTCTGTGGAGGCTAATAATAAAAAAGTTTTAAAAAATTAAATTTCCCTTGTTCAAAAATGTCAGTAAATAGATTGTTTAACATTCACGGTAAATCACTTCATACTTTTCTATTCGATCAATAAATGCAGACATTAAGAGTAGAGAATGAATTCAGTGGATAAGACTTCTGTTTTCCATAAAAAAAAAAAAAAAAAAAAAAAAAAAAAAAAAATGCTGTCACCAAAATTTTACTGAAATTTCATAT
Organism: Argiope trifasciata; assembly: GCA_026543055.1. NCBI lineage: Eukaryota > Metazoa > Arthropoda > Arachnida > Araneae > Araneidae > Argiope > Argiope trifasciata. The sequence continues at coordinate 153,611 of JAPMOQ010060156.1, forward strand.
TAGCTTAACAAATGTATAAATAAAATACATTAATATTACCTATTAAAGTTCAAAAATCATTTTTTTTTAGCTTTTTAAAATAAAAACATGTATGTCAATGCCCCCTTACTTTAATAGTTAAAAAATTCTTTGGTCACAAATACAAATAATGAATCCATATTTTCAATATAAAATAGAAATAGTTTTCTCAATGCTTTTAAAATAATTTATTTTATTTTAAAAAAAAGCATAATTGATCAAATTTATAATATGAATGCCATAATTTTTTTAGAGAAATTACTCAGATTTTTAAAGTTATGTTTGTGAATGTTAGATTTCATTGTTTCCTTCATTTTACAGAATATAAGTTATTAATCCTAATAATTATAGTCATTTAATGAATTAACAATCAATAAACCGAGTAATTTTAGGTTTTTCCTTTAATTATATCTGCTAAAAAATTAAACAATATCAATCAAGAGAAAAAAAAAGGGAGAATCTTAGAACATAATAGTAATAGAAGGAATTCTACGCAAGTTTTTACAGTCAATTTAAACACAAATAATAAGTCTGGAAGTACTTCTCATTAATGAAGAAACAGAGAATAATAAATATGCATCATGAACAAATTTTATGACTTCAGGAAATGAATGGAACCCAATATCAGAATCTTTGGTATGCAATTATTAAACTAATTTATTTATTAATTAAAATAAAATTTTGGAACAAATATAAAACAAAATTTTTGTTAGAAAAATATACTATAGCTATACGATACTCTGATTAAAAGAATGCGCTTAATTTAAAACGCTTAAACAGTCAAGGCTAAAAGTTCTCAATAGGCCTTAATCCGATCATGATAATGGATGATAAATTAAGTAGAAAAATAATAATTTCTATGTTTTGTAGCACCATAGAAAAACATTTTAAAAAGTGACTTTTAATTTGTTTCTAACCTTGAATGATCAATTAACCTTTCATGCCAATATCCATGTATGTACCTTAGCTTTGTAAGGTGTTAAGAAATTTTTGCATAATTTTACACCTTGCTCGTTCAAAAGACCTAACTTAGCGCTTTCAAGGAACTTGCCAACTACCAGGCCTAAGTTGATTGAGTGGAAGGTATCGATTTTCATTGTCAAATGAGCGTCACGCTTTAGCGAGGTCGACCTTGTTTCTCGTGAAGAGCACACTTGGCCTCAAAGAAGAGAAAGAAAATCGCCGTCGAATGAGGTTAAAAAAAAAAAGAAAAAAAAATCGCAAAAAAGCTTTCTCCTGACCCCAATCAGAGCATCGATCGGAGAGCATCCGCTCTACATTGACAGGAAATCGCGCTCACTCATTTCACAACGCTATTCAAAAGGAGAATATTCTGAAAGATGATGCAGATATTGAGCAACATCTTTAGGAGGCTTTTATTTAGACTCGTCTCAATAGATGTTTATAGAGACGGAATTTGATTTCTGGTTTTGAATAGACGGAATAATATGCACAGTAGTGCGTTCCTGATGACATTACACAAATTTAATATCGTCAAAATTTAATTATCTGGTATTCAATTAATTTTAATAAAATTTTGATTTCGTATGCGCGCCTCATCTGATAATGTATTTGAATAAAGAAATCTATATTTCTAACTAATAATGAATCATGAAATATATTAAACGTCTAAGAAAGTAGAAAATAATTAAAATTTAAAAATGCAAGTTTATTTGGGCACTTAAAAAGAAGAAATAGATATTTTACTTCTCAAAAATATGAACAATGAATAAAAATTGCAAAGATATGAGATGATGATTATTGGAAAAACTACGTCACAAGGAACATAATACGAAAGAAATTCTTAAACAATTATAAAATTCTTATATCAGATTACTAATGGCATTTCTATCTGCTCCTTATGTTTTAACCTTTCTGTTTTGATGCACAGATATATTACTTTATAGTACAGTAATCAAAACGTATTTTTAATATTTTCTATAACTTTAATTATAATATATAAATGATTATCGAGAACTTAACTAATATGAGAAAAAAAAACCCCTCTGTTTTTCAAAATATTACACCAAGATTTCAACAACAACAAGAATTATAACCAGAAAAGACGCAGGTATATACAAATGATAATACGGGGATTCATAAAATAATCTAAAGTTTTTACAACACATGATCGTAATGAATTAATCGCACAGGATCAGGCGATTTATGTGGAATGAAGAAAAACAGGACATTAATAAAAATGCATCTTTTTAATATATCATGCAGATGATCTATTGAGCAAGAGAGAGCAGAAGCTTCAAAAATGTGCAGTTTATAGAATAAATAAAAATACCCAGATGCTTTTAGTACATTACAAGTTACATAACAGAATTTTTTTTCTTTATTTAATGTACTGCAATTTATACTACTTCACTTATAAATATGAAAGGGTATTCATTTATAACTTTTTATAGAACATTCGAAGATTTCAGTTTACATATCAGTAATTTGTGGAAAAACCTTTGCCACCTTGCTTCTCTTGGAAGGCAACTGAAATTCAACTCAATGCGGATGTCATTCTGAATTTGAATGGTATTCAACTGGGTTTTTTCTATGACAAATATCTGAATATGAAAATATTTTAAATAATAATAGGAGGTATGTTGCGAAATATACGCGATACTTTTTGAAGTGGTAACCTGTGAAGAAACACATAAATTGTAAAAGAGGCTAAGAATGTTAGAGACTAAATGCTTAATTGAGTTACTGTGGAGAATACTAATTATATGACTAAATGAGGAAATATCGATAATTTTTAAAATTCCAAAATAATTAGGGACCAAAAGCACAGATACCGTTTTTTTAGAGAATAAAAATGAATGAATTTATAACTAAAAGTTATGCTAAATCATGATTACTTTTCGGCATTATCGCTATGGAAATGCAGGCATTTGACATATTGATTGGTCAAGTTTCACATTCCCTCTTCAAAAAAAAAGCACCGCAAGTGAAGGATCTTCCTTTAAAGTATTATTATTTTGCCATTTTAAGTCACTTTGGTGAAAGAATGAAAATTATGTGGGTTCATTCTGAAAGGGCAAGAATAGAATTGATCAGGTCTTTGAATGCTAGAATCTCAGACAACGAGCTGGTCGACTAACATGCCAAAATTGAGTATGACATTATTCTTTCCCCCAAAGAGCTTCGAAAGAAAGCCTATTTCACATCATTTAGGAAACCTGTTCCATCGATATGCCAGATGGCGAAATCTTCTAGTCAGAAATTTGGACATCACTTATATTCATATTGTTAGCATTGGGGCTCTCGATTCATCCGGCATTTGTATTAAAATGAATTCCTCAATTAATGAAACTTTCATCCATAAGCTTTAACAAGACTATTATGTTTCTATTGTTCAATAAATGAAGTGAAATTAATTATTATTAATTATTTCAAAAGAATGATAAAATTGTTTAACTTGATAAACTATTAATTAAAAAGTTTATTAGTTTAAATATTGTTAATAAACAATATTGAAATTAACCGCTGAAATGTTTTGCCCGAGAGTCATACGTGCATCGATTTATCGAATTTTGATAGTTGTAAGCAAAAAATAAACCATTTATAACAATTAGATAAGTCAAGTATTCAATGGATTTCTATTTGAATTAAAATAAGAAAATATTGCCAAAATAGAAGGAGCCGTCTTATTAGATAGCAAAGAAAATAAAATAGTTTAGGGGTGAATGGAAAATAATAGTTAGCATCCCTCAGAACCTAATTTGAATTTAATGAGTTCTCTCTTTTAAAATATTGAGTCTTATCATGTACCACCCTCATCTTTTTAATCTTCAAGGTTTGCCTTTGCTGTTGTAATTACCAGTTATTGGCTGTATTTCTGAGAACCAAATGCCACTTTTAAAAAATAAAAAAAGTTCAGAATTAAAAGAAACTGCTTTTAATTATATGCAAAGCATTAACTCATATGCAAAGCATAGCTAATCATTTTCTATCAAAAGCTAGAAACTAAACCTTTATATATAATACTAAAAAGCCAAATTTCAATGATAAACATAAGCATAAAATGGAGTTATCTCAATTTTTAATAGAAATTAAATTTATGGCAAGAATAGCAATTTTTTTTATTAGGAAGAATTCAAAATAAGAGACAATTAGGAGTCTAATTATTTACAAGAGCGAAAACAATATATTTAATTTGAATAAAAATTAGGATCTTACGATAGAAGAAGTGTCCATTTCATTGTAAATTTTTCAACTAAATCATAAAAAAAGAACCAAGATATCCTTATTTTTCTATTAAAATTTATGTGTGACGTTTAATAATTTGTACCATCTCATCAAATGTCAGAGATACATTGTAGCTTTTTGGAAAGATTTTTTTTTTATTCAAATGCATGCAACTCCACCTGCTACTGATTTTTTTCAGTTAAATAAAGGAGTTATTAATTATAAATTCTTTTTATTTCCTTTTTCAATAAACCCCTTTAAAATATAGAATGAACCCTATCCTTCGACTGCATTCTTAAATTGTTCTTGATTTGACGACATCTTTCTATGAATTAACATTCAATGGTGAACGCTTCAAAGTTCGTGGAATCGTATTAAAAGGGTAGTCAAAAGTGACTAATTCATTACTTTCTAGCTTTTATAGAATTTCAAAACCATTCAAATAAAACAATAAAGGATATTTTTTGGAAATTCTCGAACCACCATATCTACAAAACCATAAAATGAATCAGCGTTTAGATAAGACACAATTTCGATTCTTATCATTCAGGATGCCTTTCCAGACCTTGAACTGGTTTCTTTTCTATCTTCCGGAATTGTAACTTTCACCCACTTGACATAATTCTCCGCAATGTGTGTATCCTACATTTGATAATTATGGGAGTTTCGTTTGTTTGTAAATAAATCACATTTTTCAACAATGATCTTTCGTTTACGCATGTTCAGAATTGGGGTTTAGAGAAATGTTGCAATAATTCGAAACCGACGATCTTAAAATAAAAAGTCGAAATAAAATAATTAGTCGAAAAATGAGAAAAAAAAACCCGCTAAAGGTCGTACTAAAGATTTAACTTTAATATTTGTTTTAATAGTTAATATCTAATTAATAAATAAATAGCAAATAATTTGAGCAAATAAGGAGTTAATAAAGATAATAATATCAAAATTACTACTTATAATAAATTAAAAATAGTAATTTTAATCTATACTTATAATAAAGCTCAATGTGTGTGTGCGTGTGTGTGTGTGTTGGCGCTCCACAGGCCAGACCGTTGGACCTACAGCTACCAAATTTGGTACATGTATACCTTGGAGGTCAGGTATGTGCTCCTCGGAGCCTTTTTTCGAATTTTTAATTAGAATTTGAATTAATTGAAATTAAAGTGAAATTTCGAAGTTTTTCCGCTATAACTTCCGAAAATATTATCGCTCAAACAGGATTTTTACATCAATTTAAAGATTAAAAAATTAACTTTCTAATGGTATCAGTGTTTTAATGTATAACTTAAGCTTCTATTTTTAACGAATTTTTAAAGAAATATTTTAACTATGTTTTTTTGAGCACGTGACTGGATAAAATAAAAGAAACATAAAATGTGATATTTTCTAAAAAAACTAAGTGCAAAGCAAAGGTTTCTATAATCGTTTGCAATATCTAAATCATTTATTCAACAAATCTTTATTTATGGTAAACCTGACTGAATTTAGACCGGATATGTATTGAAATTCCGACTTAATGGCACATTTCTATAATCGTTTGCAATGTCTGTATCATTAATTCAATAATTTTTTTTTCCATTATAAAATGTGATAGTTTCTAAAAAAATAAATGCAAATCCAAGGTTTCTATAATCGTTTGCAACATCTAAATCATTTATTCAATAATTTTTTTTCCCTTTTTCGCTTTTTTTTTAAAAAAAATATTTAATTTTTTGACAACATCACCGAAAAAAACATTTTTAATATTTTGGAAGTATAACCGATAAATTATTAGAACATTAAACTCAAAAAGTTTTACCGAATAAAGTTACCGACTCTTTAACTATTAATAACTGATCCATCATCTTAAAGAAAATATTAATTTCAGACCAATCAATGCCCAGAATTACTTCAAAGTTAATGAATATGTGATTTAATTGAAAATTTTAGAACGCATTACTCTTGGCGAACCAGCTGGTCACCAAAGGCGGCTAGTAAATAATAAATAAGTTTAATTAAACAATATTGAAAACAGTGAATGCAACAAACACGCAATGTAAAATATATAATGCAATCTATATCAATAAAAATGAATCTTTGTCTGTATGTCTCTTATGCCTTCCTAAATCGCTCATCTGATTGCGATGAAACTTGGTCAGCTTATTACACCTACGGGATGGTTATAGGGATAGTACAATTATTAAAATTAAAAAAAAAAAATTGAATCTCAACCGCATTTATTTACCAAGGATTAATCTCCAAATAACTTGCCGAGGAGACAATAAATTCTGTAGAAATGCTAAATTCAAGTTAAATGCTAATATTTTGTTTCTATACTCAAAAGTTATTCTTAGAGGTAACAGCTTAATTACACATCATGCGGGAAAGATTTGGGGAAACCAACCCTGGGTGTTTTATATTTTAATTAAATTTTAGCGTTTTTCGCGGTAACCACCAAAAATATTGTAGTACAAATAATTTTGCACTATCTGAATTTTCAAAAATTATCGTTTCAACTATTTTAACAATATTATGGTATAAGTATGTTTTCTATGTTGAATCAATATTTTTAAAAATATTTGAATTACATTTTCTAAAATTAAATTTGAGAATTCTGAATGAATACTAAACAAGTCACGAGATACAATACATAGTTAATTTCATTACCATTCTGAAAGAACACCAAGTTTTATAATTCTAAAAGAATACACAAATCTAATTTATAAAAATGAATATTTGTTTGTTCATATTTTATATACTGTTGAACCTTTCATTCTATTTCTACAAAACATTGTAAAGTTACTGATTTATTTCACTTAATATTATTTCTTTCTGTGGCAGCAACGCACCGGATACCATCTAATTCACATATAAAATGACTAACAACTTTTTAAAAAATAAATAATTTATAATGCCTTTTAGATTGATTATAATATTCAGGTGCTTAAAACTATTCATTACTATCATGTATTTTAAGTAGAGGAAGTGATAAAAGCAAATTTTCATAATTTTTCCATTTCAATCAATTAAAATTAATTTGAATTACAGAAAAAATACTGATATTATACGACTAGGGAAATTCCCCAGACCAAAAAACAAATTCGACAAAATTGCTTTTAAAATGTTTGAATTCACCAACATATTTTATAATAATGCTTTAAGATAAGTATCATTATTTTTATTTTATTTCAACACAGAACTGAAATCAAACTACTATTGGATTCAGAAAAATTGAGTCTGAAAATAAGCATAGAAAAAATAAATATAAAAAGATAATACAATTATAAAAGATTAAGTAAGATTATCTCATTATAAAAGTTGATCAATTCTTTGAATCAATCTGAGCAAAAATATACGACAGAACATTGTGAAAAATGAATCATATATTCTATTTTGATAAGCAAACGCATAATGTATACTTTCTGGTTCACTGTGACGGATCGGAACTTTAAAATATTTATGAAAACCTATATTTCTACCATTCATAACGAATAAGCTTCAAAGAAATCAATAAAAGAATGTGTGCTTTTCTTGTTGCGTTTTGAAAATTTAATAATGAGGATTTATATTTATGAAGTCTCTCTACGACGAAAAAAAACATTCATTACATAAAAATTCATTAAATTAAAAAACAATTAAAAAACTAGTAATCATTTCGAACAAAACAGGTAATTATTTTATTTATTATTAAGTGATTTTTTTTCCTATATTTGTGAGATCAAATATAACATCGCTCCCGTAATATAAAAAACTGAAAACCTACTACCTACTGAATCCGCAACAATAGATACTAGAAATTCATAAAGCCTACTTTAGACGAAGAATTACATCCATGAAAACAGTTTAGATTCGTCAAAAAAAGGATAAAAATACGTCATGCAAGTGACATAACAAAGGATAAGCTTTGTGTTTGCCCAGTGGGATGTCTTGCCAGAAGTGAATGGTTATTCGCGTGGGGAGCCTGAAGATATATTTCGAAGAATTGATTAATTGTTCATACGAATGAAGCGGAATCTCGGCAGGGAACTTTGAACCACCCAGGGAATGTCAAAGCAAGTTCCTTTCTGGACTTCATTCGCCTTAAATGGAATTCTTTTCTATCTCCCAAGTTTATTTATTTCAACTTTTCAACTCAAACTAATTAATGATAGTCTCGAAATATATGCGACATTTGAAATTAAAAAAAAATCTGTCCAGTTTTGTCTTTTCCAGAGTTTCAAAAATAGCACAACATAATAGCAGTTGCGACTTTGAAGCTGGGGTAAGTTGCATAGCACCTCTGAGAGGTTAGAATAAAAACAAAATTCTACTTTCCTAACCATCTATATTACAGTTTTAAACTTCGACCTTTTCTGCTCCGTTTGCAAGAAACTAGAAAGAATATTTTAAACCAGGGTGCACGCTATTTTATCAGAGCTAAATATGAGCCATCTAGAATCATCTCCACATCCGTTTAAAAACATTCCTCCATGGAGAGCCTTTTATTTTTTTAATCCTTTTGAAAATTGCAGCAAATCGGCAGATATTGTTTACCAACAACTATTCCTTGTCCTATTTGTCTTTCATTCCTGTGTACACTGACGGATCTAAGACATCTACCCATACCTCATTTGCTGTGGTTTTTCCAGATAAAATTTCATGTTTCCAACTTCCTTCATGTTGTTCTATTTTTACTGCTGAGAGTACTGCAGTTTTGCATGCTTTATTAGAAATTTTAAATAGACGTGGTGGAAGTTATATTATTTACATTGATTCTTTAAGCGTTTTACAGACTTTAAAATCGCTTCAAAATCATGCTCATCCAAATATTTTTTAATATTTTGGACTTATTATATAGGATTATCTCTCGAGGCTTTACATTTTATTCTGCTGTATACAATCCCATGTGGGAATATGTGGTAATGAGCAAGTTGATAAGAGTGCCAAATCCTTAACTCGTATTCTAGAAACATCCATACCTCCATGCCATTTAAAAAGTAAAAAGTCATCTTCATATAAACTGGCAAACTCAATGGGACTTGGAAACTCTAACCAAACTTCAAACTTGCAAACCTATTATAAAAAATTGACCTTCTTTGAATTATCGAAAACATGACACAGTTTTAACTCGTCTGAGAATCCGTCACACTAGATTCATGCATAGGCATCTGTTATTAAATAATCAATTGCCGACGTGCCCACATTGTGACTGTGGAATAACAGTTTGCCATGTCCTTATCGAATGCCCACGTTTTAATGCTCAACGCTTGTTTTACTTCAAAACAACAGCAGTGACTTTGCCATTGCTGCTTGGCAGAGATCCACATAAGAACGGGGTTTTTTATAATCTATAGGTTTTTATTCCTTAATTCGAATTCATTATTTTGGTTTCGTAATGACTTGTTGTAAATTGTCATTGTTTTAACAGTAGTTATTTTTGTACAACTTTTATAGAAACTGTTTTTATTGGGTTTTGAATTAGACATAAACTTGTTTGGCGCAGTATAACCTTTATATTCGTTCTTGTGCCAAACTAACCAACCACTTTTATTAATGCAATAAAAAGCAAAATTATTTTAGTATCATTGCTTTCTTTATTTTTTAATCTTTTATTTATAATTGATTGTTATTAAAGACTCTTGAAACAATTTTTTACAGACTTACTGCCAGATGGCACTATTGGTATAGAGTTGAAATCTAATTAAATAAACCTATGAATTGATAGTTAAATTCTGAGAATATTAAAGCAATACAATATCGTAGAAAAAATACAAACATATAAAATCTAAAAATTTTAGCACATGAGGAAGTGAATGAAAATCGCTGACAAAATTCCATCTTACTTAATATGAAACAAATCATTTTAAACAAAAGTGATTAGAAAATTTCTTTTAGTTTTTCAGAGTAATTCGTCCTTCAAAATAGTGACAAACTCAAAAATTTGTTTTCTACGATTTTGAAGGACAATTAAGTAGCTTCTCATTTGTTAGCTAAACAATATCACTCTTAGTTGTTTTGCGGGTGCCGGCGTCCTGGTATAGGGGTAGCGTGTTCTGGCGTAACGGGTTTGAGTCCCGGATAAGGAATGGTTGTCTTCTGTGTTTTATCTGTGAGTTGTATAAATGTGCCCCCCTGTAAAAAGGGGTTGAGCAAGCGAATGTGAAGCTCTAGTCAGTACTAGTAGTCAAGTCGTACTCTTGGCTCTAGTTGGCGCTACTGAACAAACAAGAGGCGCTAATTTTGGCTTAAATCGCAGACAGCTTTCTGTCAGCTAGTTTGTAAAAGTGCCATAAGTAAGAACGACATATTTTATATGAATAATAAGTAATAAGTGCCATAAGTAAGAACAACAGATTATTTATTATGAATACCTTAATCAAACGGAAGGTTAAGGGGAGAAACATTACGACTACCATTATTATGTAATGCTTCAGTGTATTGTCCTTTTTTGTTGTTGTTGTTGTTTATTTGTTTTTCCGAAAAACGTGAAGGGAAAAAAGTCCAAATTCGTTGCATTTTAATTTTTGCAACAATCATTTTTATAATAAGTATTTCAAAAGAAGCAGGAATAAGTTAAGTGAATTAAGAGGAATGCATTAAATATGTAAATAATTTTCTCTAAAAGTCAGGCGATTATAGAAAAAAGATTAATCATTATAATTGAACTGTAACAGATTATTGATAATAAATTCCTTTTATTTTTTTCCTCTCGTATACAAAAGAAAAAAAAATGAGCACTTTGAGTCTGCCAGAGTCATTTTTGGAATTATGTATGACAAAACAATGAGATATACATGTTACATTTAGTATGACACAAAAACTGTCGATTTGTTTCAAATTTTGGTTGTAATCTGTGAACTGCCTATGTGGTCATCCACTTCACTCAAAAAACTAGAATGAAATTTGACATACAATTTGATCATCGAATTTATGGATGGATTTGGTCATTAAAACATTAGTGGATGTCAAACAGAATTTATCCCAAAAAATATTTCTTGAAACAAGTCCATGAAATTTTGTCACAGTGGCAACATATATATACTTAAAATGTTTTAGTTGAAAATTATTTAATTATCTTAGAATGATAAACTTTGAATTTTTTCATAAAAACGTGCATTTTCAATAAAAAAAATACATAAATTAAGAGTAGCATTTTGTTTTCAAATATAAAAATACAAAAGTTCTAATATTACTCAGTCACTATGACGAAAGTATAAGAGAAGGGTATATAAGAAATGGTGGCAAAGAAGTAAGATCGTCCACAAGTGTTTTGTAAGCTGCTCAGCATCATAACTTATGACACAGAGAATGCATGAGGGTGATTTTTTACGAGGTAGAATTATCAGCTGTTGGTAATATGGGAGCACTCAAACGGAACTAGGAATAGCAAAAAGTGTCATCTCTAAGCTTTGGCAATGATTCTAAAATTATGGAAATATCGGTAGAAGTAACAGGTAGAGAGAGCCCGAGTTACAACGACGAGTGGCAACCGGTATTTGGCAGTGACTGACAAAAGAAGCAGACAGAACACAGCATCAGACCTGCCTCTCCAACTATTTTCAATCATGAGTATGACAATTTCAAGGCAACTCGTATACATAAGTTTGAGTCATATTTATCTTATGCTCGCAGAACTGTCAGATGTGTTCCGCTCACTGAAACTTATTACTGTCTGTAGTTAACCTGGAGTAAAGAACATGCAATTCGGACGTCATCACAATGTGATTCACATCGGACTCTCCTATGAAGAACTCCAGGTATCCGATACCATCAAGAGAACATTACTGAATGACACTGTTACGGTGGTGCAGGATTACTCTTTTAGGGTAGAATTATATTGTATGATAAAATCGGAATCATTGCAGGCCAAATTTATAGAGACATCATTCTGGAACATTTACATTTTTTTAGGTGCCTTGAGTGCAGAATTTATTCGTGTTTATCGATGGCAATGCTCGCCTTCATTGTGCAAGCATCGTAAACAAATGTCTACAGTTTGAGGATATCACCTGTAAGGAATGGCCGGCATTCTCCTCTGATTTGAATCCGATAGAGCATGTGTGAGGTATGTTTGTTCGATGAGTTAAAGCCAGTTAACCACCTTTTTACTGTGTTCTGGAACTTCAGAGAGCATTGCTTACTCAGCGGTGTAATCTTCCCCAAGATCACCTCGCTAATTGATACTCAGCATGCTTAGGCGTTGTATGGGCTCTTTTTTCATTGCCTGGGAGACATACAATGTGTTGATACAAATCTGTAATGTTGTTTCCCAGTACAAATGGTTTCATCGCAGGAAAGACCATTTTACGGTCTTTTACAATACAGATTTGTAACAATATATACAACGTATATATTGTTACAAATCTGTAACAATACAACGTTGACATACAACGTATTTTTTCAAATCTGTAATGTTGCTTCCCAGCTTAAATGGTTTCATAGTAAAATAGACTGTTTTACGGTCTTTTACATTACAGATTTCTAGCAATACATTGTCTGGGAGGCATACTACGTAGTGTTTCAAATCTGTAATTTTGCTTCTTAGCACTAATGGTTTCATCGTAAGAAAGGCCGTTTTACGGTCCTTCTTACTGCAAGCAGTTTGTAGCTGCAATGTGTTACGGATTTACTACTTTCGTTTGGGGCTCTTAAAGATTTGATGGTCGACGCAGAAATAAACAATCCTAGAAGAAAACCACGACGACTTTTATTAACACAACGGACACGAAGAAACTACACAAAGCCGACAAATATACACCGCCGAGACGAACTGGTTCCAACTGAGGCCTGCTGATTATTTTCCCTCCATTTGCCCACTACAAGTGAACAAGGTGAATTTTACGGACTTAGTAGAAGGAAGTAAAATCCGTAACGTCAGAAGTGGTCAATAGTCATAACCAGAACACTGGAAGAAATGTAGAAGATTCTGGAAAGTTTAGCTACCCAGTTCATCAACGAAATGAAAAATGCGACGCAATATGTAAAGTTTTATTGTCCTACTCACGATTAGCGGCATGTCCCAACAGCTGCTAACAACCTACTAATGCTTCCATTGTTAAATGCCGGCAGCTTTCGAGATGGTGAATTTTCATCACCGATTGTTCACATCTGGTCATTACATTACACGTGAAGTTCATTGTGGGGATGGAACATGTCGCATCTTCAAAGGCCGGCGATCTCAAGCTGCAATGAATCATAGTTGGAGTCGTAGACAAGTAACGCGCCGTCGAGAGGACAACAAAACAACTGCAGTATAGTCCAGTGTTGTGTTAAGCTCAAGCAAGTGCTGAACTTCTGTGTGTCGACATCTCTTCGTTTATTGTAGAAACAGCGTCGTACTGTGTGTGAAATAGCCAGTCGTGTAGTAGTGAGTTGACAGTTGGATACAGCTAAAACGAGGAGAGAGTGGAGAATTTCAGCTATTTGGGGACACCGTAGAGCGAAGTACCCGAAGATCCCTCTCCTGCTGGATTCTGCCCGGCCGCTTTTTGTGCTGTAGCTATTATTATTACCGTTTACTACTCGTAGGCTACTGTTTGTTGTAGTGTGCTAATATCCTGTGCACGCTCGTCTGTATATATTTATCGTTTCATAATATTAGTCCCTTCGTTTAAATAAAAGTCATCGTTGTTTTCTACTAAAGGACCGTTTATTTCAGCAACGACCAACAAATAAAAAAGAACCCCGAAAGAGAGAATATAATCCGTAAAAGTATTAACCATCATATAAACCATGTAAACATTTTGTACAGTTTTTTTTAATTGGTTTAGAAGCAAAAATCGCAGTTTTTATGAATGGTCTTATACATACACAATCTTTTGTTTTTTATATTTTACTTAATAAATCGGTTTTATGAAAAAGATGTTTCTAAACCTTAATTTGCCAGAGCTTCCACTGTGCTTAATTTCTGGACATGAGTGAAAAAAAATGATTGAATCATTCAGAATGAAATGCTTTAACCATACAGAATGAAAATTACATTATGATACAGAAAACAATTTTTGTAAGTAGATAATTTCGAATCTTAACTGAGAATAAAAAATTATACTTGTTATATAAAATTTAAGTTTCATGGAATCTATATAAAACTTTTAATGTATATTTTTGAATTTTCAACCTTTTTTTATAGTTAATATCTTATTTACAGACTATACTGCAGTACAAAAATTTATCGTGTGATAACGAATAACTACATTCTGGTCGTTCCTCCTAACTTGTAGATAGATGACAGAAAATGTACCCTCTTTTTCTTAAGCATGTGACTGTTCAGTACTAAGGTGATGAAACATTAATTAAAAAATCCTTCGAGGCAAATTGGTCAGGATAGCAAAACAAGAACATTTATCTTTGGCTGAAGTACACAACGCATTTTAAATAGTGAATGAAAATTCCTGAAACAGGTATAGGAAAGACATGATTTCATTAGTACTAAAATTTATAAAAATTACTGAAGCTACCGTAGCTACTCTGACAGACTAATTGCACAGTTCAAAAATTCTTCAAAACAAACAACGATGTTTTTTGCCTCATTTAAACAAGTTTTTTTTTCTTTTAGGAAACTTGTTGTTGTCCTAGATGGGACAACTTTTGGTTTTCCTTTAGCTGTAAAATAGAGGTACATTTAAAGATTTGTTGAAAACAGCTACACAGATAATATTTTTCTGAGGTTTATTTCAAAGAACTGAGAATATATATATTTAAGCAAATCTCTAGGATCTATGCCATGCTGTACTAAGAAATAAATGCATCTCTAGAGCAGGCAAGCAGAAACGTCTTCCATGCAAGATGGTTGGCAATATTAGACTGAATTTTATATTTATACTAAACTCCACTTGCTCCCATCCTGTAGCTGAAAAAACTAGCTAAATTCGTCATGAAATTTTATGCGCCTCCATGGCTTACTTAGAAATGTAAGAATTACATTTCAAAATTGACATAAAATGCAATATAAATGACAAAACTTTTTAAGATAGTATAATGCCTCAAATAATTAAAAAATCCTAAAGCCATTAGTCTCTCTCTCTCTTTATATATACATAGCTTCTTTTAATTAACATTCTAAATTTTGATCTTTTGTACATGAGAACAAAAATTTATTTATTATAGTCTTTTTTTAAATCAAGACTTTTGACAAAAATGTTGAAACTACATCATACACTGTAAAAGCATCTTTAAAATTTCAGTCAACATGTTCAAAGTACTTCGGGTGAAAATTTCTTGGAGAGATTTGGATCTTTTCCTCAAAGAAATACTCAAGAACATTGAAAGATTTGCTTAAATTACATACGAGTCTGAAATGTCATTACCCTGAAAGTGTCAAATTAAAACTTTTTTGTATGAGCGAAGAAAATAAAAGTGAATATATTTTTTATTGATTAAAACAAATATTGGTTTTAGAATCAAAATTAATAGCTTACTGAAAGAGGGAGAGAAAAAAAATTAAACCGATTTCTTCTTGTAATTTGTTATTCCGTTATCATTATTATTGCTTATAAATAGATATGAAATGACACAAGCGCATTTAAAAAGTATGAAATGACACAAGCGCATTTAAAAAGTAGTGCACTTGTAAATGAATGATCTTATCAGCCACTTATACCAATGCTTTTGATTGCGAAAGAATTCGTTATATGAAGTCACCTGCACAGGATATATGCTTGTCACATCAATCGAAATGTTCATTCATTTAATCTACATATCTTTAATTTCCATCATTTTTGCACTTCACTATCATTCATCCTATGTGTTGTTCTTTCTAATATGAATAGAAATTTGAAAGCAGATATAATTATAGGAATTATTATTATCTATATAATTATAAGCATGATTATTATATTTATATAATTATGATAGCAATTATTCCCTAGAATGTTATTAAGAAGTATATAAGTTAATACAATTCGAATTCCAATAATACGAAAATGTACATTAGGAGGAATAATTTTTGAATAATGTATGTGCAATTTTAAAAATGTAAAAGGACACGTGAATAATACTTTAAAGGACATAAACAGAATTAATTGACAATTCGCGATTGTTCATATAATATAGGTCAAATTTTAAAAAATCCCGAAAGAGAGAACTGTTAGTTGTAGCGTGCTGCCGTGTGTTACCTGTACTCATCTTAGTTGTATATGTTTGTCGTACTTGTGTTATCGTCTTCGTGTTTCATAAAAATCGTCGTAGTTTGTTATTTGAGTCCTGTTGATTATTTTCACACCATAGACCCAATGCAAGAAACCCAGTGAATTTACGGACAGTTGAGGAATTAAAGTAATCTGTGACAATATTTATGCTCTTCTTTTAAATTCTGGTTAATTATTCTTTAAGTGCTGTACCTATAAGTTGTAGACAATTTCTTTAGTTTCTTATCAAATGCTACTGCATTTACTTCAACTGTGTTCTACGTTTACAATGCTACAACATTTACTTCAACTATGTTCTACGTTTACAATGCTACAACATTTACTTCAACTGTGTTCTACATGTGCAATGCTACTACATTTACAACAACAATTCCTAGCATATCGTAGTGAAGAAAAGAAACCAATATTTAAGCTTTATTTTCCCAAGAATAAAGAAACATAACAATCAAGATGCACATCGATCATATGAACGGGGAAAGGAATGCAGGGGAAGCAAATGTTTCTCGACAAAGTTCAACAAATGAAGGTAAACCTGGAGGAATTCGTGGAAAGCGTTGAAAACTAGATTAAATAACCTTTTTGGTGATTTTCAAAAGCATACGAGAATTGCCAAAGAGCGAATTGAGAGCAAACCGCACCGTTTGGGATGCATTAGAACTTTTCCAGGCATATCTGAGGTTGAAAAAGCCTCGCACTTAATAAAAGGCATTTTATCAGGCTAAGAAATTTCTCTTAACTGGTGCGAAGGAGGGAATTAGGCTGAAAGGCTGTCGTACCTATGACAGTAGCGAGGAAGGCTAAAATGAATAATAAAAAAAAATCCTTCTTATTATTCATAACCTTTAAAAGCGAAATTCAAGGAAAATATTCCGTCTATACAAATATTCACACAAGGGCCATTTATATATTTTTCAACAACAATCACCTTTTTTTTTGTATTCTAAATTATTCTGATTAATGAGGGCCCTAAAAATGTGAAATTTTAACCAATCGGTTCAAAATAACTGGATGTGTATAAGAAAAAAAAAGATTCAGAAATTGTTTCGATATATACAAACGTAGAAAATAGATCACTGTAATACCTACCTTTATTCACGTTTTCATTTCAAATGATAATCTTGTTCTTATAAGAATTAATATTTTTTTAAGTTCATCTTCGAAAGGAAAGCTGAAACATGACCAACTAAAAATCCGAAATGTCAACTTTTATGCTGAATTACAAATAATCAGTTAAATAATATTCTTAAAGCATATCGCTTAAAATAATCAAAAATTCTGGATAGGTTTAGAAAATAACGTTAATAAAACAAACTTAATTCTGAGAGCAGTAGAAAAATAACGATTATTTCCTAAAACATTCCTTTATAATTTAAACATAAGAAGCATAATGCCGTTGATTTCCACCAAACGATCATTTTGGATATCTTTTTTACAGAAAGAGTTTAAATAAAACTTATTCATTAAATGTTTTGAAAGCTTTGTTTTGTTTATTCAAATTATTCAGTCAAAATCTGCATTATCCACATGCTCTGATTTTTATTTGTTTTATTCATTCATACAATATATAAACTTGCACTTTATATAGAGTATTGCTTATTCTTTTCTGTTAATTAAAGACACCATAACTACTACTATAATTGGCTCCAATTTGTCAAAAACAAGATTTCGTTTAAAATATAAGAGGAGCAGAATAGGTTTAATGTCACTTTTACATTTATTTCAAAAGGGGAAAAAAATCTAAATTTAAAACAACAATGAAAGGTATGTTTGTTTTCTGCTTCATTTTAACGGTTTTTTTTCTTTCCGGCTTTCTTTCTTTCTTTTTTTTCTGTTTCCACATGAAAACTCTTTTATAAAATTTCCCAAAGAATGCAAAAATCATGCTTTTTTGTAAACTTTTGGATATATCTTAAACACTATTTGAGGGGAAATTTGGAACAGTGTTATTTCAGGCCTTGCGCCTTTGATCGGCATTAAAATTTTGTGAGTTTTTACTCAAAAATAAATAACCCATAAATTAAAAAATTAACCAAAATTATACAATAAATTTTAGTTTTAGAAATACATAAATTTCGTCTCTTTTATTGAGAACTTTTATTTAAAAAAATAAGAAATATTGTCAAAGATTCATATCTCGAAATATATTGAAAGAAGAAAAAAATGGCGGTATAATTTCATATTAGAAAATAAAATTTTCAATTTTCTATAATTTATAAATTATTGCTTCAATCTATTCGAATCTGGAGAGTATGCATATGCATTAAAAATAAAAAATATTTCACACACTTTAGCGAATATATTTCCACACCGACAGGCATTTACTGTTTTAATGTGAGATTATTATTTTCGGAATACAAAGCAGTGTTCGGATACTTTTTCGATGCACTATAAAAAAAATTCCAACGATTGATGATTAAACTGCCAAACTTTCAGATCCATACGTCCAGCCACGGGCAGAACCATTCCAAAATGAAGCAGTTTGTAACTTGTTGCAGCAACACCGACATCATCCGGACAACAAGCAGTACACGCAACAAAACAATCAGTAGGGCTAGTTTATAATCCAGTTGACAACTGTCCAAAATAGAAAAGTTTATTTCTCCTGTGGCATCTTGGACATGTTTGCTGCTGCAGACAGCTATTGTTATCGAGCATGTCGACAGAACATGAAAGCCCAAAAAAGATTTCCTCCCACCAAACTTCATCCACCCTCTCCAATCAATGAAACGAGGAAAACTGAGTTTCCAGAGAAAATTTCTGCACACATTTCTGGCAAATTAAGAACTTATTCTAATGTGAATTCTGGAGTATCTTTCGCCTATATTTAAAGAAAGTTAGATTTTTCTTTAAATATAGGCTAAATCACTCATGTAAATTTTGTACACAGTATGTTGTCAGTCGAAAGCTGCTGTTTGAATTCATAGTTTTGTGACATAGAAATCGTAATATTATCTTTAGATGGGACATACTCAAGTCGTAGAGTGATTGATTTTTTTTCTACTATAACAGAGCACAACATCGAATTCTTGGAAAATGTACGCCATAAAAAATTATCCTTATGTTATGTTAACAAACTTACAAATATCTAAATGTAGAAATTATTATATATTTGCTCTAGGAAATAATTATTGCTATACTTTTCATATTAACTTCTTGCTATGAAAACAAAGTTAAAATATGGATCCCCTGCATTTATTCTGAAAAATAAATCATTCTTTAAGGGAATAAGCATGAATTGAATCGAATACATTCACAGAAGTCATATGAACTCTCAAACCAGAACAGAATCTCCGTTAGACGGTGATTTGGGCAAACAACGAAAAGACACTTTATATGGAAAACTATGTAGATGCACGACAAACACTGGATTAGTATTGGTGATTATCAAAGAATGCAAAATGCTAGTAAAAGGTGTCCTTTCTTTGATTACTGAATTATACTTTACGATTTCTAGAATTGTCGTGGCAATGACAGAAGTTGGATCTTTTTAACCTATATTAATTAAATTTCTTAATTTTATAAACCATCTTTATCAATCCAAAATAAATTGACCTTTAAAAAATTAAGTTAAATCAGCTGTAAGAATGACTTCGTTTTAAGATATATTCTGAGCCAAATAAATCAAAGATTATTATTGAATTAAGCAAATGATTTTATTATGGAAATCTTCTTTCAATGAATATTGAGAAGACAATAACTTCAAGATAATAATAATTACCAACAGGATGTATATATCCTCATACAATCATTGAACTCCTGGGAATTTCCTTCTACAGTTCAGAATGATTCTTATTTGAATGATTTTTCACTGACACTCCAATTTAGATAAATTACGAAGTCTTTCTGATTTAAAAAATGAAACTACAATTTATCAGAGTTTTCTTTCGGTAGAAACGGTTAATTATGCATCTTTATTGCAACTAATTACAAAGATTGCTGGTGAATCTGTTACACATCTTTATGTATTTTCACATGGAATTTTGTATTTTCGATGAAAATACATTATTTAATATTTTCCAGAATTTAAATACAATTAAACAATTTATTTTATTTTATTAATAATAAATTTTTTTCAAAATTCCACATTATTTATATAACGGATTATATATTTAAAAATAGAAAGCAGTCGAAGCGGAAAAATGAAGCTTCTCTTCAAAGAATGAGCCAATTCAGATTGCACTACGACTTACTCAAGAAGCCATTCTTTCGTAAGAAAGAGGTAACGCTCCTTTCATTACTTATGATCTAAGAAAGAGGTAACGCTCAATTCATTTATTATGATCAAGGATGCATTTTCACTAAATTATTAGTATTTTCACCTTCGAAATACATAGCTTTGTTGAACCTTTTTTCCTTAACAGTGAGCTTTTATTAATGTTCTTTGTTTTCACACATATGGAAGGGGTGGGGAATTGTGAAATCATGCGGTGTTGAAAGAAATACTTACAGTAAATTTACTTTTTTATCACATAATTTATAATATATATTCATGAATTTTGTTTTATTCTTTGAGCCGTAATTTCCTTGTGATATAGCTTTCAGTTCCTGGTGATTTTTTTTTTATCTTTTGAAAAATTGTTTCATAATTTCGAATTCTCAAACAAAAGTGCGCCTTAAAACATTTCTTTTAATTTTCCTTTTTAGTTTTTAATGTATTTCATAATTTCTTACTTTAAATATTATGGAATCTCGTATTTCAATCAATGGCTGCTCGTTCATTTGGGCTGGAGAAATGCAGCCCTCTTGAAATTATTTTTTTTCAAGTTTAGGTTTTATTCCGTGATAGAAATGAAAATCTAAAAATATTCAGAACAAATACACACACACACACAAATGAATGAGTTCCGTTTCATTCTGAGTCAACCAAACATTCCTCCTACTGAGTTTAGTGTAGTTATTTTTCTTCACACGGAAACTCGTCTCCGCTTTCTTTTATTAAAAGTAAAAAGAGACAATTTTTTCGAATTAAATGAAATATTTTGAGCTCACTAGGGATCTTTTTTTTCAAAGCATTGCATTTTAATTATGTTTTCTTATGTTATTTCTGTTATAGTACTTTTTTTTTAAATGAGAAGCCACCACTTAATTCGTTTTTCTTGTATTAACTACAAATAGAATTAATAGAGAACAAAAAATATAATTCAAGAAAATAATTCAAGTGGAGAAAATTCTACTTTTTAACGCGTTCGTAAAATCGTTCTTGTCACTTTTGGTTTTATGAGTAAACCAGATAAAAGAATAGCAAAGAAATTATAAATTAATATCTGATTCAGCTCTTTTTAAACTCATTTTCAAACTCTTTCATCATGAGTATATTCGTTGTGTTTGTAAACGAATGAAGAATAAAGAAATAACATTAAAATCCCCCCTTTCAAATGAGATAATTTTCTTTTTCTCTTTTCCGAATTGAAGCGAAATGTGAGTTTTACTTCATTCTGATGATCATTCTAGTCCTATTTTACAACAGCATTTCTTCTTTTTAATGACTTCAACTGTTTTTTTTTTTTTTCTCTTTCATATCAATTAAACTTTAAAAGATCTACCACATTTTTCTTTCATTCTGTTGAATATAAGAAAATGTATCCAATCACTTAAAAAATATAGTTCGTTTGAGAAATAGGCATTTAATATTTAATGAACAATCCATATGTTTAGAATTTTTTTAATACCTTAAATAAATGATTAATAATTTTATATGAGAAATTTTCATCATATTAAGACAATTCCTAACAATCCAAGAGAAAAATTTTCTTTAAATTTCATCATTCAATTAGATATTTTTTTGTACAAGCTTTTAAGGGTATTTTTTTAATAAAAGGATCAGAAGGGAAAGCGAACAAAAAATATTAAGTGAAAGAACTCATTTCAAATTCCTTTAGAAGATATGTTGAGATTATTTATTCTACAAGAAATCTTAAATTTAACGGAGTGCACTTATTCCAAAACAAATATAATTCTTTACGCAACAAGCAATTAAAAATAAAATAATAGATGGAATTAGTTGTCATTTAATTCCCTACATGCTCAATTCAGAAAATTCGCCCTTTTTCTCAGTTGTTCAACAGTGTAAGAAAAGTTATCGGTTCTTATTGCAAATATTTCGACTTCAAAATACAAAAGATATAAAAAACTAATTATTTACTTTCAACATTATCTGAAACCATGAACTAACACAAAAAACCTAGTCAGTCAATTTGATCTTTTATTCGGACTTAATAACCTCTAGTGAAATTTAATTTCAATCTTTAGACTTAAATCTCAAATCTCATCAGATCTTTAACCTTCTCAAGGCAAACTGAACATCATAAATTTACAAGGACATGACTGTCCCTCCATTAATTCTTTCTTGAGAATTTTCTCTTGAATGTTATCCACCAGAGCAAGTGAACTAAAGGCGGAGCAGAGGCCCGTTCCAGCAATGTCAAGGACATAAAAAGGGAAGAAAACTTTTTTATTTGAACAACCCTTCCTCTACAGCTGACAAACCTTCACCTGTCAGAAGCAACAGAGCATTTTCCTGCTAACCCCGAAATAATGGCAAGAGAAAAATAACCCCTTTTTCTTCCTTCACTTTGAACTTGACATTGAGACTGCCAGAATTTCCCAACATGCCTTTCTTTGTGTTCGCTAACAGGGAAAGGGGAAACTCGCCACAATACTCCTGATAAATATGCGAATAAAAAATAAATAAATAAGGAGTTAAAAAAAATCGCGTGTTGTAACTATACAAGGAAACCGGTATGAATGCGTGAATGTGCATGTACGTGCACCGAAAAATAGACCTAATTCAATGCCGTTTCAGGACCGCACTCACCCTATCCTTCCTTCTACAGGGGATAGATTCCCTACACTTTTTCCCTTTGTTGTTGTGGAAAGCAGATATTCTGGATGCTTCCAAACAACTTGCTCGATTCGAAAAATAGCTGCAGCATAGTGACTACTGACAATAAAATATTTTCTGCGCCTGAAAGAAAAACAGTCTTTAATGGCCTGGATATATCTGTCTTTTTTTCTGGGCTCTGTTTTATTTCCAAAATTTGATTTAAGGCATTTATTAAATTGAAAGAACATATTTCTAATACATTTATTTCTTTGTTTGCGTATATTATCATCCACAAATATTGCATGATTTCTTACGCTATAAATGATTTCTTACGCAATATCTTCTGAATATCGTGAGTGGTTTAAACAAACAAAAATATTATGCATGAAATCAGAACGATATAAATTAATAATTAACTCTTATATCAAACTGTTGAAAAATGATGCATAGAACTCACAATCATTCGCCAAATTATAATTTTACAGCTGCATGAAGTTTTTTAGCAGATGGCAATCAAGTCAGATTGGTCATCAAATTATTTCAGAAGTATGGAATTAAAATGCCTACAAAAGTCTCTTTTCAATTTGTTTGTGCAATAAAAGATTCTGATAATTTAATACATTTCATTATTGTTCTAAAGGCAATTATGGAAAAAAAATGTAGAGCCAATGGATCCAATCCTCCGAAGCAATTGAAATGGGGTTTGGAATGTCATAAAAAATAATAATTTAGGATAAAATTTAAAAAAATTTAATTTAAAGCATAAAATTTCAACGAATTTTCAAAAATTACAGAATTCTAGAGAAAGAAATTATTCTACTCTTTAAAAAAATTACCAAAATTTACATAACTAAATATTACAAAATAAATAAATAAATAAAAGAAAAAAAACATTCCCACTTAAAAAAAATTCAATTTAATTTGTAAAAGATTGCCAATTCAATAATTTCCTATGTACACGATAGGTGCTTGATATTAAAAAAATGAAAAATAAAAATGATAAAAGTTGTTTTGAGTCTCTTCACCTTAATTTATTTAAAAGTGATTTAATGTCATCCTGACACAGAATGAATAAATTTAATTCATTAAATTCTAATGGTTAAAAAATCAATTTTCCTCTTCAACCCTTTATTTAACCTGATTTATTTTATGGCAGTATGGAAAGAATTTTTTTAACTGATTTTTTTCTATCGGGTATGCTAGGAGTTAGAAATTTCGTACGCTTGTTTATTCTCGATGACAATGTATTATTTTAATACTATAAATATCAGTTAATTATAAATTAAATAAAATGTTTATTTATTTCACGGGAGCCACTTGGTAGAAAAATTGAAAAATATATATATAGATTTCAAGATTAAGAAGTTAGATACAATTATAAAATACTAAACAAAATAAAATAGGCACTAATATAAAAAAATTGTAGTTTAATAGTTAGAAATTTCTAATTAGAAAATTCTAGTTAGAAAACACTAA
The DNA here is from genome assembly GCA_026543055.1 of Argiope trifasciata. Classification (NCBI taxonomy): domain Eukaryota; kingdom Metazoa; phylum Arthropoda; class Arachnida; order Araneae; family Araneidae; genus Argiope; species Argiope trifasciata. The sequence continues at coordinate 178,220 of JAPMOQ010060156.1, forward strand.
TAAAAGTATTTTAAAAAATTATTTTTAATTAAAATTTTTTATTCGAGTTTATCTTATTTCCCTTAACTTGTTTTGGGTCCCTTCCCCTTCCAAAAAATAAAATTCTGAAATAGATTTTTCATTCGCTTCTTAGTATGCAAAGTTTTGAAATTCTATAAACTTGTGTATTCTCGACGACAAAATATTTTGCTAATATTTTCAAAGCATAGTTATAAAACAAATGGATTAATTTAATTCAATTCAATACGAAATGCGCGACAGAAGCGGGAATTTTTAAATGTTCTTGGCGAATGTCTTAAGAAAATAAAAAGTTAGTTCATGGCATGGTATGTTCGGGGGGGGGGGGGTAATAAATATTAATTATGTCACAGCCAGACTTTCAAAAACAATTATATAACATCCCTGTTACAATGCTACAGCCACTTGGCAATGAAATATTCATAAAAAAATATTTATAATAATGGATAATGAAATTTTAGTAAGTAGAAAATAGATAATCTATTTTTTTTAGTTTATTAACAATAAAGTATTTTAAATAACTGTTTCGATTAAAAATATGTTTATAATATGCATTATTGCGGGCAATCCCAAGTGCTTTTTAACAATATAAATAGAAATTAAACCGATAAATAAAAACCAATTAAAATAAAAATGAGCACGAATTATTGCACATTTTATTAATTTCTTTAAAAAAATAAATTTTTATACTGTTCTTGAATTAAACATTTATTGATTACAACAAAATGCTAAGAAATGTTTTAATTACTATTGTATGAATAGAAACATAAACTCAATTTGCAGATAAATTATTAGGAAATAATAATCTCTAATCATCATCACATTTTAATTTGAAAAATATTCTCTTTAAAACCCCAGAAGTGAGGCAGATATTTCTATCAGAATTTTTTGTTTGTTTATTGTTGTTGTTGTTAGATACAAAATCACCTCATACATCAAACGTTTAGCATAGTTTTTGATTTTCATAAAGTGGAGATAATAGCTGAAGTTTTTTTCACTTTTAAGAATCAATGGAAATCATACAGCATTTAATAATTTTTTAAAAATAATTACATTTAAATGAATTTATAAATGTAATTATATATTTATAAATTTTATGATATATTTTGTAAACATTTTTAAGTCATGATTTATTTTGCCTCCTACGTTAGGGATTGACATAACTGCACCAAATAGTTTTCACTCCTTTTATTTAAAATAATAAGATAATTTGAACATTAATACTAAAAAATATCAGCTCTAATGAGATTATTTACTTGAGTATCCATTATATACTTGACAGGTAACAGAAAGCACACGCTTTTGATATGATTTTGTTTTACAGCTCAGCTTTATTTCCACTTTCAGCTTCATTCGTCTCTGGCAGCATCTGGTGCTCATTCTAATGAAAATTCAATAATAATTTAATTCTAAACTAAAAAATTGTATCTAAAATGTTCTAAACGATCCCATACCACATGTTAAAAATGATAACTCAAATTTTGCAGTCTGAGTGAAAGCAATTCATATTACTACTACAGAAGCTTTAGTTTTCGTTTCTGTCCTTTAAACCGAAAATGAAAGCGCTCTTTGTGATAAAGGCATACCGGACGTGGGGGAGCCTCTTCCCTCCTCCTCTCAGCGTCCGAAAACAAGGAAAGGAAGATTCGCATTTTCCCCATAGCTACACGGGTGTTATTCCTCTCAGAACCCCCCCCCCCCCCCCCCCCCCCCTTCCCCCCCCTGAAAAATCGATCATCAGGTCAACAAACGGGAATACGTAATCGTCTGCTAGTTATACCCTTACCCCAACCCCTGCCAATTTATGACCATGAACAGAGCTTGGTTGCCATAGCAACGGACGTTTGCGCAAAAACCAGGGTCAGGGACAGTCATTTTGTGCAAAGAACCCCCTCCCCGCCTCATTCCACCCTTGGCTAGAAATGCTACTCTAAAAGGGTTACCATATCCACCTAGTTTCGGCGCTTTTGGCAACAGTCGAATGAGAAGGAAGTGAGCAGTTGTTGAAATGGAGAGATTCCAAGAGTAAAATTTTCATTGGAATATTTATTGCGAAGTCTCAACTAAATGTTTACTTTCAGAAATATGTTTGTAATTTGAAAAGTTTCCTACTACTTAATAGCAAAATAAAAAATTTAATAAAAAGTATTCACTTCAAAGTAATTTAGGAATAAATTATTCGAAATTTTCTAATACAATAACCAACTCAAGGCAGTTTCGGAAAAATTTCTATTTTATCTTTCAGAAAAAGAAAATACAACAAAAACTCAACAAGCAATGTTTTTTAAAAGCTAAGTGCTGAATTTTCAAAAATTCATTCGTTTAGATGATTTCTTTGATAATAATAACCTACAAATATTCAAAAAGAAATGCGAACATAAATATATTCGCACAGTAATATTCATCCAAAAACACATTTAGATTGTGATTATTTCTTGTTGTGTTCCATACGAAGCCACCCTTTTTTGATAGCTGGTCTTATTGTGTTTCACACATTTGATTGCATCTTTATCTTCATGCGAAGTTTTGCAATTTTACGAAAATATATGCTTTAGTATTTGTCTATTTCATAATGTACATATTGTGAAAAAAAAGGTATAAAAATTCTTAAAGTAAACGCAATTATTATTGAATAGTTTTTGAACTAAAATATTAAACGTTTTTTAAAATTATAATTACTGACTATGGGGAATAATAAATCTCAAATAAATATAACATTAAAAATTATTATTTAACAGGACTTCCTAATAGCATAAACAATAACACATAAGCAGAAATAGGATTTAACCATTAGTATTCCAATATATTATAAATAAGCAATTTTTAATTTATTCAAAAAATATCGTAAATATACATTGTGATCCAAACATTTTGTAAATTCTACAATTTGGCAATATCAATTTTTAATCTGCAGCCTCTTTTAATTGGAATCCATCATTCTTATAATGGTCGCATCAGCTGAAGTATCACAATAAAAAATTGTATATTTCGATTTTAAAAGTTTAATTTATGAAGCAACTACTATTTTATTTTAGAAAATTCGATTAATTCTAATATTTTGCTTATATAAGCTTTCATCCATTAGAAATTTTTAATTCAAATGCAGTTTTGTATTTAATCCCTGTGCAATTTCATCTAGATACAGATACTTCGTTATTTTACATTTCCATTTTAAAAAAGAAACATATTTTTGACTCATCATTTAAAGAAGACGAAGTGTTTCATTAAGTCCCTGTTCGCCAACCAATTTTGCAATGAATTTGGCGAACAAAAAACAACCTTTTTGGCGCCGGCAGGTAAGAACGGAACGACAGTCGGTTTTAATGCGGTACACTGACCCTTTTCATAAAAGCCTACCCCTCTTCCCGAGCCCCCACCAATACCCTTGAAATACCCCTTGCCTTTATTTTATACCTTTCTCTTTTTTTTCTATGCGTTCATTCAGCGTCCCGAGAAAGTTTCGCCTATGGGGAATGTTTTCCTTCTACACCAATCAGAAGACAGCTTTGGATTTTGCTTCCCCCTGCAGTCCCGTTTTGCCCGTATTAGTGCCTCCGAAAGAGTAAAAAGAAAAAATGCACGGGAGGGGGAGAAAAGGGCCTCCTTTGTGGGGTTGTACCCCTTATGAAATACTTCCTTTCTCTCTTCCGTTCTGCAGGATTTCTGGTATGCAAATATTTCCTCTCTGCAGATGAAAAATTCGTCAACCTGGAAAAGGCTTTCTTTGGCATTAAAAAAAAAATCATTTAATGAAATTTCTGATGCATTCCTTTTCATAACGATTCTATGTAAAAATTAAATTCATCCAATTTGAATTTTTCAGACCGCTGTAAAAAAGATGAATGAATTAATTAAACCCAGACCTATAAAGGAACGCGATAGTTTTTGAACTAAAAATGACAAGTTTGTTTTTTATATTTACGGAGCAAATAAAAGTTAATAAATAAACAGTAAATAATTTTAATAAATAAAATGATACTAATGTTAATCAAAGGACTTTTTTAAGAATTCAATATCTAAGTGAAAAAAAATTTTTTAACGAATACAATTGCAAAATAAATCTGCGAAATAACTTCAAAGCTTGAGTAATTTACCCAGCATCGCTCAAAACAGAAATCACAGCCCTATTTAGAATTTTCGACTTCGAATTATGAAAAAAATAATTCACCTAAGCCCACAGAAGTTCATCCCAAACTTCATAGTTTTATTGAAAAATTGAGAAGATAGATCGTTATGATATTGAGCTGCAGTCAAATACCATAAAGAAATTTCAAGTATATGTCCCGATGGAGAAATCTCGAATTATTGGTTATAAAAAAGAGAATTTGAGGAGCGCAGTTGAAAAGACATTTTCAAATGAATGAAATGACAGATTTTTAGAACTAGCTGGTACCCTGAGCGTTGAAGAAATCCTTTTGTAAATATCGTTTGAAATTGAAAATAACTGTCATTCGGAATGATAGAAAGAATCCTATTGACTTTTGTATCGGAAATGAATACATTCATTGAATAAAGGAGAAGAGTCAATAATATTCATTCGAATTTTTGAAACTTTATTATTCATGACTTCCGCAGAAACAAATAAGTGAAAGAAAGAAGTTTCACCGCATAACAGACATTCATTCATTTATAACATTATTTTATTATACCTATAACCATCCGGTAAATGCAAGAAATAACTATTCGAAGTTTCATAGCAATCGAATAAGCCGTACGGCACCGCATAAAAGACACGCATTCATTTTTATTTATACAGATTTAGAATATGGATTTGTTAAGCTTATGAGGAAAGATAATTCTGAGAATTCACCGAAATTTTTTTGAATCATTCGGATTCTTTTGCTTTGAATCATTAGAAAAAAGCCAAAGGCTGAGACGATGTTAGCAGGGGGGCACTTGCCTCCTATCGGCACCAACTTGCCTCCCCATTGGCAAGAGATAGAGAGGTTTGTCGACAAAAGTTTTCACCATTTCAGGACGGTTTTGAGAGGTGGGCATTAATGAATATGATAGTTTAAAAGCCCTCTTGCAGCTAATATATTGTAAATAATCGAAATATCTAAATAACGGTTTTAGCGGTTTGACTACATTTGGTAAAATAATAGTTAAGGTGGAAAGTGAATAAAATGTAGCATTTTCGGATGTCGACAATGTTAAGTTCACGGATTTTCAGACCTATCGTTCATTCAGATTGTAATTTTCCCGATATTTAGCAAAGTAATCAACAAATTGGTAAGTGAATAAGACGTTTTTGTCAACTGTTTTTTGTCTTTCAACTAAGATAGCATCATAGTTTATGAAAAAAAAATATTTGCTTGCATTATTTCGATTATTTGTCTGTAGAATTATTAGGCAAATTGAAGATTTTGCATAATACATGAACAGGGAGATGAATAGTTCGGAAAAGAATCGTCATTGCATTCATCAAGTTGTTATGTCCTTGGTAATGAATTTGTAAGTTCATTTCGCTTATTTCATTATGGGGATTCTCTTAATCTGTTTAATGATTAAACTAAAATTAATAAAATAAAAGTTTTCTCTCGACAGTCTTATACAGTTTGCATGCTAAAAAGAATTACCTTGATATAGCTAAGTCATGCGAATTCACTATAAATCAGATGAATAATTAAACTATATAAATGTAAATTAAGTTTATTTAACAACAAAATATTTGTTGATTGCAATCGAATTTATTAGGCTACAATTATTTCACTAATGAATAGTTGAAAAAATAAATGTATATGATATGGTAGTCAGTTAATACATTTTTACGCGGTTGAAACGCGGTTTAATTCTTTACCTATTAGAGATAAGTAAGCAATGTCATTTGGAAAGTATTTCAAAATAAGATACGAAATATGATCATGATATTAAAAATTTTCTCGTTAGTTATCCAAAAATAAACGCTTTTTCAATTTTTATGAAACTTCTAAAGAAAAATTTTGTCAATTAGAAAGCTTTAATTATTTTATGCAACAATACCATAAAAAATCTCATTGCATATTCTCATCTTTAAAATTGAAAGAGTTACATTTAATTGAAAATTGAAAGCGCTGCAAAGGGACCTTTTACAAAAATAGAAATAAAATTTATTACTTATTATAAAAAGATAAAATGATGATAATATTTATATTAAAACCTTATATTTAGTATATTTAGCAGCACTAAAAGAGCTTATCAAATATGATAGACATTATTAAATGAATTAATACCTAAATTTTTCAGGTTCTACCATCAATACTATAACTATGCAATCGGGAAACATATATATACATTTGCTTCAATTGTTCTTCACGGCAAAAACTATCTAATTTCAAGTGCTTCAAAATTTGTAATGATCTTTCGATAAAAGTTTCTTGATAAAACAATGATTAAAATAGTGATATTTCGATAAATGTGTCTTGATAAAACAATGATTAAAATAGTTATTCGTAGAGTATTCATATATTACATTTACCTCTTGTGATAATATTTATTTAACTTCCTAATTAGATTATATTTCCGATTTGGGACAATAACTGTCATTTTAATTCTTAAAATAATGTAAGGATATTGGAGGAATTGAAGATTTTTTGAATTTTAAATTACTTTATACATTTACTTAATTGCAGATTTTAAATTAAAAATTTCATAATTAAACGTGGGAGTTAGTCTCGCCATTGTGTGCGAAAGGGTTAAGAAAAACCAATGTACGCAAACAAGGAAAAAACAAGATATTTTTGGGGGGTGGGAAGAATATTTGTTTGCAATAGCTGCGTGGGCATTGAACACAAGTCAAAATGTCAAGAATTAATTACTTTTGAATAAAATACATTGATTTTTAAGTCTAAATTCACACGCGCACAAACTCGCATTATTTATACTTAGAATTAAATTATTAATTAGAATTTAATGTTTAATTTATATATTTTTCATATTTTTAGAAGCAAAAAAAAAAAGAATTTTACTTTCCCCAGGTGTATATTTTCCGTATTTTATTTTGTTCGTGTCCAAATTATGATAAATTTTCGTTCGTGCGTGCGAGTTTATTCGCCTTGGAATCGAAACTCATCTGAATTCCTGATTGTTATGGCAACCCCTATTAAAAAATTATTTTAAGTTAATGATTGCGCTTAAAAAAATCGCCTTTTGGCAAACATCGAATGTATTTAAAATTAATTATTCAGATTTCTAAAAAGTTTCTTTTAATAAACATTTTGGATATAGTTTCGACATTCCTTTTATGTAAGCTCCATGATAAGAGCATGCATTCGTTCATTTAGCATGGCATGTTATTCTAGCGTAATCAATACAAAGTTCAATTCGTTCTTTTCCAAAAATGCTTTGAACAGTGATTTCGCTATAAAACACACGAGTGTGAAGCATTCCTCTTTAGTACATTAAAATTAGGTAGTTCCAGTCTTAGAAATGGGAGTGAAGAAAAGGGAGAAACCATTATTTCATCGAAAGTTCTTCTCTAAAATGTCAAAAATATTTTTTTTCCTTCTGAAATGGAAGGAGTTTATAAGAATTAACACTGGATTTATTACATTTTTCATGCTTTTTTTTTCTTAAATTGATAGTGTCGTATACATTAATTCCTTGCATATAATTATAAATTGTAGAAGCCTTGTTCACTTTTAAGAAAATTAAGTAAACAAATAACTTTTTATGAATTTTTTGAATCAGTGATTTCATTTTATAAAGCATTGTTTAGCTTACATTACCATCATCCAATATTAGGCATTTATATTTTACTCTTGTTACGTTCGAATCATTCATTTTTGTTCTTGATGAAATATTTTATAAGCATCAAAAGAAGATCCAGAAGATTAAGAAATGTGTTAAATTCGAACCAAATTCAAATTATTAGGTTGTTTGGAAAATAATTTCGTTTTTTCGTAACAAAGGATTTAATTGTATTTTTCCACAGCCAACTTGTCTCTTAAACCTAATAATCATTATGTGTTTCGACAGCTGACAAAGCAAGGCTTGTTTACGAAAAGATTTGATTGATTCTATATATTAGTTTTTGGTTGGTGCTAATTCAGATATGAAAAGGGAAAATCAAAGTTTTGGGCCCATTTCTTATTTTTTTTATCATCGAAAAGATAAAAATGTTGTTCAAGCAGAAAAAAAATCGGGTGTGTATGGAGAAGGCGTCTGCATTGACTGAACTCCAGTACCAGAATTAATTTGCATAATTTCGATCCGACAATTTTGATGGTGAAGATGCACCACTTTCTCTGAAAGGTGAGTTGCATCTGATGAAGAGAAAATTGATAAAAACCGGCGAATAACAACTCGTGAGGTCGCTGAGAGATTAAATTTATCGAATTCTACCGTTCAAGATCTTTGAAACGTCTCAGACATATTGGTATTTGGTGTTCAAACGTTAAGAAAATCATCCATTTTTGCAGCGCATCATCACTGGGGATGATAAATGGGTTGCCTACAACAATGTTAAACGCAAGAGATCGTGGAGTAAAAAAGATGAACCGGCTCAAAGCATTTCGAAAGCCGCAATTCAAGGGGAAAAAAAGTGATGCTATTTGTTTGGTAAGATTTCAAAAGATCCATTTTTTTAAAGCTTCTACCTGACAGCACAGCAATCAATTCCGAAGTGTACTATCATCTACAGGACTAACTGAACGATTCCCTTCAACAGAAAAAGCTAGAATTGCTCAACAGAAAAGGTGTGATGTTCCACCAAGATAATGCGAGAACTCATACAAGTTTAGCAACTTGCCAAAAGCTTTTACAGCTTGGATGGGATACACTGTCACACCCACCATATTTTCAAGAACTAGTACTTTCTGATTGTTTTTCTTTACGATCTCTACAAAATCTTTTAGATGGTAAAACCTTTATCTTAAATGAGGAGGTAAAAAATCGCTTGGATCAATGTTTTGACAGCAAGGAACAAAAATTGAATGCCAGAAAGAGGGCAAAATGTATTAGACATTGCATAATTCAATAAAATATTTATTCTCTAGAAGAAAATCGTCTTTGATTTTCATTAAAAAAGAAACTGAAATTATTTTTAAACAATCCAATAGCTAAACACGTATTCCACGTTAAAATATTTCCATGATCATGCTGCAGCAAATTTAGGTAATTTAGTGTCATAACCTGGATTTCCATCTATATACTATAAGTTAGTATGAAATATAACCATATTTCTTCTAGAATTAGATCTCAATGCAATTAAACCTCAAAAGTTTCATCAAAAATAGACTCAAACAATCTTTTGATTCTTAAAAAATTTTTAAAAATCAGAGCATTCCCCCCCCCCCCCCAAAACATCTTTGAAAATTTTTAACAATGACAAAAAAAAGTTAGTACCTGCAAAATTAATAAGTATAAGCTTTTTTAAAGTCACTTTAAGAAATTGTTCTTGCCTCCCTGATGGATTTCTCCCCCCCCCCATCAGCTGTCTCATCTGGACAAAAGAGTGTCATCCTAGCAGATAAAACATAGTGGGACAAAAAAAAAGTAATGAGATTATTCTTTGAAAACCTTTCTATTTCAGGTCTTTCTTGCTCGGCTTTCTTCTAAATATAATATTTTCCCACTTATCTTTTACGCGCAATAAAGAAAGGATCATTCTTAATTTTAATTAAATAAAAATCTTTTTTAAAAAATTTCTCTTTGAGAAATGTAGGCAAATTTTTGAGGTAAATCATTTTGTGTTTTTCTCTAATGAGCATTAAAGCTTGTCACATTTTTCTGAAATTTGACTTGCTTTTGATTTGATTCGGTTGAATTATTATGAATGCAATGCACCTATTAATAACTTTTATTTCATATTTGCCTGGTAGAACAAGAAAAAGGATTAGTTGTCAATTTAATAATTCTGATCCTATTCCAAAAGCAACTGTCTTTTAGAATGAGTCCCCACTTTTCTTAACGAATAAAACCTTTAATTTACAATTCATTTGTCAACCAGACGGGGCACCAAAATTAAAGCAAATGAACCAAATAACAGATGAAAATATTAAATTGTTATCAAGGACACAACATTGAGGAATTCTGTTTTTCCAGATGCAAAACAAATTAAGTTCAATAAAAGTTTCGAAATGATAATCAATGAGAGGAAACGAATCTTCATTTTTTATCAAGGTTTTGATGATTTCGAATTAGTTGGCAATAGTAGATCATTTTTCAATTATTAAATATCTTTCCTCCAATCCAAAAACAAATTGTTTCCACATAACTGAATGAATGTAAAAATCATCCAAGAAGAATTTCCACCGAAAATATGGTTTATCCTATCATTATTTGAAAAGATAAATGTCTAGTATAGAAAAAAATCATAATCTCAACTTCAGTAGAATGGATACAATTAGAATGAAGTTTTTAAAAAATTCTAATTAAAAACAGAAAAAAAAGTGAAATTAACAAAATTTTTAAGTCTGCCTGAAGTAGAAAAGCAGTACAAATTTCTTAATTCAAACAAAATACTATTGAACAATTAGAATTTTCAAAGCAATGTTTATCTAATCAAAATTCGTTGATTTAATAAAATTACTTGCTTTTTATGGATTGGATATTAAAAGCAACTCTTTAATGTAAAAATACCCTTAAACAGCATTCAATTTTAAACACGAATTTTTAGTTTAAAATTGTTTCGAATTCCTCAGCCATAGAATAAGGCAAGCCTATTCACAGAATGCCATTTTATTCATTACTGCCATGTAAAGAAATCAGACTTATTCCGAATTCAATCTGGATTTCTGTTCAGTCATTGATTTAGAATTTCATCAGGATGAAATATTTTTTTGCTATTAGATAATATGATTGAATGAAAGAAATTGTCATTATTAAGTTTGATACATATTCACACAGTTTCAAAACATGATCAGTCAAATGAAAAACTATGAAAGAATCCATTTTGAAACCAATTTTTACGCTGAAACGACACGGAATATTAAAATGAGTGAAAGGAAGAAAGAAACTCAGAAAAGTAAGAATTTTCATATGTTGAAGGCAACAAAGAATCAGTACGAATTTTCCCTTTTCCAACTTTTGAAAAACCCTTTTGTCTCCCAATGATATGAGAGACGAAAAAAAAAAGTCGAATTTTAACAAAAGTATTATTTCTATGCAGAAGACTTTTCATTATTAAATATAACATGTTGAAATATCACAATTTCATTATTGACTTGAAATACTCGTTATTGTATAAGATGCCTCATCAATAGAATTTCACTTTCATTTCTTAGCGAAATAAGACAATATGAAAAGATAACAATATTACTAATTCAGCCAAACCAAATGCAAATTATGTTGAAAGGCCCATTCAAAGTACAAAAACAGACACAAGCATAATTTCCTTCTGTTTGGCACTTTTTCCTCAGTTAGAATCTATCGTTTTAAGTCTTCATCTTTTTACCAACATTAATCTAGATTTTGATGCAGATCTTACTGGGTCTACAAAATTATTGCTCTAACTAAATCTGTCAAGGAATTGGTATGCACATTCGCTTATACATAAATGTGAAAAACGCAACGATTTATATCAATAAAATTTGGTGTCTTGTTACTAAATTTGTGCTTTTATGTCAAATTTGGTTTCTTTTAATAAATGCGTGCTTAGTTTTCTTCTCTAGATTATGAAGTATAAAATTCTCATTTGCAGAATTCTGAAAATAGAAATCTCAGCAGACGCTTTTACGGAATTGCTCGAGATTCACAATTTTTTTTCTTTGCGAACAGGAGGCGAATAAAACCTTTATTGGCTCATTATCTACAGTAATTTGTGTGTATGTGAATTTTAAACTACAATTGTAGTGAAATGTGATATAATTTTTTTGAGTAGACCATTCCAGCTGGTTTAAAAAGGAAGAGTGATTAACTTAACAAAAGAGACTATTTCCATAATATAAATGAACTGCTTCAAACAGAATTCCAAATTTCTCCGAAAAGTCACATTGCCATTTTATTAATTCTTCTTTATAAAAATTAAAGCATTGTAAGGGGAAAAAAAAGTTTAGTGAAAACAGCAACGATTCATTCATTTTCTGGGAGGGAAGAGAAAGTATTAAGTCATCGTGCTGCCATCTAGTGAAGACATCAGTTTTTAAATTCTCTCGTCCAAGTTAGGTTTAAAAATGCAAAAGCAGAGCTTTTATTGCTTTTATTGCAAAAGCAGAGAAATAAAATTAAGAAAGTTTTAAATTGTAAACGATTTTATGAAAAATATTCCGTGTTCAATACCTTTCATTTCACAAAACAATCTTATTCAATTTGTTAATATTAATGGCCTCATCTCGATTTGACCTTTTATAGCAGAAGCAAAACGTATTATACTTTTTGTAAAAAGGTCGATTTATTATTACTTATTTTGGTTTGCAATATAAATTAACTTTATGTACAAAAATAATGTGAAAATCACTTAAATAATAACAGATGCATTGATGCCACTGTTTGATTTCAGATCTATCGAGATGATGATCGCAGCCATGATGTTGATGGGCCTCCAACTTTACTTTTTCCTATTGTTTCTGCTTCCTAAATAATTTCCCTAATGATTTTCAAACACATTTTCTGATAGGAATTCTTACATTCCTACCGATATATATTGAAAAAACAATGGATTTTAATTAGCGCAGCTTGAAAACAGTAAACTTCTCTTAAAACCTGCAAGCTTTGAAAGTCATTAATTCTACGAATGAACTTGAGACTTTCCAAGAAAGCGAATGACCTGAAGACGCCCACAAAGCCAGCAAGTGACTTCAGCCTACTCGAATGGGAATCACTGACATCTGAGAGAATCCTCTTTTTAATTGTGTTTTGATGGAAATGGCAGATAAAAATTAGGAATGAAATTCTGAGAACAGAATGCCTAACATAATTTTAGTACACTGAACCGATAATGAGAAATTTCGTGGAATGATTCGTACAAAATCAGAGAGAGAGATTTATTAAGAACTTTTAAAAAATGGATTTAAAAAAAAAGTTGTTTTTTTTAAAAAAATTTGCAGGTATTATATTCAAGAATAAAATATCATTTGCAATTACTTTATCTACAGATAAAACGTTGTTTGTAGATACAGTGATGCATTTACTGATTTCCGTAAGAATCACTAAAATATTAGTGTTTAGGAGTAGGAATATGAGTCACTTTCCAATGGACAAGTAGTTACGTTACATAAAAACATATAGAATATCTGTGGATAAAATAATATTTGCAAATTATTGTTTTTAAATGCTATTTGCAATGCACTATTTCTGTTCATCCCAACAACAATAATCGAATGACGTCATTTAACCATTCAAACTGATTCCAATCAGGGAATGAGTAATTGCATGTTAGAAAAAAATCGTTAAATATCTATTATTTTTGTAAATTACTTTCGGTGTTATTACAAATTTAAGATTCAGTCAGAAATATCTACCCTCTCATTTGATGAGAATAAACGTAATTTTCTCATTTATGCTTGTTTTCGTAATAGATGGAGGTCAAAGGTACAACACTATTGCTCCAAGTGTAAGTTTAAAAAAAATTAAAATGGTCTTTTAAGATATATACAGGGAAAGCATTTCTCTAGAATTACAAAAAAAAAAAAAAAAAAAAAAAAAGAGTTAAATGAAATGTCATGCTGACGCAAATTGGTTATTTGGGTAATCAAACTTTTCATTTGTTTTACTTGGAACAGGCAACTATTCCACATATAGCTGCTTTAACATACTGATTTCGAATTTTAATAATGCATAACAAGCCGTCCCTCTACTTCATACTGAGGAGCAGCAACAGGTAATTCTTAACTTACAGCAATTCTTAAGATTAAAAGGATTATAAAAAATACCTTTAATACTACATTAAAATGTAGAATTTTTAGTTGAATTAATTATTACTTTTTCCGACTCCAATTCACAATTTATTTTTATAAATAATTTGAGATTCTCATAATTATAAGTAGATGGCATCATGTGTATAAAATATTAAAAAAAGGTTCATATCATTTCTCAATAATTTATAATTTAGTTCTGAATAAATGGGGTATTTTATCGATAATTTTTTATTTATTCGATAAATTACAAATAATTACAATTAACAAATATTTTATACAAAAAATAAAATAGATTTTTTCAAACACACTTCTGTAATTACGTTAAAAAACCAATAATTTTTTTTAATTTTTTAATTTTTAAATTTTAATGTATAATTCGTTGGAATATTTAAATCAATTGATTCTTTTATAAAATATTATTACTTGTATGAAATCAAAATTTAACTAAATGTATAGAATAATTAATAGTTAAGTCTTAAAAACTTTCAAATAAATGTTATCGATTGATCAAGATTTCAGAACTCTAGCATATAGGAAGCGAGTGAAAATTATTTTTAAGCAAGAAACAAATCCAGTTCTAACTTTGAATAAAGAAATTTACTTTTGATTTAAAGAAAAGATTTTTTGCTGATGGAATAAATGACTACTATTTAAAAGAAAATAAATATAATCGCGGGAGAGATTCTAAAAGAATTGCACTCAGACAAAATTTAATAAATACATGCAATTAATCGACGAAAAGCTATATATAATTTTTGATTCTCACAATCATGACTAGATGGTGCCATGTGTATAAAAAATTAATTTCATTTTTCTACATTTTATAATTTAGTTCTGAATAAATGGAGTATTTTATCGATAATTTTTCATTTTTTCGATATATTAACAAATATTTTATATAAAAAGTTAATTAAATTTTTAAAATACACTTCTGTAATTACGTTAAAAGACAAATAATTTTATTTTAATTATTATTTTTTTATTTTAAAATTTTAATTTATAATTCCTTGGAATCTTGAAATCAACTGGTTCTTTTATTAAATATCATTACTTGTATGAAATCAAAATTTAATTAAATGTATAGAATAATTAATAGTTAAGTCTTAAAAACCTTCAAATAAATGTTATCGAGTGATCAAGATTTCAGAACTCTAGCATATAGGAAGCGAGTGAAAATTACTTTTAAGCAAGAAACAAATCCAGTTCTAACTTTGAATAAAGAAATTTACTTTTGATTTAAAGAAAAGATTTTTTGCTGATGGAATAAATGACTACTATTTAAAAGAAAATAAATATAATCGCGGGAGAGATTCTAAAAGAATTGCACTCAGACAAAATTTAATAAATACATGCAATTAATCGATGAAAAGCTATATCATATCAAATAGTAAGTGATAATAATTTGAGGATTTTAGATGTTCTTTTCGGAAGTAATTGATATTCGAATATTCGGTGAAGCCTAAAGAATGATCTGGAATGCCAGGTGTGCAGGAGTGACTCACCATTCCAGAATAAATGCATAGATATTTTGCAAGCATTTTCCACCTGAAACCAGAAGCAGCACATTCAGATAGAATATTCTCAAGTAATAAAATAAATGACTTTCCTAAAAATCCTGACTGTGAATTGCGTTTCTTGAGAAGGGTGTTTTACGATGTGTTAGCATCTAAATACAAAACAAAAGTATCGAAGCAGTCGATTATTCTTAATTCAAAATAGTTACATTTCAATTCAAATAAGGATAGACCATTATTCTCAAAATATCAAATCCAGAATTTTTCACTCTATGATCGGAATATGTTTAAAATGAAATTTAATAATGAGCAAATTATTTTTATTCGATTATTAAAGCACAATTTTTTTTACAATGTCCCAATAGTTAAAATACACAAATGGTACCACAAATTTATAATAACTGATGTTGAATTGTTTGGAGATGTTTGGCTACAGTAGAAGAAATATTTTTCAATAAATAAAAAATAAATAAAAATAATGAGTTTAAATTATTATTCTGAATATTATGAAATTAGAAATTATTTTTCACTAAAATTGACTGCTAGGTGGTGCTTCTCATTAAAAAAATTAAGCTGAACAAATCGATTGATTAATAATTACATTTTGAAAATATTAAAATAAACAATTGTCACCAGAAATGCACGTCAAAACTCTCCAACGCCAGAAATAGAATCGGACTGAGCCTTTAGCAAAGGAAGTCTCCTTTATAACCTTTTAATTTCTGACATTTTTAATTGACCTGAATTATCTGCGTAAGCAGTTTTAAGTCGCAAATTCTGATAATCAGACAAAACTTTAATCATAGGGAGCCTTTTGAGAGAGTTGCTTTCAGTATTCCTGACATAAAAATATTCAGAATTCATATTTAACAAAAATAGTAAGAAACACACCTTTGTGCATAATCTGCATTTTTAATCAGATATTTTTAAAAATATAAAGCAATATAAGTTTTTAAATAACATCATCAATAACCACTCTATTTATCATGATTTTGAATACGAGTATGCAAATCTTTATGCATTCAGTTGTAGAGTGGTCACATGTCATTTTGTGAAATGGAGACCTATTACACAATCAGTAGCTGTATAGTATATTTGTGGATAGCGGCGCAATTTTTCTCCAATACGTACTCGATGGAAGAAAGATTTGATCTTGCAAGTCGAAGCAATATGTACTGCATATTAAATGATAACACCTGTCTGAGGAGAAAAAACACACACTGATAAGAAATAGCTGGGATGTTAAGAATAATTGAATAGAAAAGAAAGTGATGTCATAGAAAATTACTCGTCAGACATAACTCACATTGTAGATCCGGTGTATCTACACCATAGACACCTGACCTCTCTGTTACTAGCATACGGCAATTCTGGCACCAAGATAGAAGCAACTACCGTTAGAAAACAAAACATATCCCCACTGCACCTCCTCGTGGGATCTAACTTCAAGTACTGAAGTCGATAATGTAGAGTTAGTGGCTGCAATGCTTCGAGCTCGGAGTGGTCTCTCAAATAATCGTTTCATTACCATTCCTATTTAACAGACTCTGTCACTCTGGAGCTCGAATTTTTGCTGAGTCCATACATGTCAAGCCACCGAAAAAAAATCCACCTTCTTTTACTGCGTCTTATTTAAACTCAATAAATAGTGCTACTGTCTTCCCCTTAAAGCCATTCACCCAGATATAACTCCCAATCCGGAAAATAAATAACGTTTACATCAAGTATTGAAAGAATATTTGATGCGCATATTCATACTGGCGCTACAGTTTTATTTGTGAAGCACGAAATGTTATTTTTTGGACGTGCAATCAATCACACTGCAACTCCTCCTTATTGTTGAGATTTCCTTTCCTTGTATTGTATTTGGACTATGAAATAATATTTATGCTCCTATATTTCAAAATGATGCTTCATTGAGTAACATTATTTGAAATGCCACAACAATAGGAATGCCTAGAGTTGCGACAACGAAACACACATCAACTGACAAAAAAATTACGCAAGGAGTTTAATTTGAAGCAACAAAAAGACAATGCAGTACTATCAATGATTTAATTTCATACCACATGAGAGCAGGAGTAAGATTTTCGTTTAAAATAACACATTGAATTGAATTTATGAATATCAACTGAACTGAAAATCAGCAACCATTAAAAAATACTTCCAGTAAGAATGAATAAAAACAAAAATCAATTAAATGGCACTCTAAAAGCAAGAAGATTGATTAAATGTCTCAGAAAAACACATACTTAAACTAACTGAATGCAAAACAAACGACTAGATTTTATACAAAGCTTTAAAATTAAAATATTAATATTGATCAGTGTATATTTGTAACTTTTGTAAATTTGAAAGACAAGTAAAAATATTTGTAAATCAAATAAATAAATAGTAATTTAAGGGGAAAAAATGAATTTTATTTCCATTTATAATCATTTACAGAGTTGAGATGACAATCGATGTATGTAGGATTTGATTTTAATTTTTTTAAGAATTCTAAATATGCACTAGATGCCTCATAGACTAAATTTACAAACTTAAATAAAAGCAATAACTTGTTACGATTTTCACCTCTAGGCTTGACAATGCAGATGGGAAGTGGAGGGATAATGAAAATGGTGAAAAATTAATAAATTAAACCTTTTTCTCTGTTACGCCTTTTTATTAAAAAAAAAAAAAAACCATAAACAGCTTTCAGAAAAAAAATATCAGAGCATAACGATGCTGTAACACGATCAAGAAGAAAAATGTTAAAATAAATCTTTAAAAACATGATCAATGTTAAAAAAGTATTATCAATATTAAAATAAATACAATTAAATAAAAAAACCCATATTTTTTTAATAAATAAATAAATTGTGCGTAGGAAGGGTAAAAACAAAAATTAGAATAGAAAATCACTTCAAATATTCAATTTGAAGCAGATATTTCTTTAAAACATTTTTAGTAAAAGCCTTTGATAAATTTCAACATTTTTATATTCTGTCGAAAATCTAATGTTTTCAAATTAATGCCTAACAAGCCAAATTAAATTTTTTATAATGAAATATGAATGTAATAAGGATTTTTTCATCTGCCATTTAGATTCAATTATACAGAATATAATTAAATATTAATTTTGCTTTGCGATTATTGAAAATAGATGGCAGCACGTTAAACTTAGCAGGTTCTTGCAATTTTCAGAGGTGGGGAATGAAGAAGAAACAGGTATTTTATTTCTTTGCAATTGTCCAAGGCAATAATAATAAAAAATGTCCTTATGATCAAATAAAAAGATATTGATTTCATAATAGATGTCAATTTGATAAGATATGAATTTCTAACTTTGGTGACAAATCAGATAGGTTCAATTAAAAATTATAGTCTTATTTTTTATTGCGATTATTAAATTAAATATCAACAGATGGCAGCACGTTAAATTTAGCGGATTTTTAACAAATTAAATTAATATTGCTTCTCAATTTTAAATAGTCATTTACTTAAATGCATTAATTTAAAATAATGAATTAATTAAATGCATAATTTTTTATCAATACATCAACAAGTATAATTACAATTGCTAGTAAATAAATGCTGTTAAGTCGAATGGAAAAATACGAAGTACCAAGGATAATTTTTTTCCCCAAAAGAATTTATTTAATTCATACCTGAATTAATTTTTTTATGAATCTTTAGTTTAAAGCTCCCCATTTTCTCCCCATCCCTAAGGATTTTTTTTGTTCTCGCTTTGAAGAATTCTTCTGGTTTAGACAAATAATAATTTATTTATTACAATTTTTTCATCTTATTTTCACTGGCAATTTTGATCATCAAGAAAATTCTTCAAACATTATTATTTGTGAGTGAAATATCTGAACAGAAAGATGGACGTGTCAAGAATAATCCTGTAAATGTGTACATCTAGTAGTACAAAGATGACCGGAAAAAACTCTGTCATATCAAAATATAATATTACACTAGAGGGTTCAAACTTGTTTCAAATTATCGGACTTTTGTAGTTGCTATTTCATAATAAGTCGTACTGGATTTCTGTTAGGACATATTTTGAAAGGTGCCAATATTATTATTTAAAAAAGGGCATATTTGGAGCTTTCTAAATATTGTTGACTGATAAAAAAGATTCTATATTTTAGAACTTTGTACCCTCAATTTACAATTACTAATTTATCTCTCATAACTAAATATTGTCCTCAAAATTCAGATCCTAAAATTTTGTTAAACCATGTTATAATTGACATGCATCCTGTTATGTATCTGGCAACAGCCAGATGAGAGAACCTTCCAGGTGGTGTGACGTAGTTTTCGTGTTGTACTTGTTGTTATGCTCGTTCGTGCCTGTGTGTCTTAATGCTAATAAATGTTCTTTGTGTGTATGTAAAACGAATCGTATCGTCTCTCGGTCTACCTGACATACATGACACATCCATAGCATTTAGATTTAGCAAGAATCTTTGACTTTTACAGCATTTCTAAGAAAGCCAAAATTCGCTCCAGCGGATTCATTCATTCGCGAAAAATAAGTTAGACCAAAAATATAAATTTTTTGGAAATAAAAAATGATTTGGGAAAAGAAAAGGAATGAACTCTTTTAGAAATTATGTTTTGACTGAGTAAATTTAAGGAAATAATGATTTTTGGTAAGATGAAATACTGTATTAATTTCTGCAGTCGTTGTGAAATTTTCAACACTTACTTTCAATCTTATTTAAATAATTTATATTTTCTAAAAAAGACTTTTAAAGACCCTTACTAATAAATTGTAAATTGATAAAAATTAAATTCTATTTTGTCCAGAAGAAGCAAAATTCTTTCAACCTACGCAAAATTAGATCGGTTGTTATGAGAATTTTAAGGATATAGAAAAACAGAAGAATGAAAAATGACTCTTTGTAATAGAATGATTTTATAGGCCAGCATTTTAAATATTTTTAAAATCCAATTAGAGTTACAAAAATTAAGAAACATATTTGTTAAGAAATTTAGAATTGGCATGCAAATATAAAAATTAAAAATTGATAAATATCTTGAAAAAATATCTGAGCAATGATATTAAATATAACATAATATAAAAATAGACTTGAATAACAATTGCATGCTCGGAATATTTAGTTCATTATAAGAAAATTAAGAAAGTATTAATTAAATTCATATTTAAAAATCTGTCCTGATTATTAGTATGAATAAAATATATTAACCCTATTTCAAGGAATAACGTAGTAATATTTCGTTCAATAATATTTATTATTTGCCAGTTGTAAGATTCCATGATAGATGGCGCCACAGGCAACAAAAATTCTAACTTTAGATAGAACAAGACATTTATGTTGTTAATGTTTCTTATCCAAAAGTTTTGAAAAAAAATTTAAATTATTGTGTAATAGGTTTCCTAAGTTGATTTTCTAGTTCAATGTATAAAATGGCGATATTTATTAGTCATTCAAATATTTTCATTGTGATATAAATCATTCATAAGATGTATACATTTCTTTATTTATTTGTGATGAGATAATAAATTGCAATGCTTTTGAGTCCTGCATTTAAAAAGATTATTATCAGTACTCTAGAAATAAATTCCATTATAAAAATAATTAAGCGCATAAAAAAAACTAATAACCCGAAATGATCTTTCATATTTATAGAGTTTATAAAAGCATTTTGATTTTAGAAACGATATTTAATATTAGTGAAAATATTAGTTTATTAACCTTATCGCTCAAGTAATAAAAATTGTGACTTTTTTTATTAATGAACAAATGCAATTTAAGCTCATACTAAAATAATGAGAAAGAAAATAATTAGATATTTTTTATACCTATGCTTACTAGATGGCAGCACGAGCAGCTTATCGGTTAATTCAAGGATTTGAATATTATCACTGAGTAATTTTTGTTTTTCCTTTTTTTAAGATAAAAGGTAAGGGTTTTTATATAAATATATATATAGATAGATATATATAGATATTCCGTATAATTAGAAATTATTTGATATCCGCAAATTTGTTCAGTTGATATAGAATTTTTTTTAAAATTACAATTTTACGCAAAGCATTGCAATATCTATCCATTGAAATAAATAATATTATTATAAATTTAATAAATAGAAACAATAAAATTAATTCCGTTTTACATTTATATGTATAGTTCACTGGAGAAAGCAAAATATGATTCATTCGTTTTAAATATATAGGAGTAAATTTAGTTTCTTATTCGTCGAGAAGACGATATATTTGCTTGAAAATACGCAAGGAATTTGAAATATCCTTACTAATCACTCAAATTTGAAGAAATTTTTATCAAAAAATTTCTTTATAATAAGATAAAAAATGACAGTAAAATAACAATAATGTAAAAATAAGCAAATCAAAGAAATAATTAAGAAAAGAGGAAAGATAATTTATTCTAAATGAATTTGTTTTTGTTTATTACCAATTTGAATCGCATGTCCTCGTTCAATCTCAAAACTCTGTCACAAAAGCTTTAATATTTATTAAAGCTGTTCATGTTTTTTTTTTATATATAAATCATAGATGTTTCGATATATTTTATATTCTGAGCAAATTTATTATAAATGCTAAGAAGAAAACTTTCAAACAGCATTATTCTCAATAGTTAAATACTTTTGAAAAAATTAATGTTTCTAGTTATGCCTACCAATTATCAACAATGAAAGTAACCCTGAAAAATTTGATTTAATCGCAGTAGGCGATCTTTATTGAAAGCATGAAATTTTCATATAAACATATAAATAAATAAAATGCTTAGTCAGAGAAAAATAAGTCCTTCGGAAAATTCGATATTTATGCAATTCTAAGGGTAAACAAGTTGGGTCTCGCTAGAGATATGAAAGAACTTTTGTTTCGAAAACAACGGATTTCCTTCCAGTTTCGACCCACTTGTGGAATAATTTTAACTTAATCTGCACTCGATTCTGGTCTGTACGTCTGGTCGTATTAATCCAAGGCGCGACCTCTTTCGATCAATAGTGGCGAAATACTTTAAAAAGAATTGCATCCTAATATGAAGAAACCAAATATTTTGAAGGAAAAGCGATTGTCTAATTAGGCCCAATCAATATTTAAAGTAAAGATCTATTTTAAAGAATCATAACTTGAAATATTTATATTGAGTACCAATAATACAGACGCGAATTAAAGAAGTAACAAAAAGTTATTATTATGCCAATAAAAGCGAGATTTAGAAGCTTTAACTATCGTCATTACACACCACACTCAATTCATACAAACAACATAGAAAATCGAATTAAAAAAAAAATTAATTTTCCATCACATTATTTTGAACGATTCAAGTGAAATGTCACTAGTTCAACACTAATGAATTCATTTTCAAATCAACGCCTTTATACTT
>JAPMOQ010060156.1:200903-218425 GCA_026543055.1 Argiope trifasciata
TAAATGAAATGCTTAAGAAGCTAATAACATGAAATTGTTCCTCTAATAACATTAATTCTTCTTGAAGGAAATATTTTAATATTTTGTGTAGATTATTAATTTTTTTACAACATGTTTCAATTTTGATGATTAACTATTCAAAGACATCATGAAAAATTATATTCAATTTTCATGTTTCTGTGATAATCTCCATACAGCCTGAATTGATACTGATCGAAATGCACTTTTTATATCATATGTTTTCAAGCAATAAAATTATTCTCTCTGCTCAGAAAAACTCCTGTTGAATTATTTAAAGATTATTTTTGCTCAAATTCCTCCCAAAGGTTTCGATTCGTCTGTTTTTAATTTATTTTTATAATCAGATGGACTCATTATTGGTTCAACATTTCACTGCATTCTCAATAAATTCCTTAAAAATAAAACGTGAAAGCAATAGCCAAAAAGACCTTTTTAAAATGCTAAAAAATATATATATCGCATCTCATACCAAATATCGTATTTTTTAAGCATCGTTGATTACAAATATTAAATGATATTTATTAAGTCATTATATGGAGGTTATGCCAGGGTTTCATTGCCTCCTATACTTTAAATTAAATCTATTTATAAGTAACAAACATTACAAGGAAAAACAGTTCAATTGTAAGAGAATTCAATATCTTAAGTATGAAAAAAAAAAGAAATTTAATTGTAATTTTAAGCACAATGGTGAAAGAACTAAAAAATATGTAAACGCAACCGAAATACTCTAGCATAAGTTTTGCTAAAAATGATGCATGTTTTTACACTTGAATTGCGAATCAGCAAGTTTGAAGCAAATGAATACTTAACACGAAAAAAAATATTTTTTTAAAATCACGTTCCTAAATTTAAATAATCTTAATTTAAATAAACTAATATAAACGGCAATTGTAAATTAAGTGAAACTACAAAATTTAATTATTTTAAAAATGTCGCACAGTAAAAAAAAAAATTCTGTTCTAAAGGCCTTTTCAAACGGCGAAATATTGTCCGAACTTTTTGTCAGCAATTTTTTGTTTCTACCCTCAAGAACCGGTCAAGCAAGTTTTTCGTCAGAGACAGCTTTTTTTAACCAGCTTGAAAATGCCAATGATAGTGACAGAAATATTGTCTACAAATGAAATTCAACTAATCAGGTGAAACTTTGAAGTAACGTCACTTTAGTTGTCGTTTGCTGACGAAAAGTGTGGACGATATTTAGTCTTTAAGTTGCGGAAGCAAAACCTAGGATGCTGCCTATTTCCTACAATGAACTATTAATCGATTCTTATGATTATAAAGTATCCAACGAAACAGACTATTGACAATTTTACGAAAGAATCCAGTTAAATGGCTGCAGTCAGTACTTACCTCTACCATCTTTTGTTAGTTCTGTACTGGAAGATGGCATTGTGGAGGATGACGGTTGGATGGAAGTCGAAGGTCCAGAATTGGAGCTTAAGAGGCTGGAGGCTTGGCTACCGGAGGAAGTGAGTCTCTGGTGCAACAAGGGATTGGAGACGGCTATGTTACTGACGCCATTCTGAAAGAGACACGAGGAGTCCGGCATATGAAAAGAGTGCTGTTGCTGGCTAAACTCTTCTTCCAGTTGCTGTTGGAACTGTTGTACGGAGAGGATAACGGTGTCATTTTCTTCTTCCGGGTCTGTTTTGGTGTTTGTCTCACCGCTGGAGATGACAGCGAAGATGCTTTCGAGTTCGAAGGAGGGGTCGGAAATGTGCCGTAGAATCTCTTCTTCTTCCGTCTCGGGAACCAAACCGTGAAGATCATTCTGACTGAGTTCTTGCAGCACATCATCGTTTGGCCCATTGTCCTAGAAGACAGTTAATGAAATGAAAACTTTTAATTCATCACTCAATATGTTTATCAGTGTAATCAGGTTTTACTTTCACACTGTAGCAGTTATGTAACTCTTATTTTGTCTTTTGGATACTAGATGGCGATGCCTAATTAGGCAATCCCATATGCCCTCCCTTAATGCATCACGAGTATAATTAGAATGAGATTTGATGCTCTACTGTTAAGCAGCGCGCGTAATTATCGTACTTTTGTGTTTGTACTTGCTTAGTGTATGAATGTGATTATTATACCATTTGCATCATATGAAAAAAAGGTGTATATCAAGGAAATTTTATTTCTTATTTAGGTGTAAAATTGTATAAAAATAGAAAAAAAATCATTTTTGAGCATTATTTGTGAGTCATTTTGTTCAGTGTGGTCATATTTGAAATGTGGGATGCATATATTGTTACGGATTTCCTATATTAATCCGTCGGGTTCTTTTTTACCTCGTATATATAGTGGTTGTGTATGGTGTTAGATGATGACGACTCACACAGAATGATCAGTCCTTTAGTTGACGGACACAACACAGACGTTTATTTAAAGGACGAGGACAGGACAGCACAAAGACGACAAATGTTCACAACACAACTATGTACAGGATAACTATTTACAGCCGAGACGAACACACAGGACAGCACACTGCAGATAATAGTCCACAGGCAGAAATTCTGTAGTGACAATGTCCACAGAGCGGCCAGATAGGATTCAGCCGGAGAGGGAATCTTTAAGGGATTCGCTTTACACCTCCTGGGTCTCTCCAGAACAGGCTGAACTATTCCTTTGTCTCTTCTTGCCTCTGCTGTCGACTGACTACTTCGCACAACGGGACTACTCCTTAGTTCGGGACAGCTCCGTTCCCGACGACGGCACAACGGGCTACGACACAGGCTTCGTCAGAATACGTCACACAGAGATTAGCAGTCCTCCTTTCAGGACTCCTCAGTTCAAGACCTCTCTCTCTTAGGTCTTCTCGATAAATTCCACAGCGTTACTTGTTCTCTTCGTTGAACACCAGGCCGTTCAGATTCGGCTTCTCTCCACTGCCGCACTTCGGCTTGACTCCACTTGATTCTTCTTCAGATCTCCTTTCCCTTTTCTCCGCTGCTTCGCTTGGACTTTATCCGACTCGATTCATTTACTCACTTTTTTCACGTTCAAGATCAATGATTTTATTATCGGATCACCCGTCTTTTTGGCAAAAGACTATCTCCTTAATGAAGTGACTGTTAAAAACTTGGTTTTTGATAAACTGTCATTACCTGTTTAATTTAATGGGTGAAAATTGGTGGAAAAACTTTTACAGAGGAGTTAGTGAAGCGAGGTTACTGATTGGTCGGTTGAACTGCGATGAGCGAAAGGAGCATTGCTATTGGTTGTTGAGGATTTTAGTTAGAGGAGAATGTTTTTTGGACGTTTAATTTTTGGATCGGGTTTGTACCTTGGGATGTTGTTGATTGCTTCATTATCAATATTATCAAGGTTTTGGAAAAATTTTGTGGCTAACATACGAACAAATTTTTTAAGAGATGGGTAGTTAAGGGCTTTCTGGATTTCGCTGTTGGGGAGGTACCTGGAAGCTTTGCAGATGTGCTTGATAACTTGGTTCTGTTGCTGCTCTATGATTTTAAAATTACTTTTTGTTGCATACCCCCATGTGGGGCATGCATATGTCAGTACTGAACGCAAATAGGCTGTGTAAATAAGTAGTTTATTTTCCCTAAGCATTTTTGAGTTCCTTGAGATTAGGGGGAAGAATTTTCTAGTTAGCTCTCGGAACTTATTTTTTATGTAAATGAAGTAGGGCCTCCAAGTGAGTTTCCTATCCAATATAACACCTAGGTATTTGCAGCTCTGAGACCGGGGGATGTATTTATTATTGAGTTTAAGCTGTGGGGGGTTAATGACTTTAGGAGATTTGTAAAACATGATTGCTTCGGTTTTATCAACGTTGATGGCAATTTTCCATTTTTTAAACCATTCCTCGATTTTTTGTAAGTGCCGATTTAGTGCGATTTGGATATAGTTTGCATTTTTGTTTTTTGCAAGAATCGCGGTGTCGTCAGCAAAAATACATTATAAGGTATTAAATTGTTTAGGTAGATCATTTATGAAAATAGAGAAAAGGATTGGGCCGATCTTGGATCCTTGAGCAACACCTGCATGTATTGTTTTTTCAATTGACAGTTCATTCTTGACTCTGACCCTGTACCTGCGGTTATTAAGATAAGAGGAAATTATTTGAATGAGGTAGTTGGGTGCATTGTAATTAATAAGTTTGTAGATAAGTCCCTTTTGCCATACCCGGTTCACTTTTTCACTTAGCCCTCTTCCTTATATATACCGGTGGTAGGCGGGGCTAACATCTTCTGAACCAATCAGGAGCGTTCTAGCTGGATCTCGGCTACTAGTGGACGGATTGGGAAAATTCTCGATGTTTCGGGTACTTTCCATTTTATCGCCAAAGTCGCCAAGTCGCCAAGTTTGTCGCCAAGCCTCGGGACCTCTGACGTCACTCCCATTTACTATTCAATACACATTACTGTAAAACTCTCTTCCTTACGATGACAGTATTATAGCGGGAAGCAAAACCACACGTTCGTAACAATATGTATATAGTATTTAATATGAATATAATATATATCATATTATATGCATAGCATATATTACGTTTCAGCGTATATATACGCTCCAGTGATAATGACCAGGAAAATTGAGTGTATATATACGCTAATGATGCAAATAGGTTAAAGAGATGTTGCCACAAGCATACGTCTTGTCGCTTCCTGCAGGAATCACAATAATCAACATTCCACAACAACACGTATATTGTTGTTAATTAAAAAGGCATCTGTCATTTTTCTATATTTTACATTTTAAAAGATTTTTTTGAACGAAAATTTCAATGCAAGTCAGTGGAGCAAGTGCGTAATAACGGCGCTACACACAAGATGAAAACTATGCAAATAAGAGAGATTCTAAAGAAGGGTTGCTAGGAAAAATATAAAAATTTTATTAGAAACTAAAAATTTTTGTCAGCATATGTCCTGACTTTAATGACCGAGAATCGTGTTTATTTCATCCCATTCGCTCAGTATAAATGAATTAATTTTACCATGATAACAAAATGGAGTCCCTCTCTTGATGAAGTGGTCAACTCGCTGTCTAGACTATCAATATGTGCTTTCACTCAAGACACGCTAACCAACCGTCCTGCTACATAAATATTTTGTTTAATTTTGTTAACAAACTCTTATCTGGCGTTTGACTTTCTTCCCATTCAAATACATGTTTCAATCATTTGGCAACACGCTTTTATTTCTATTTATCAGTTTCCCATGACTATTCTAAAAGGCAACAATGAATTTTTGAAAATTCTTTTTTAAGTCTCTTTTGATTAACATTTGTAGAAAGGACTAATATGTAGTACTAGAATTAGATTTAAACTGACAACTTGGTATAACACCAATATCTCTCATGTATGAATAGTTCTACCATTAGACATACTATCAAAATATTATTTGCATTGTAAAAATAATATTGGTTAAAGGAGGTTTTTAGTTTTATTGCTGAATTGTTACAATGTGATTTGCGTCATTGGGATACTACTAACTTCATAAAATTTAATTAATAATAATTATTTTTTTTTTTAATTTTATCAAAAACAAACAAACAATTGAAACATTTTAAAAATATATGCAGTTCAAAAAACACATATTTTTTAAGTAAAAAATAAATAAAAAAAAAAGTCATGCATTCTATGGTTAATCCATTTGAGATGACGTATTTGTTTGAAGACCATTCCCGGAAGCTGAAATTATTGAATTCCAATCACTGTGCTAACCGACTTTTTGGCTCGGAAATCATTTCTTTGAAATCCGTCTCGAATGCGGAAAGACTTGATTAATCATCTGCAAATATATTAATTTTAATACTGTCTCAGCTGGTCGCAGCCAGCTCGGTTTGAAAGACTGGGATATGAGCAAGCAATTTAAAATGAAGGCTTCAACAGATTCTGTATTTCGAGTCGCTTCGTGCACACTACGAGCCCCATCTATAGTGGAATAAACATAATGTTTGCTGAGGAGAAAAATGTATTTATCTAAACTAATATTATAAATGTGGAAGTTTAGATGAATGTTTGTTACCCAATCACGCCAGAACGGAACTGGATGAAGTTGAGCACAAAGATAGATTAGAGTCAGGAATAGAACAGAGACTATTTTTTTTATTCCGGTTAATTAAGTGGCTAATTTTATATTAATTAACTTCCAAGCCAGAAAGCTGAGCCCAAATCCCATCGGAGTAAGGCTTCAGTTTTTTCCCCCTAACAGTAATCAGGTAAGGCTTAGCATGATTTTGACCGATTATTGCAAAAGATTCTTTTTATTTTCTTAGTGTTTGATGTATTTAAAATCAAATGTTGTTAATGAATCCATCTTTCGGTTTCATAATGAAGTACTTTTAAATTTAAATTAAACAGAATAAAGGAAATAAAAAATTTCTAATTTGCATTGCGTTAACCCAACTGACGTAGGAAAGTCAAGTATTTGCGTTACGCCAACTGGCGTTGAAAGTTCACGAGTGATTGTTGACAACTGTGTTTTCATTTATATTAAAATTTTAAAAATTATGTGTATTATACTATTGTAGCTATCTCAATATCGATAGATAAATAAAACAGACTTTACCTGATTTTAAAGGAACCCGGACTTGATTTGCTATTTTGTTTCACTTCGGGTATAAAATGTAAATAAATCTTTTTTAGGTTTATTATATGTTTTTGTTATTAAATTGTTTTTATGTTAGTTATATATTTTTCGTACAGGGAGATCAACAAATAAGTCCTGATTTCAAAATTAAAGATCTCTACAACAAAGATCGTTAGAATTATGCGGCAAACTGTCCGTTTTTTAGCAAAACTGTAAAAATGCTGCACAAAAGTTTACAAAATTTAGTGGCGAAAATCGTTAATAGATGGCGCTCTGTTGTTTGTCACATCTCCTCACAAGCTAAATACAGTCCTTAATAACAAAAACATCGCAAATAACTTCTCTGTGTTCTTCAAATCAACCATGGAAGGAATTTCTATTCGCTTAAAATCTTTACAGGCATGTAGTGTTTCAAACAAGACAAGGTTGATATAATATTGCCTTGTCTTATATTTAAAAGAAAATTACCAATTAAAATATGGTCTAATTAAAACTGATATTTTTATTTCCAGGCTTCTTTTTTCTTTTCAAGTAAAATTTGCTTTTAGAATGAATAAGATAGCTTTGCTCTACATCTAAAAATTGAGTTTCGCGGCCTCGAAGGTCGCTGCCAAAAAGTGATTCACATTAATGTGGATGCAGTCTAAATTGCCTGAAGCCCTGTTCCGACGACCTTTGCTTGACTTGAGTCTGCACACTTTCCCCTCTTGTGGTTTTCTAGGGTTTTTTGATGTCAGTTTATTTTACCAAAAATTTGTGGGAAGCTCTCGAACGCATTCACAGGCGGTCCAATAAGTCGGAACGATCTGTGAAATTTGCCATTGCCATAATTCAACTAGAACTATCTTTTGCTTGAAACTCTCCTCGTGTATAGTTTGAATCTATCATATTTCTGTGGATATCTTATGTTGTCCAGACATTCGGAAATCTTTTTTTCTTCTTTTGGCTTTTATGGAATTTTTATTATCATCTTCCTTCGAAAGAAAAATAATTTTAACAAGGAAAATTATTATTATTTCTTTCTCCTCATTGATTTAAGTATTGTATAAAACATTTTCCGTTTTTCAGGCATTAAGATTTCAAATCAGATCGATATTTTCTCTTCCTTCTAAAATATCGTTTTTAATGCTTTCATTTCCTCTGCCAGCAGAGGCAATTTCAGAATCTTCGGTATTCTTCAAATTCTTGGTACTTTATTACCTGATTTAATAATATTCGTGATAAGTTCATTGTTTTGTAAATAGTCATAATTTTCTTCATTTTGGTATCGAACTAGTAGAACACAATCAATATTTGGATAATTTTTGGCTGGTTTTTAGCGACCTGTACGCATGACAAAATAGAGAACTTGAAAGTTTTTCTATAATTCATTCACTGATTGCTTTATTGCTTCTCACTTTAGTTATTTTTCATGAGGTCATTGTTACTACCAATACAGAAATTTAATTGATTTTATAGCCGACGTCTTGGCTTAGGGGTAGTATGTCTTCCAACTGTTTTGGGCGTCCCGGGTTCGAGTCCCGGTTCGGGCATGGTTGCTATTCTGTCTGTAAGTAGTGTGAATGTAGCCCCCTGTAAAAAGGGGTTGTGTAAGCGAATGTAAAGCTTGATGTAGCTAAGCGATACTCTTGGCCCGAGTTGGCGCTATTGAAAAACAAGGGACGCTAGTTTAGGCTTAAGTTAGCTGACAGCGACCAGTGGGCTTGTCAATAACAAGTGGCATTGTAAACGACAACAAATTTTTTATTCTGAGTTACAGAGAATCTCTGTTTCAGTCTATTTTAGTATTCAGACGAATGCTATATTGCTATATGAGTAGCTTTTAATGTCGTTGTTGCAATTTAACTCTCTTAAATCGAACTGTGTTCACAGATTGATATAAAAATTTTGATTATTTTGTTTTCTTTTATTCATTTATCCATCTCAAAACAAATCTCAGTAATTCAGAGCTTAATGTGAATTTTGATTGTTTATTCCTGGGGTAAGGAGGCTATTTTTAGGTGTCTTCGAAACATACACTTCGGCGTTACAAGTGTCAAAATCTTGCTAAGACTATCTTCTACAGATTATCCATAATGACATGAGAACTATCATTAAAATTCAAGATCAATCAATTTAAAATCGATCTCATTAATACAGAATCTATTATGAATTTTAGTTATAGGAAATTTATCCTTTGGGGTAGGGAGGCTAATTTTAGGTGTCTTCGAAACGTTTATTTCGGCGTCACACGAGTCAAAATCTTGATAGGATAAATTTGTTTCAGATTATCCATAATGATGTGAGAAGCTATCATTAAATTGTAGGAGACAGAGCTAAAAAACCCATGCGTAAAATAAAATCATATTTATGCAAATTCTATGTGCGCTTAAATACAGTTAAGATAAATATATACAAGAAGAGTTGAAAATTTAAGATCTACAAAACTTACTATTTAGGCGTTTCAAGTTGAAAACAATTTCGCTGTCATTCCATTAAAATTGTCCCGAATGTTTTGACAATGGCACATATTTTTAAAAAACATACTGACGAAAGACCTTTTCACCTTCACCTTATACTGACCTCATTCCTTGCATAGTGTTTCAATAAAAAATAAAACACAACTGCAAAACTCATCTCACCAGATAAGAACGGCAAATGATCAAACCATTTGGAGCCAGACATAAGGTCAAAACAGTCACTTATAAAATAATTACAAACATTCTTTGCTTTGTTTATGCCAATAGTTAAAAAACATTAAATAAAATCCCAATTTTTAAGAAATCAGAAGCGAAATCGGAGGGTAGATGACTAGAAATAAAGATCTTTGAATTCGATAGGAAAAAACTGAAACTGAATAGTTAAAAAAATACTGAGGCCGCTGTGGCCTGGTGATAAGGTTTCGGCATCGGAAGCGGAGGGTTTCTGATTCGAGACTTGATTCCACCGAAGAACAGTAGTGTGAGGGGGTCTCTTGCACGTTAAATCTGTAAGGCCGAACGTCATCCCGCTGGTGAGGAGAGGGGGGTGTAAGTTCAGGTGTCGTCCTCATCATCTAACAGCGGTTCAAAATGACGAGGTCCTTCCCAAAGTTGCCGAAGTGTTGCTTTACAACCGGACGTTAATAAAACCAAACTAAACTTAAGAAATGCTACAGAAAAGTACATTAACAATTTATTAAACAACAGAGCGTTTTATTGTAAATATTAAGGAGTTAAAAAATAAAATGTTCACCACCAGATTAACATGGAAACCAAATTTGATTAAATTAATTGAATAACTGATAATCAATACTAAAGTCATCGCTACCAGTACATATAATTCCAGCAGATTATGCATAAAAGGAAATTGCCATTTTTCTCCACAGCCTGCTGCTGAAATATTAGTAAAAGCATTGAAAGGATTTATCTGAGGATATTTTTTTAAAATATTTCAATTATGCTGAAAAAAGTAACATTCAGTTTGAAGAAGTGATCATTTAGAAAATGTCATTCGATTCATTAGAAGTCATTTCCTATTAAGAATGAAATTTTGCTATTCTGAAAACACTAGAGAATCAAGTAGCTTTATTTTCAATAAAATGGCCAAACGTGAGAAATCTTCAGTGAGGAAAATTCATCTTTATAGATTGAGATGAAGCTTTTTAGTTCATTTGATACAGCAAGAAATTCAGAATAAGATAGAAAATACTAGGCAAGATTTATCTTAACATTAAATCCTACTTCATTATTTTAGATGAATTCCAGAATTTCTTTCCCTTATTCAAGTCAATGTGCTTAAATGAGGATTCGAACGGATTCGGATTAAATGAGGATTCGAATATTGAAATTCCGATGCTGCTTTGGAATAGGACAACTGAAGAATAAAAAAGAATGATGACGGAGAAGATTCAGATTTGAGGCTTTAAAACAAGATTGAGTTTTCATTTCATTTGATGAGTTTCCTGTTGGCATCTACTCTTTATATCCTAGAATTTTAATATTTGCTTGCTTTCGATGACAATACATTACTTAATTTTCAGAATTTAACTATCCGTAAGCCGACTAATTCAGTTAAATTTAGATTCAATAATTTACGGAATAATTTGTAATTGTGAATTATAAAACAGAGAAAAATAATAAAAATGAATTATGTTTTATGGTACATGAAAAGTGTGTTTAATAAAGCGTTTTTTAATTATTTCAAAAGTTGAAATAATTTTTTTTTGGTTTGTATAGAATACATTATATTCATGGGCTTCAGTTTTAATATATAATTCATTACTATGAAATCAATTTCTTTTATGAAATTCGCATTGCTGTAGAAGAAAAATGAATGAAATCGAAGTTTTGAAAACATTCAACTAATGTCTACTAAAGTCCCCTGCCAACTTCGGAACGGCTGCTGCTAGATTCATAAAAGTGGTGTCTAGTTGCAGTAAAGTAGATATGCGCTACTGAATGAAGGCGCCACTTGGTGGAAAACTGTAGATAATATTCCTATCTCAAACGCGGAAAGAAATAGGGGAAAACTTACAAAGATGAAGAACATCATAGATTTTGTATGAAAAGACTATGGATATTAATGCGAAGAATATAATGTTTTAAATGCGCGTTTGTTTTTTGGTGGTTTCTTTCACTGTGAAGTGACAAAAGATCTGAGAAAGAAAACAACAGCTAGTTATAACAATAAATCTTTATCTGAGATGTTCAAAATTCTCACCATCAGCTGCAATGCACATTTGGATCCCCGTTTGAATTTCATATTGCACACACTGGAGCATAGAGGGTGACATATTGATACAAGCATTCGTAATGTGTCGTTTGAGATCGTGCAATGTTTGAGGAGGGATTATATATACCTTTATCTCCGTTTGAATTTCATATTGCACACATTGGAGTATAGAAGGTGACACATTGATACAAGCATTCGTAACGCGTCGTTTGAGATCCTGCAATGTTTGTGGAGGGATCGCATATACCTGCCGGTTTTAGGTATTCCCCATGGAAGAAAGTCCAGTGAAGTCATTTTAAACGAAAATTAAGGCAAATCTTCGAAACCAACATATCTAATTATTTTGTTCTCGAATTCGTTAACAGGGTACTGCTTTACTGAAAATGTCTTGGGAGAGATGCGCTGTTGAAAACCATAAATTTTTAAATTAAAAAGACGGCCTCTACAAAATCGGGCTTTGTAACAACTGCTCGCCACCCGTTAACCTGCTATAGTAAAATATTGGCTCGATCAGCTTGTTATTGTAAATTGCACACCGAACGTTAAAGTAAACTACATTTGGTATGTAAAAAAACTATGATTTTCCTATTTGTACATGTATTTCCGTGAAAAGCACGCCTCATCTATCTAAACTATATCTATCAAGAATGTTGGTCGGACTCACGGCGAACCTTGTATAGCATCTCTCAGCATCCCGTCCAATGAGGATTTGGCAAGCATGGATAACCGCCTAATAAATTTTTCGAACTTTTTGAGAGCACCACAATGTTCACTGATCTCTTTTGGGCGACATTTCGGATATGCGAGGTCGTATGCTGTTATCTCGTTATGTTAAACTTGCTGCCCTACCTTAACTTGTCTGCCAGATTGAGTTCGACTTTTCACGAAGTCTGTGTCAGTTAAACTGTAGTGGTGTTTTAATAAGCCAGTAACAGTCACTACACACTATTTTGTCGAATGGTTAAGTTACGCGACTACAAACCTAAACATCACAGTTCGATCCCCATTCAATCCGATCCGCTACATTAATAACCTCGGATGATGATCCTTCAAACAGCTGTCGTGGCGCCATCTACCCGTAGCAAACGAACCAAAGCAAATTCGTCAGACTCATTTGACGAAGCAGCAGCAACAACAACACTCTCCAACAGCAAAGCAAAGTCGCCAGACTCACTTGACGCAACAACAATTCTCACATGCTCACCAAAAAAACCGCTTGGCGTTAACAATCATTCGTCTCTCCACAAACTCACTGGTGGGGAATATTGTAGTGGTATCTTAATAAGCCAGTAACAATCACTAGACATAAGCGATTGCTTTTGTCGAATGGTTAAGTTACGTGACTACAAATCCAAATATCACAGGTACGATCCCCACTCAATCCAGTTCGCTACATTAACGTTTACAATAGTTAAGAAGGAAGGGCCTTTAGGGAAACTTGCAAATTGTATCATTTACTGCGCAGGTTACAATTGATCGTGCAGTAAAATCATCTCACAATACTCATCTTTAGATTATCGCTCCATGTACATGAACCCAACTACAATCACAAGTGGATGTCTCTATTATAACTGTCTTAGGTGAACAGGCGGAACGTTTCTTCCGTATTTGCATATTGCAAAAAATTCGAACACCAACCGCAGATGGCGTTGAGTTGATGCGGCAATTTTCTACACGATCTGAATATCATACAGACAATCAATACAAGAACACAACCCTCCAGGTTTGAATCGCAGTCCTTTTCATTGGCGGATCACAAGCGATACTACTGTGCCACACTGCGGTGTCGTGTTCAAGTTTCGCAGTGTCACATGTAGGAAATCACGAAATGTGTTTCAACTGCTTTTTTCTTAGTATTAATGCCAGCAAGCTTTTTTTTAAAGCGAAATCAATAATACTCTCTATATTTGTAAATCATCGCCCCCCCCATCTCGTTCTGCTTTCGAGATAGGAATGGTAACTACACGTTTTCCCACCAGGTGGCACCTCAGGCGGTTTCATTCAGAAGTGCATGACTAGTTTACTATACCTAGACAACATTTTTATGAATATAGCAGCAGCTGTACCGAAGTTAAGAGGGTGGCATGGGACTTTAGCGGGCATACTGTTTTGTTATGGAAAATAAAAAAGTGTGCAAAATTTCAAACTTGAAGGAATTGATTCTAAACATTGTTTAGCAAGGCCTTTTTCTCAAATGAAAATAAAGATATTCTTTGTAATAAATATATGAATTGAAATTTCCCACTCATGAGAATGGAACAAAATGCTTTCAGAAAGTAAATGTACACAATTGCAAATAACTGATTGGATCTAATGATTACTGATTGGGTCTAAAATGATTATAAGACAGAAAATTTTCTCTCACTTTCTCATGTATTATTTTACAAATTTAGAGTTGAATTAATTTATTAATATAGCTAAACTAATTAATTTTACAAAATTCGCACTATCTATTATTCAATTTGAAAAATATTAAATTAAGACACAAAGGAAACATGAAGACATTTATTAACCAAAAAAGTGATCACTTTAAAATTTTGATTACATTGACCGATTAATAACAACAATTGAATCGGATAAAACAAACAATATTTTAATTATATCAAGAGCAATCCAAATTAGCTATAAATTATTTCAAAAATACCAATTAAAATTATTAATTGTTGTTTACAGACAGTTATTCCATAACTAATAACTTATAAAATATCCGTACTTGCATTATTTTTTTTAAAATGTGCTGACCGATGAAATTCTGAGTTTCAAAATATCAGTTTCATTTCGGCATTTGTTGTAGGGTTTCTTCCAGGCATTCGTTGTAGTCGAAATTATCAACATTTATTGTTTAGTCTTGCTCAGAAAAATCTCACCATTTTTCAAAATTTTATAAAGAGATTGTTATGCACAGCACTAACCAATTTCGGAACAATTAAGAATTTTGACAAATCAGTTTTCTTTATTTATTTAGAACTAGCCGCCTTTGGCGACCAGTTGGCTCGCCATGAGTAATGCGTTCTAAAATTTCCAATTAAATAGCATATTCAATAGCCAAAATTTAAGAAATAGTTGAAGTTAAAAGATTCAGTTATTAGTAGTTAAAGAGTCGGTAACTTTATTCGGAAAAACTTTTTGAGTTTAATGCTCTAATAATTTATCAATTATGCTTCCAAAATATTAAAAATATTTTTTTCGGTGATATTGCCAAAATGTTAAAATGTTTTTTAAAGAAAGCGAAAAAGGGAAAAAATTATTGAATTAATGATAGATATTGCAAACGATTATAGAAATATGCCATTAAGTCGGGATTTCAATGCATATCCTGTCTAAATTCAATCAGGTTTACTGTAAATAAAGATGATTTATGGAATTAATGATATAAATATTGCAAACGATTTCTTAGAATCCTTTGCCTTGCATTTATTTTTTTTAGAAGATATCACATTTTATATTTATGTTATTTTATCCAGTCACGTGCTGAAAGTTGTATTTCTTTAGATTTGATTTGCGATGATAGTTGTTGCTTTTTTATTTGAACTTCCGGCATTCTTTTATTTTATCCAGTCACGTGATAAAAACATAGTTAAAATATTTCTTTAAAAATTCGTTAAAAATAGAAGCTTGCGTTATAAATTTAAAAAACTGATACCGTTAGAAAGCTAATTTTTTTATCTTTAAATTGATATAAAAATCACGTTTGTGCAATAATATTTTCGGAAGTTATAGCGGAAAAACGTCGAAATTTTGCTTAAATTTTAATTAATTCAAATTCTAATTAAAAATTCAAAAAAAGGGCTCCGAGGTGCATAT
Organism: Argiope trifasciata; assembly: GCA_026543055.1. Classification (NCBI taxonomy): domain Eukaryota; kingdom Metazoa; phylum Arthropoda; class Arachnida; order Araneae; family Araneidae; genus Argiope; species Argiope trifasciata. The sequence continues at coordinate 215,978 of JAPMOQ010060156.1, forward strand.
TCCCGACCTCCAAGGTATACATGTACCAAATTTGGTAGCTGTAGGTCCAACGGTCTGGCCTGCAGAGCGCCAACACACACACACACACACGCACACACACATTGAGCTTTATTATAAGTATAGAAGAAACTAGGGTGTTATGCGACGCACTAACCAATTTCGGAACAATTAAGAATTTTGACAAATCAGTTTTCTTTATTTATTTAGAAAGAAACTAGGGTGTTATGCGACGCACTGAGCAATTTCGGAACAATTAAGAATTTGATCAAATCAGTTTTCTTTATTTATTTAGCTTTTTTAATTCATTCGTAACTAATTTCAAGCCAGCGTTTAAATCACTAATTCCATCCGATGGAAGAAATGACTTTGAGATAAGAAGGAGCACTCATTAATGAAGGATTGGCGAATTATCAACTTTAAAATAGATAAAATATTTTGATTACATAAATTTTTTATGCATATTTCAACATTTCTATTCGTGACCTTTGATAACATGAGGCAAATGATAACATTAACCGTGATCCCATTAAGTAACGTCCATTGTATATTATATATGTGATCAAACAACACTTCCTTAGAATATTTTATGTAAAAAATAATTTAAACTAAGAATAGGAATTAAAATGTTTATCCTTGAAATAAGAAGATTACTAATGCGAATTAAAATATTTTCTATCCCAATACTATATTGATTTTATAGTTAGGCACAAATTAGAATACATCATCTTAGAAATCTAGAATATTAATAATTTCTTTTACAGTGAAATTTGCTTTGACATTTTACAGTAATCGATTTAGTAGAGAGATTTGTGTACAACCTTGAAACGTCAGCGTCCGTATTTCGATGAAGGCTTCGATATTTCACGCCGAACTGAAAATCATAAACTTTTAAAAGAAAAAAAAAAACTTTTATCAAGGCACTACAATAGAAAAATAATTTCTTTACTAAACATCTAGAGTGTAAAACAAAAATTAAAAAGTGTGGAGCGGGAAAAAACAACAACTAGGTGAAAGCTATAAAGCCACAACAAGTATGATAACAAACAACTATTACAACAACAACCAAAAAAAAATCCTAAGATTCATCATATTAAAATTCAATACGATTAGAATGTGATAACGATTTCAGTTTACTTAAAACTTGTCTATTACCACACTATACTTTTTGCTACCTTCAGATTTTTGATTAAAAAATTATTTTTCCTTTTCATTTCCTTGATAAAAGCGTTTTTTAAGCTATTTATTATTGAGTTATCATGCTTATATGCATGCATTGCTTGGAAGTATTGTAGATTCGACAGAAATATAGAATTATGGTGTCAGACGTCTAACTTGATTAATTTTTGATGTAGGCATCATTCCGGACTCAGAAATACGTCTATTGACAAGAGAAGAGAAATTTGATTTCTTTATCCACTTAGTTGTTGGCACAGCTCTATTTCTTATTATGGGCTTTGGCCAGATGGTTAGGTTTAGGGTTTTAGGTTCGAGTCCCGATTCCACCGAAGAATCGTCTCTTGCACGTTATATCCTTTAGGTTAAACGTCCTCTCTCTAGTGTGGTGTGGAGAGGGGGGTGCCAGTTTAGGTGACTGCGGTTCAAAATTACGTCCCGAGAAAGCCCTAGTGTTGCTTTAAAACGGGACGTTAATATAACTAAACCTCTTTCTGTTTCAAAATGTTTCATTTTTTCTTTCACAAGGTATTCAAACCAGTTTTAAAATATTTGTGTTTACGACATTAACAAATGAATACAGACTCTCTTATATTTACCGAATAAGCGAGATATTTAATTCTTTCTTTTGTTTTGATAAAAAAAAATGATCCTTCTAGCTTGTAGCTTTTTCCGACACACATCCAAATCTTTTCGTATGAGGGACAAAAAGTTCTAAAAAAATTCTAATTAAGACAATGGAAAAAAATTTTTATTCTTCGCATTAAAACAGCTCTTATAATGAACTTTAAATTTCAGTTGTAAAATTGTTATCTATAAATACGAAACAAATGATACGATTGAATCCTTATTTCTTGTGAGGATCCAAGGTTGTTGCTGGATGTGAGACGCGACGTAACTAAAAACACAGGCAGAGGAAATCCGGAAATCGCGGCAACAGACAGCTGAGTGACTGGTTTCCAAGGTCAACTGCTCGGCAGACGACTCCCTTCGGCAACCCTGGGGTTGCCACAATACTCGAGAATTTTGCTTGGAAGACTCTTCGGTAAAGTCTGCTCTCAAGTTCAGAGCTCCGAGACAGCATATTTAAAACCCTTCGACTTTTTCAGATCCTTTCTTTTCGGTTTTCTGCATTTCTGCAGAAAAAGCGTATCATAAGAGAGCCCCCCCCCCCTTCCCTCGAGGTCACGTTTACAGGAGCGAGTCATCTCTATTTATATAAGAGAAGAATTCGAAAGATAAGTAGCTGAATATGGATTTCAAATGTTTCTCTTT
>JAPMOQ010060156.1:218435-231562 GCA_026543055.1 Argiope trifasciata
GCACATGCATATCTAATGTTGCTTTAAAACGGGACGTTAATATAACTTAACTAAACTAAAACCCTTTCTGTTTCAAAATGCTCCATTTTTTCTTTCACAAGGTATTGAAACTGAAAAAACCCGTTTTAAAGGATTTGTGTAAACAAATGAATATAGAAACTCTCTTACATTTACCGAATATTTCCTTCTCTTGTTTTGATTTTGAAAAAATTGTTTGTCTAGCTTGTTGCTTTTTCCGACGCACATCCAAATCTTTTCGTATTCATAAAGGTCATTGGTTATCTTTTTATTATTTACACCAAAGTTTTATTCACATTATTTGCGTTTTTAAGAAAGGTCTAAAACGTGTGAAATGTAGAATTAAAATTTTTTGATGACTGCACTACTTTTGTTTGGCTGCGAGAAACTAAAAATAGTACAGAATGATACCCTTTCCTCTCGCTGATGTTTACTAGGGTGAGCGTCACTTACCCTAGCTACCCCTCTGAATTCATTGGCAAAGACAGTTTTGTTTCGGACGGTAGTCTTGTTTAGGGAGAGCACAGAAAAATAAATGTGCTAATTTCCTGTTTTCAAGACGCTAAAACAGGAAACAACACTTAGTCACAATTATCTTAGCCGTAACTTTATTTCTTCCTTCTATTTTCAAAGCATTAGTCGCTAGGGATTTTCCTTTTCTGGTTTCGCAAATGTAAAATAATTAGAAAATAATGCGTCTGCGAACTTATTTAAATGATGCCACCCAGAAACAAGACGAATGCAATATTGGAATGTCTATATACGTTTAATGAATTGAATTAAAAAAAAGACAACATTATACATTTTTATTTAACATTTCACTTCACTTGTTTCCTGTTTGTATTCACAACAAGACATTTTAATTCTATTCTCAAAAGTAAAAATATATATTGTATATATGTAATGATATCTTTTAACATAATTTAAATCCCAATAACTTTCCCTACTTTTATCTTAATTTCGACCATGTTAATTTTATTCTAAAGTGGCCTCTTATTTCCTAACCCTTTTTATTTACTTAATTAATTGTACATGAGTTGTATAAAATGGTTGACTTCAATATTTCATGTACCAAATAAACGGATAAAAATCCTTAATGTTTAAAAACATTTTTCAAAGATACCTAAGATTCCCTTCCTTAAGTCCCAAAGAAATACCTAACAAAATCTCATATTAAAATCACTGACGGGAAAAATTACTGCCACTTTTACTCTTTTGTCACTATTTAGATTGATTCATCTTTTGTGATCGTTTCTTCTTCTTTTTCCCTTGCACAAATTATGTCTTGCCTCCCGGGATGAAATGAATGGAAATAAAAATTTCAAAAGTTCCTTCCACTCGGCCACGCAACTGCTTAAATAAGTTTTATACCCACACATGCACGCAAATGCACATAATTGAGGAAAACTAAATGATTATAAAATATCGATACAAAATAAATTCTGTAATATTTCTAAACATGAAATATAAATGATACGGAAATACAAATAATAGAACTAAAATGGAGAAAATAATCGAAATAAAAAAATTCCATTTCTTTAATAACGAATGAATAAGCTTAATTCGAACAATTTTTAAGTGCGCAGTTTTATTTGTTTGTTGATTTACGAATTTTTTAAATTCTAACTATGCGGTTATTCGGGAGTTCCATTCACAGTGGATGATAATATGTTCATTTCTTTTTAATAATTTAATAACTGGAAAGCAATTTTTCTCAAATTCCCTACCAAGTGGTCGACTCAACTGACGGATAATTAATTTCTATAAATATTAAAAATATGCATTGCTATCTGCGATGCTTAATTGATTAAATGTCTCATTTAGCTTTAGTTTGAATTGAATACGAAAAGCAAAATTTAATTATTGATTACTTGATAATATTACTATTTTAATGATGAATTAAAAATATTAAAGATTTATAAGTAGAAAAAATAAAACAAACTTTTTAAAATTAATGTATTTAAATGTAAGAATTTTTTTGAATAAATATTACACAAAAAAGAAAATTCTTTAAATTACATAAAATTTCTGTTAGTTTCATAAAAGTTTGAATTGCATTATTCTTTTAGTAAATTTCCTATTTCATTAAAACAACTTATCGTATCTATTAAGCTCTGGGACAAAACCATAGTATGAATTAATAGCAAAGTAAAAAAATTCTTATCTTATATGAAAGCTTATAATCAAAGGCTCCATTATAATATAACAAAAGGAAACTATTCCAGCATCCATTTCACCAATTTTCAAACATAGTGTAATTTCGCCGAACCAGTTGGTCGTGAAAGTTGGCTAGACAAAAAAAGTGACCTTCTCTGTCTCCCCCCTCCTCCCATCGCTTTTCTTGTTTCTGCATGTTTTTCTGAAGAGACATTTCTAAAAAATTTCTTATTGTTTTCTTTAATTAGGTCTGAAATAAGAGGGACTTACTAACACATCAGCTCAACTGAAATGGAATATATAAATGCAGAGAACAAACTTTATACCTCCTTGCTGTTCACAGATAAACTTCCCGTTTTAGTGTCAAACACACTTTCATCTGCTCTATTTCAAGCAGATTCATCAAAACAGGATTTTTCATTATTAAGTTTTGAAGTTGAAATAAAGAAAAGTTAAAAAAAGGGTTTTCTTAAGGCAGTTTTTTTCTTTTTTTTTTTTCGCACTTTTTGGTTTAGATGTCAGCGTTTCCCTTTCCCCCTTTCTTTAAAAAAATTTAAAATGCGTACAGAAATAAAGCATATTTCCAAAATGTTTTGCATTGCTTGACAGAGTATTGAACAGGGCATCGAACCGTAATTTTTTTTGTTCCGGTTTCCGTTCCGGTTCAACTAAAAAATTAATATCGGTTCAGTTCCGGTTTTCGCTCCGCCAAAAATAACGGTTTTCGGTTCAGTTCCAAATGAATAATTTCATTTTATGTATATTCTTATTTGTACTAAAAATATAATTCTATCATAAACAAAAAATGTAATTCTATCAAAATTTAGAAGATTTTATTCTTTTTTTAATTTGTACACTATGTGAATTGATACAAACAGCAGGTACGATAAGAGCAGTGAGCAGAGGACGGCGAGCATTGGCATTGTTATCCATTATCAAAATCGCATTTGACAACTAGGTTCATGATTACCCACATTCGTCGTTTGACTCTCACATCGTGCACTTGGCCTTGCAATAATTATGTAAAAAATATATTATTTATTTAACATATGAAAATTGCCTCTAATTATTAATATATCTTCTAACGTGGTTTCACTGAGATTACTTCTGTTGTCTCGGAGAATAAATTTCAAACCTGAAAACGCTCTTTCAACACTAACTTGTGTAGCTGGAGCTGCCAAAACCACCATTGCAATCTTATACAAGTGCGGATATGTAATTTTATTCTCTTCCCAGAAATCTAAAATATTATGCTTTATATCAAGCCTTCGTACATTGTCAAAATTATTTAAAATGAATTCAATGTCAATCTCGGTAGAACTAGAGGTTCTATGTCTTTTTATTACTGCCAATTCTTTACTTTTTAAAAAAGTCTCTAAATCGTCTTCATTTTCATCGCTTTCAGTAGAGGATTTTGTTTCCTCGTTTACTATTGAAATGGACTTTTCAAAAAATTGTAATTTGTTCCAAATATTCTTTAAATGTTGCACAGCCTGTACCTTTTGTGACGTGGAAAGCAAAATTTGATAACGCGGGTCCAAATAAACTGCTCCTACTAAACTATCAATTTCTATTAACAATGCTTCCCTGTTAGATAACTGATTATATAAAATATCTGCAAAGAAATTTTTTAAATTTCGTAACTTTATTTTGCAATGTGTCCAAATTCCGTAAAAATCGCTTAAAGTTAATTTTTCACTTTGTAGTTTACCCGAAATAAACCGATATTTTTTTCGGTTCAGTTCCGGTTTTCGTTCCGACCAAAATAACGGTTTTCGGTTCAGTTTCGGTTCGAAGCCCTGGTATTGAATACTTTATAAGTGGCGTCTGATCATCACGGAATCCAACTCAAGGCCGTTTGTATTTTGTATTTAGCCGTAACAACTGGACATAATATTTTTAAGATATAATTACATCTAAGTTTTCAATAAAATTTTAACAAAGGAATCTGAAATTAACTAAGATTTTGTGTTCGATTCAAGTTCAAAGGAAACTGGAAGAATGATTTGAAATGACTTTTCAAAATTCTAAAATATTCCGATTTAAACTTATCATTTCATGAATTATAGAAAACTGTTCAGGTCAGTAAAAAATTCTTCCTATGAAGAGAGTGATTGAATTTTAGAAATTATTTGGTTTCAAGCTGAAACCGAAGACGCTTTAATCATTAAGAATTTCGATTATTTTTATTTTATTGTTTAAATTCAATTCTTTCGTTAATACAACAATTATCTTGTAATTATGGAATCTTGAATTCTTTTTAAATCGATTACAAAGAACGTTTTTTCATGATTTTCTGAAATATCTTCCACATAGCATTATTGAAAATAATGCCTAAGGTTACTTAATTTTTACTTAATTAAATTTTTTTTCGCATTCCAAGTAATTATTCAAAATTGAATTTAGTTATATTAATGTCCCGTCTTAAAGGAACCCTAGGGCTATTGTGGGATGGACCTCGTAATTTTAAATCGTGTTCAGATGAAGTGTACGACATCTGATTTGGCACTCCTCTCCAAAGTTCCACACCAACAGGAGGACGTTTAGCCCAGACGGATTTAACGTGCACCAAACCCACTTACACGACGGCTCTTCAGGAAAATCGGGTTTCAAGTTCCGAAACCAAGACCTTATCATCAAACCACCGCGCCCCATAATTATTCAGAAAGTATTGTAATTATTAAAAGAATCAACCTCGAGATTTTGATAAATCTTCGCATTTTAGAGCTACCTAAATCTCTGTGTGAACAAGAGAGCTCAAAACCGCTACAAGCTAGTTGGTTAAGACGTGACATAAATTATAAACAGAACTGTACGTTTTTGTCACATTTTGGACGAAATTCATCTACGAGAAATATGCTTGTCCTATCTATTCATTACATATGAAATGCAGAATATAATTTTCTCACCTTAATTTAATTGACTTTTTGTCGATTTGTATGTGAAGACAGAACGACAAAAGTAGTACTAGACAAAGAAGTACTTAACACGTTGACTGCCAACTACGAGACACCACGTAGATTGCGTTCTTTTCCAGAACGCCAACTACGAATGATCTCGTACTGTGTTTACTTGCCATTTTGGTGCAGCTACGAATAAACTCGTTGTATATCAGTGCTCTTATCGATAGATGACTTCTGGGAAAAGTACAAAAAATCGATGCTGGTTTGCATGAACAGCAAAATTATTAAAAAACGAACGAAAAATAAAATTGTAAGAATTAGTTCAAACTAGTTAGTGTCATTTTAGGCCAGATTTCTGAAAATTGCCGTGGCATTCAACGCGTTAAGCGATGAAATAATTTGGATTTAAAATAAAATTTGATCTTAAAAACGAAGATTGTCGATCCGAATACAATTTTGCTAGGAAAATGTATTTCTTCTTCAAAACACAACGAAAGGAACAGACTCGTTTCTTTCAGCTTATTGTAGATGAGAGGCATTCAAATAAAAACTGCAAAATTGTATTGATTCCCGTAGAAAAGAACACTTACAAGCCATGAGAGATCTACTGTCTTCCCTGATGCATCTTGACACCACAGGTTGTCGTCCGCTATGAATGGCATTGCCTACGACGATCGGGCACCTGGGAGAAAAAAAGATCAGTTAGAAAAGAAAATTATGTCAGAAGTGGAATCATTTTTATAAAAGTGCTAGTTGGTACCCGGCGCGGTGCTGCCGCAGAAGGAATCATATTGGAAACATCGTTTGGAATTTGAAATAGCTGTCTGGTTTCATTACGAATGGTAGGAAGAATCTTTCTTGTCGTCAGTGAAATTGACAGAAGCATAAATAGTTTTTCTTCTATTTTTAGTATTCTATTCGACAAACAAATATTCATTTGGATGGATTAGATTTGTGTATTCTTTTAACAAAAACTTTTTGTAAAAATTTGTTTTCTTTCAGAATAGTAATGAAAGAAATCATTTATTGTATCTCGTGATTCGTTTCATATTCGTTCAGAATTCGGAAGTTTAATGTTAAAAAATGTGATTAAAATATTTTCTTTTAAAATTGATTAAACATAGAAAATATATTTACACCATAAAATCATTAATGTAGTTGAAAAGACAATTTTTTGAAAGCTAACATGGAACAAAATTATTTATGCTATAATATTTTCGGAAGTTATTGCAAAAATGCTGAAATTTTATTAAATGCTTGGTTAAAATTTTAAACCTATAGGAGGGGTCCCCCTAAAACTTTCTTCCACACTCTCTAATAAAACTATTACTTCAGAGAAGGACTTACATTGCGTTTACATACAATAGCTACGAAATATTATCTAGCGTGAAGGTAGCATCTTTACTGAATCTGTTGTGTCTCCTTGGCGAGTGATTTGGTGGCTAAAAGATGCGATAAATAGATCTGAAAATATTTTTTATACTTTAGATGATTGTATTATGCCTATAACCACCCCGTAATTGCAAGTAATAAGTAGTAGAAGTTTTATCGGAATCGGATGAGCGGTACGGCAGCGGATAATAGACATACAGACAAACATTCATTTTTATTTATATAGGTTTCTATAGACTAAAAAGAAAACAAAATCAATGATTTTTCTTTAAGATATGCATACACAGTAGAAGATTTTTTTTTTTTTAAATTTTTAACTTGGAAACATCCTGTTTTTTCACAGCAAGTCATATGTGTTTAAACTCATTTCAAAGAGATAAAAGCCATATTACACTAATTTTTAATGAATTAATAAATATTTAATGAGCTAAGTAGCATGTTTTTTGAAACATATCTTAAATTCTAATTTGCACAAATACACAATTCCATTTGGAAATGATGCCCAATATTAGTTTTCATGTTATCTGCCTCAATTAAGTTGTTAAAAAAATACAAAGTTTTTTTTAAAAAATTTTTGACCAATGGTGAATAGTAAAAGCAAGATTTTTTTCTGTAATTTTAACTTTTAAACAGCTATTAAAAATTCATTTCTATAAATATAACTTTGACTGACGCACAAAACATCCACTGTAGCAACATCCAATATAAATAATTGTATTTGGTTACTTTCTTGTTGAGTTATGATTGTTTGAATGAAGCAACATAGTGGAAAAATATCATTCTTCATAAAATGCGTTTAAAAAACAACCCGAAACTAGAGTTTTTAATCAAGAAAAATCCTTATAAAACGACAAATATTCTGAATATTGACAAAATCTTTGCATCCTTTCAAAACTAAAGGATCAGTATTTTTGAATAATAATCAATCGATATTTTGAACGAAGTTACATACACCTTAAGAACGTCTTTTGACATACTCTGCATATTAATCTGTTAACAGGGTATATTTCAATGCAAAACGACTTGAAATTATCTACCCAGTTAACAGGTTAATTTTCATAATCAAATAAATTTAGCGAAATAAATAAAAAAGAAATTTAGCGAACTAAAAAGTAGATATTTAATAATAGTTTTTATACTCCAAAATTTATTATATTATGGAATTTGAAATAATATTTTTTCTTCCAAAAAACGATACATTCGTATGGATTAAATGAAGCGATTAATTGTTACAGAAGTTCAGGAAATTTTTAAATTGTGTGTACAAAAGTTTGAGACGAAACGTACGGGATTTCAAACATGAAACAATTCAAGTTAAATGAATGATTCTTTTATATTATGAAAAGAAAATTTGAAATTGAGAAAAAGTATAAGTAAAGGAAAATTTCGAAAACGAAGCAACAGAATAAAAAACAACAGTCCCTTCGGAACTTTCTCGCATTCTCTCCAACAAGTCTTTTATTCTCTTCTGCAGGACAAAATTGTTGATCGAGGGCAAGGCCGCGAATGCCTCTCAAGGCATATCCAAGTATGAGAGACTTTCGAGCCTTTAACTGCTTGCTTTCGAAATTGGATACGAAATCTGTACATTAAGCCAATTCTTTACGAGTTCACTTGTACTTGACCTGATCCCTCTGAATGGATTTCGGTCAAAATTTAATAAAAGCATATTTGGTTATAAATATATAAAAGTTCATCATTCCAGCTCCAAGTGTTTTTGAATTATCATGCTCACAGAAACCTATATGCTTTTCGAAATATGGAGATGCATCAAAATTTCAAGTTCGAATTTTTGACTATTTACTCTGCACTTTTTATAAGTAAAAATCTCTAATGAATGAATCTCATAGTTCAAATATAATGCATCGAGTAGCTCTAAGTAAAAATAACTTTTTCTATCTTCCAAATAATCGTTTACTAAGAGAAGATGAATGAAATATTCCATAATTAATTTTGATTTGCAATTAGGACATTTCTATTACGGTTGTATACAAAAATGCCTAAGCAAAATTTTTAAGGACTTAAGCTACAAACCATTGATTTCATCACAAAAGAGATCGTAAAAGATCTTTTTGAAACAATTGATGACGAGAAATTTTTTTTTACATTGTAAGAACTATTCAGCTTTTAGTTCATATATTCAGATTTCAGTTGTTTCTGCAGTCTCAAACAATGCTCCCGAAATTCCTTGATATATATTTATCATTAAGATAAAAGTTTGTGGGGAATCTGATATTTATTGCCACGAATATTTCATTTGGAAAATGACCCAAGTTTAATTCGAAATAGTTCAATTACATTTGTAGAATTTAAATACATTGTTAGAATGCCCTCATATATTCAGCTTTTAGTTGTTTCAGCAGTCTCAAACAATGCTCCCGAAATTCCTTGATATATATTTATCAATAAGATAAAAGTTTGTGGGGAATCTGATATTTGTTGCCACGAATATTTCATTTGGAAAATGACCCAAGTTTAATTCGAAATAGTTCAATTGCATTTGTAGAATTTAAAAGGTTAATAAAATCAATGCACAGACACTCCCAAGAATTCAATATTGCTGCTTTGGGAGAGATGAAATGATTGGTGCTACATGTTGATATAATCAAATGATAGTAACTTTCGTCAGATTGGCTTATGTATCATTTTCGGTTTTATAATTGTAATATAAAATTACTCTAAAACATTTAGTCTGAATTAATATAGTACCAAAAAATATTAATCTTTTATCTAGTCTGTTATCCAAATATAAACTGAATTGCAATTCCAATACATCATTTTAAATACACTTCTCCGTTTTTCTATTTTTTCCTTTTTTTATTAACATTTTTAAAATTTTCTTTACTTATAAATGGGCTTAAATAAAGGTTAATTTATAATACGATTATTCTTATCCATGAAATTTAAGATACAACAAAACTAAAACACTCTGCAACCTTTTTATAAATACAATATTCTGCAAACACTTTTCCTAAATTCAATATCAAAATAATACTACATGAAAAGGAAAAAAACTTAAAATTTTCTCCTTTATTTTTTTTTCTGAGTATGTGTGTGTAAACCTGAAAATGTGTCCTATTTTTCCATGACATCTTCTCCTTCCCTTCCCATAGGAGAAGGCTTGTTTGTTGCTGATTAGGAAAGGTCAAATGGTTGATTTGAAGATTGAAGAAAGAGAAAATTTGCAAGGCCCCGAAATTTCTTTTCGGAATTTTCTCAACATATTAATTTCAATAAATTTACAACTGCAGTGCATTCGAACTGGTTCGAATCAATCCTTGTTTAAATTTAGTCTAATACATAAAATACTTGTACTTCTAATACACTAATACTTGGTTTAAATTTAATATAATAAAATGGTCTTAATACTAAAGGGTTACATCCCTTATTCACCAATTTCCTAGAGTCCTTTTTTAAGGGACGCAATTCCAGCCCACTCGATGTAGTTACTATTTTCTGTTTATAATAAGAAATGCATTCAATACTTAAAGTAAATTAAAATTATTTCAAATAAGCTTTATTTTTCATTAATTACTAATAATTAAATTATCAATTTGCAAATCAAAAATTTTCAGCAGAAGAGAGAGCTATATATAATTCTAAGGTATTGAAAAACCGAATTTATTTCCTTTCCTTGTTTTGATAAGATGTATGTCATCACGTTTGAAATAATCACCGAAGACTTCGAGTATTAATAAAATAATTTTAGCTATTCCAATCAACTTTAAACTACATCGTATCATTAAAAAGATGCTCCAATATTTTAGCGAAACCATATTATTCTTAATATATCTTTTAAAATTATACTTGAGAAATAATGACAGATAATTCTAAACGGATCAAAGTGACGAAATTAATTTGCGATGTCTTGCAGTTCGCTCCGTACACATCTATTTCATTCATTCAGATTGCATCTTCTTATGAATGATTCTTTAACACTTTCGTTCCCCACATTTCCGACCATTTTGAATTTTAATTGAAACGTCAATTAATTTTTTTCGAATAATCCAGGTTAAAAAAAAGCGACAGTTGAAACAAAGAAACCAAAGAAGAATTAAGAAATTCGGCCTAACTTTGCATACACTAAATAGTTTATATATATATATATATATATATATATATATATATATATATATATATTCCTAATTGAGACCATGGTGGCCTGGTGGTAATATCCGGGGTGCAGAGTCCGAGGATTGCAGATTAAAGACTCGATTCCACAGAAGAACCGTCCTGCAATCGGGCCTGATGCAAGCTAAATCTGTCGGGAGCCAAGCGTCCTTCCGCTGGCATGGTGTGGAAGTTTGGAGAGGGGGGTGCCAGTTCAGGTGTCATTCTCGTCAACCGTTATATATATTCCTAATTGAAACCACGGTGGCCTGGTGGTAAGGTCTGGGCTGCGGAGGCCAAGGATTGCAGGTTAGAGACTCCATTCCACCGAAGAACCGTCCTGTAAACGGGCCTGGTGCAAGCTAAATCTGTTGGGGACCAAGCGTAATCCCGCTGGCATGGTGTGGAAGTTTGGAGAGGGGGTGCCAGTTCAGGTGTCATTCTAGACAATCACCTTTCAAAATTACGAGTTCGTCTCAATATAGCCTTATAATTGCTTTTAAACGGGACTTGAATATAACTAAATTATTACTAATTAATTATTATTCCTAATTAATTTTCTGTCAGAAATTTTAAATTATGTTGTTTCAAAACTCAAAAAAATTGTTACTAAATAATTTTTAAAATGTCCGATTCTATAACAAAATTAGTTTGTGTCTTAAAGTTTTGTTTTTACTATTTTGTTAAAATTTGAATTCTTGAATTTTTACATGAAAGCAAAATAGCAACTCTATCGAAAGAAATCAATGTTTTGATAGAAAACGAAATTCAATAAAAAAAATAAAGGAAAGGGGAAACGGATAAGGATCGATTGGTAAATAGACCTGAGCTTCATCATTCGTTTTCCTGGACATTTGATACACGGAAAGTCACGATGAGTAATATCGCAGCCAAATCCTCAAAAATCTACCTTCAATATCGAATTATATCATAATCATAGTCTCAAACAATATTTTTTCCTTTATATTAAAAATATGATTATAAACTCACCATATAGGAAGATCAGCAAAATTTCATAGGGAAGGAAACAAACACAAAAACAAACAAACAAACAAAAAAAAAACGGAACACCTGACTTCCACAAATAACGACTGATGGGATAAGTTTCGCAGCTCTTCCTAGCTCCAACCCTAATCAAGAAGAAACCGTGGTATTTGGTGCTCTTACCTTATATGTAATATGCCATTATTTATTGACGTCACAAATGTTTTTTGACGTAATACATTTCTTATAAACAAACTCTTGAATGATTAACACTGTGCATTCAAGTTTTTAATGAGTTGGCTAACGAAGCTCTATTGAAATTTCTGGGTAATTTTTTCAGGTTAATAATCGGATCAGTTAGGTAACATCATACTGTGTTTTTACTATCTGAAATATTGGCAATTAAGAGACTTAATTCAACAAACATCTTAAGAAGAGTTAATTATGTAAAATTCATTTCATCACTCGCATGAAAGACAATAAACAAACCCGGAAATGACACCTGCAGTACCAAACTGCAAGGCGTCAAATTTTTCAGCCAAGATTTGTAAAATATTTTGAATTAAAAAAAAAGCCGCTCAGTTCAATAGGAATTTTGATATGATGATTTTGTCTGTAGCCAGTTTCAATATCGAAAAAATAACTAAAAAAAAATACACAGAAAAAAATTAAAGCATTTTTGTGAGATTAATTATTTAAATAAAACATTTTTAACTGATATTTTGGCAATTTTAATTTAGAAATTTATATAAATATCATTTGTATTAAATTCTACCCATTTTTAGCAATAAAAATAGGGATTAGTAAGAGAAATACAATCAATTTATAAAAATGTTATTTTTTGAAAAGCGAATCACACAAAAACTGGGTTCCGAACAGAAATATAGAGAAATAGTAATTTTTGACATTAAAAATAATATTAAATATAAAAGCATAATCATTTCAACAACAGCAACGTTAAATCTAACCAGTTCTACATAAAATAGGTGTCTGCTGTTAAGTCAGTCATATCGAAAATGTTTTTTATTCTATATTCTTAACCTCTGAACAGTTTTCTTTATGACGCAGTTTGAATTTTTCTTCCTGGGGTAGTATTATTTATTTTTATATTGACATTTCAATCCTGTTTACAGTTTTTTCCCATTTTTGGTAGAATCGTGAAAGAAACTTTGTAAATTGAAATCTAAAAAATTCGCATTTGGTGCACAATAATTTCTTAAAAACTTTTTTCTGTAGTTCCTGAACAGCAGATTAAGTAATTACTTCGTTTCAAAAAGATTTTATAGTTTTTCAATGCTCCGAAAATGCAAAAACACCCAACATTTCCTGTTACTCAGTAACTGAATCCCAATATTTTAAAAGTGGTTAGAAATTCAGCTTTATTTCTCAGCGCATACAATATTTCTTCAATTATTTGTCAGATTTTGAGCAAATTATTTGAGAAATTTCTAAACCAGAATGTTTCAGCTTGCTATCTCCCTTCCAATTTTCAAATTCTTTTGACCTTTCCAATTTCTTTGAATCATAAATTATTTGTCAGATTTTGAGCAAATTATTTGAGAA
>JAPMOQ010060156.1:231572-242001 GCA_026543055.1 Argiope trifasciata
TTTGAATCATAAATTATTTGTCAGATTTTGAGCAAATTATTTGAGAAATTTTTAAACCAGAATGTTTCAGCTTGCTATCTCCCTTCTAATTTTCAAATTCTTTTGACCTTTCCAATTTCTTTGAATCATATACTTCTGCCTTATTTTATTCGAAAATATATGTATTTTATTTCAAAAAATTCATCTTGTATACTTTAAAGTCAACAAAATCAAATTCAGGGCGCAAAATGAAAACCTCAAATTAAAGGAAAGTTATCTAAAAGCTATGTTATGTAATTTGGGAATCTCAAGTACAATTCAGCACGAAAAAAGAAAACAATGGACAAGAAAATATTTATTATCTCGGGAGCGAATTGATTTTTATGGATAAAAATTTGGAATCTGATAAAATATGAAGTGGGTTTTTTTTTTCTATTAATATATCTTTCGGCAAAAGTAAGATTATTCCATCATTTTCAAGTTGTTGTTAAAAACATGCTTATGGCTATATTTTCCGGTTAAAAATAAAGTTTATGTTTAAATGAAAAGAATTAATTCCTTACAAGAGAAAAAAAAATCATTCCAGACAGCGATGAAGAGAAGAGCTTTCATCGCGACTCAATAGACAGACAGCATTTCATTCATAACACAAGATTTATTTTTTACACAAGTGACTCTCTCACTTGCGGAGTAGAATTGAAATATTATTTTTCAATGAAAAGGATGGGGACTCCATCTGCTTTTCAAGCAAAGATTAAATGTCGCTGAATGCATCTTCCTAGCAATACAGCTTTTATTTTAATAATGATTTCATTATTTTCTTCAATACCCCCACCCCAAATTTTAGAAAAATTCCGAGAATAGTGAGTAAAATCTTTATCAAAATGATACGAGTAAATGATGAAATAAGAAGTATTAGAAAATTGGCTATTTCACTATTTGGCTTCTAATGAAATAAAGCCAGAACAAGAAGCTTAGAATTAAAAAACTAAAGAAATAAAATTTCAAGAAGTTGACGTTTCTGTATTTTAATTAAAAAATTATCAAGTAACTGGATGACGTCCCCTTCTCCTTTTTATGTTTTCAGAAGATCATTTTGTCTAGTTTCTAATGGCTTTGTTTCAAATGTCTTCACAAAGGCTCATTCTTACGTAAGATTTATCAAAATCAATTTTTTCTCATATCATATTTAAAATAATGCTCACTTATTTGCACATATGTCTTTTCTTTTTTGCAAGTAGGAAAATGATTTTTAAATCTTTTCAATCAAAACTTTTTAAAGTGTAATATGATATAAGCATTCATTTATATGAGGACTGGAATTAACAGTAGAAGATTTGGATGAGTTCCTTTTGATTAGTCTCTTCACATACTTTTGATCGTATTGGGTCAAACAATTTTTCAACAGGTCCAGTTGTCACATGTTTAGAATTTCGTGCTTACATGCAAAAGAGCAGATTTTACATAGAAAAAAAAATATCATTATGTGTTAAAAATACGGGAACCCATTTTCATCCCTCTAACTTCTTTCGTTTTTGAATTTTTGTTTTCACAAACATAATTCCAAAAACGTTTTCTTTGTATAAGAGAAAGTAAAAAGAACTCTGATTTTCAAACAGCATGAAATAACAGTCAATGATATCTGATCAGACTACTAACGGGACATTTCTCTTTGAAAATTAGTTTAAATAGTAAAAATAATTTTATTTGACCATAATGTTAGATCTTTTGGAAAAAAAAATCGTCATATTCACAACTTTTTCTCTTTATCGGCATAGAAAATGAAAACAAAAATTACAAATACTCCGAGTTAAAGGGAAATGCTTTTGAATTCAAATGCTTTTATTTTAATGAAACAAATATCATTTTCAAAATTTTGATAATATAAATACAGAATTTCTGAAAGTAAAAATGGCTATTGTTTAACAAAAATCGATTTTATTCTTAAGGAACTCTTTACCATAATGAACAAAATTTCTCAGTGAAATTTTATTTCAAAAAGTATAATCGCATTTTGATCTGATGAGAATTATTCCATTGAACCAATTGTTCACATTTAGCATCAACAGTTCATTTAATGCAAATCCAAGAGGGGAAAAACCAATTGATATTTTTAAAAATCTTAAAGAAACTACCAGAAGCACCCATTTCATTTGGAACCATTCTTTTAAGAAATAGTTTGATTAATACTGAAAAGCAATATTTTTCATTAAAAATCGACACATTTTATTGTCTATTATAAATTTAACATTTGCGTTCTTTGCAAAAAATGAAGGTTAAAATGTATATTGTATCAACCAGAATTAAAATATAATAATAAAGCACAAAATCTTTTTATATTTTTTTAATTAAGAATAAAAGCACCAACAGTTAAATTTCAATCTGAAATTTAAGATAATAGATAAAGTTACATAAAAGATTTCTCTTAATGAATTTAAAAAGCAAAAATCTTAATAATATAAATCGCGCATCTTTATCCCAAATAAGCATTATCAGTCCATGCCTAAACCTTCAATAATTTGTTGCAAAATCATGATTTCTGAATGATACACGAAATTTCCCGGGATAGAAGACAAATCTTTTGACTTTTATAACTACAATAATGAATGTCTTTTCGCAAATAGTCTGATTAGCTAGATTTAAGAAAAAAATTACTATAATACACATATAAGGATTAAAATATATTAAATCAATTATTATAATTACTTTGGAAATTTTTTTGTTATGAATCGATTAATAAACAAATTTTGTTCCGCGATGAACGAAATTTTGATAACAGGCCTTAAAAATCATTTTTTAGCTTTATTTTCTTTCATTAATTTGAAATAAAGTTCATTAATTAGAAGAATGAGATAGATTTTATATCTAAAAGACCTCTGAAGGTTTTTCGCGAATTTTGAGGCCCAAGACGAATAAAAAAAAATCAATGAAAAAAAACTGCTTATAAAAAAAGGAACACTTATTTTTAATTAAACAATATACTTAACAAAAAAAATCTTACGTTAGATCGGTGGGATACAACTTTTTACATTCATAATATTTCGATAATGTAACGCATTAAATGATTACGGACACAGATTATTCAACCACTGGAATAATTCTAAAAATACTTTTAAAAATAGATACAAGAAAAAGAAATAATTCATATCAATTTTACTTTACCTTTCTTACAAATTACACAGCAACGCGACTTCAAATCAACCGCGAGAAAAAAGTTGTTTACTTCCCATCATGCAATTTACTCCAACTGATATGAAAACAACCCGAAAAAGGCATGAATGAATCTTTGGATAGGGCGAAAATAATAAAACGGGTTTATAAATATTAATTCATTAAAAAACAAAGGACTCTCCAAGTGTTAGTGACAGAGTTCTTACCAATTATGACTACGTTATTATTAAATAACTAAATTGAGATCAGACATATGACTAGTGTTTACAGAAATAAAACACGCGATCTAAGACAGAGAAATTAAAAAGTAACAAAAAAGAGAGAAGTTTGCTTCACCTTTTCATATCTACCACTGAGACAGAAAAAAAATTACGTGAGAATTGAGGGAGGAACTACTTGATCATTGAGAATACCTTCCTCATAACCCGTTCCGCGAGACATCTGACTTGCTTCCGGCATGTTAGGAGATCATGTTTACAACTGAGCCGTATTTTCTGTCAATGATAAAAAAAAAGGATGACTCGTGGTGCCATCTGCCTTCGAACCCTAAGAGGAAAAGCTCTTCGAAAATAAGAACGGTAGGTAGTTTTATTTTAAGGGGAACGTACCTTCAGTCAACTCTAGAGGCAGATTTTGATATTTTACATTCTAAGAAGTGTACATTATGAATCCCTTATTTTAATAAGCTGATAGATTTTGGTAATCATGTTTTAATATATCAATGACTGATTTTAAGTTAAAATTTTTATTTCATTAACGGTATGAATAAAGATTTGTTTTTATTTATCAATTATGGCCCAGACTTCTGGGTATCCATGCTTACACAGATCACTTACGCCTTATAGGAAGTGAATATTATTTTATCAATCAGGAAATTTATTTTTATTTATTTATCATCATCATCATCATCATTTTTGAATTTAACAAGAAGGAAAATAGCGCTTTTGAAGTGTTTTTAAAAATTCCTTCCTTTAGAATATAAACAATTTTTTTTTGTAAGAGTTAACTAATTTTAATTTGGACTGAAAATAATAATTGTTTCGTTAGGAGCAATCTCTGCGTAAATGGTAATTAAAGTGCACTACTGTAAAACAAACCTGATTTCAAAAATAGATCATGGATTGAAAAGTAAAATTAGAATCTTTTTCATTTCTTTAGAAATACTTTTCAATTGATAAAAGAATTCTAAATTTAATATTATAAATCCTGATGTTCAGTTATAATAGGAGGAAAGACTCATAATTTAAAATTTATAGCTTCCACTATCTTAAAATTATTATCAACCTTTTGTGACCGGTTGGTTCACCAGGAGTAATGCTAAAATTTTCTATTAAATATTGATGTACCTCGTTTTTAATAGATTTTTCAGCAAAATATGTTTTCCTATTTTGATAGTCACATAACTCATATTATTATTGAAGCCTTACGATATTTTGTTCACGGTACTATATCTCTCTCTGATTTTCTGTCAATTGCTGTAAGATTTAAATTTTAATTCCAAATGGAAAAGATAAAATTTCAATAAATGTGAAAGCTTTTTTTATGAAACATTCTTTAAAAATGATTACAGAAGATCGAATCCTTCAGCATTACAACTTTACGTGTACCACAGAGTATTAATTTATGCAATATTTCAAAGAATTATTCAAAAAATCTTCTCAGTTTTGCCTCAAATTCAGTTTTACCTTCTAAAAGATTTAAATACCATAAATATATTTTTTTCAATCAATACACGCACTTCTGAAAAACATTACGAAGTCTAAATTTTAAGCAGTTTCTTGATCCTATAAACCTTATTTAGTAAAATTATCTTGACAGTCTATCGTTTCAGTGTCCTGTGATTAAACCTAACCAAGTTATAAAGCTTTGAATATCACTTTTTTAGGACAATCAACAATTTCATTAGCTTAGACAATCGGTCTCGGGGAAAATTGAAGCTCTAATTGTCCAAGCTCTAACTCTAACTATTCTTCAAGATTGTCGATGGAGAAGTTTAAAATTGTCCGCTCTTATAGAAATAGAATAGAGGCAATAAAATTTTCATTCACTCAATCAATTTTAATCGCAAAACAGTGAAACTCTTTTTTTATTTAAAATAGTAGTGTTTAAAGAAAGTTTTATAATACATGACTCACAATCTGAACAAAAATATGAAATTCTACGAGACATTTATTGATTCAAACTACATAAACTATAGTTATTTCAGTAAAACCCATTTTTATTAGATATATGTATATGTTTGTTGCTAAAGTTTTAGAAAATAGACGTCGGGCCCGATTAGAATGGGTGTATATTAAACTAGGTTTTTCTCAAATAAAACTGTTTTATTAAGTAATAATAGAGCTATTTTAAGACGCCACAAAAAACTTTTTTTCGCATTTATTTTTAGAAAATATCCCATTTCATATGAAAACGTGCTGAGCATTTCCTATGTTTACGAAGAGTGAATTTACTCACGTAATGGGAATGCGCTGAGAGAAGATATTCATAACATGCTCGTACAGGCTCAATTGTATTTTCATTTTGTGCGAAATGAGATGTTGGAAAATATAATGTCATTTGTTTTTCAAAAATTCATTAAAAATAGGAACTTAATTTATAGGTTAAAATATTGGTATTATTATTATTATTATTATTATTTTAGATTTAAGATGATTTTAAAATCAGTTTCATGCAGTGATATTTTAGGAAATTAACGTTGAGAAACGTCGAAATTTCGATGAATTTTAACTTATTTAAAAAAAATGCTTCAAGATACACCTAACCGACCTCAACGGCCTGGTCTATAGAGCGTCAACCCTTTCCTGCACTACACTCACTATTTTTCCTTTTATAATTTTTTGTCCGTCAAATATTTCGTAATTACTATTTTTCCAAAGTTCAATATCAAATAATATTTCTAGTATGGAAACAAAATTTCATCAAAATAAATTATTTACTTCATAATTATTTTCTGAAACAATGCATCATCATCGAGAATACACAGCAGCGGAGAATTTCAAAATTCCAGCAAGTAAGAAAGTAAATTCAAAATTCCATCATCGTAAACGTGAAATAAATCAATATAAATAAATAAGAATAAAAGACCCTCCCCCCTTCCCAAAATAGGAACCGTTATTCACGAGAGACAAAATCGAAATGAATTGAAAATTCTTTGAAGGTAAAAGTTTGTTTGACGTAGATGCTTTCAGTGGTTTTTTTTTTTTAAATTCAGAGCTATAATGGAAGGCTAAAAGAAAATATGTCAACAACTGAAGAGCGTATCTCCTCCACCCCCCACCCCCCTCCTGGTTTCAGATCCAACGAATTGCTTTCATTTCTGCTCGAATAATTCGTTTTCGATAAACATTTCTTTTCCAATGTTACAATCTATTTCAAATCCTGACACTGAAAAGGATGACGGAGTAAAAATAGAAATGAATGAAACTAATGATGGGAGAAAGAAAACCGCCTGAAGCAAGAAAATGAGTCATTCATTTGATTTTTTTAAATTTTCATTTGATTAGATGAAGTATTATTGAAGATTGTAGATGAACACGGATCAGACTCCTAACTGCAGGGAAATATTTTTTTAAGACAGCATGGAATACTCGGATAGCTATTTAGAGAATTTTTCATTTTTTGGAATTCATTTCTGTCACCAATCGGCTTATTTTCTTGAGAAATAAGTGTCCTAAAAATAACGAACCTTTTGATAATTTCTTAATTGACTTGGCAGAAGTAAAGAAAAACAGGGTAATTAATGAATAACTTTCCCTGGTCATATTACCTTTAAAAAAAGTTCATCGAAATTTGAAATTAAAAATCAAAAAGTCACAACATAATATTTATAATGAAAGATACCGTAACTATCCAGATTTAAAAAAAATATATCATTAAATGACCACAAAACCGCCGTCCTAGCATAGCGCGTCTTCCCTGAGATCTGGGCATCCCTGTTCGGGCATGGTTATACTTTATCTATTCTATCCCTGAGAAGTGTAAATGTGCCCCCTTGTAAAAAGGGATTGTGCAAACGAACGTGATGCGTGAGTAACTGACTTATACTCTTGGTCCTAGTTGGCGCTACTGAAAAACAAAAGACGTACTACATCGGCTTAAAATCGCTGACTTCGAACAGCAGGCGTATTTAAATGACAAGAGCCGTTGGAAATCACAGTTGAGTATAAAATAAGAATGATTGTATTATCCTTAATAAATAAAGATGAATTAATTGTCTGTATGTTTCTTATGATCTGCAGTGCGGCTCATCCGATTGCGATAAAACTTTGAATACTTATTACTTGCACTTATTTATTATTGATGGTTATACGCATAGTAAAATTATATAATCTATATAAATAAAATGAAAGTATCATTTACGATACGAAAATAAATGTTATTTCTCTCTACAATTCCTAATCACACAAGGTAAATAATTTGAATTTCAAACGATATTTCTTCTGAGGCAGCAACGAACCGGGTGCCAGCTAATTCTTAATAAGTAGGAATTATGCCTGAATTTAAAAAGGAACTAAAAAAAAGTGAAGAAATCTTGTGTAACAACAAAATGAAAAGTTCGATGCAACTTTTGAACAAATCTCAGAATTGCTTTTCTTTTTCAGTAGAATTTTTCAAAAAATTGTGAGTTTTTTTCAGTCATTTTCTGAAATATTTAAAGGTGCTTTTTTGTTGACTGACGAAACAAGAAATATGAATTTTGATTTTGTAATACAAAATAAAATATAGATTAAAAACGTTATTTCCTGAAGAAGCTGTGAAAAAAAAATCAGAGTGGAAATATTCCTTAATGGCACGAATATATAAAAGTCTCTCTTTCAAGCAAACAATTTCCTTTTTGGTTTTCAGTTTCTGCTGTTTAAAGCCGATCATCATGGAATTGAAGAAAGAGTTTTCAATTGAAGGATACTATGGAGTCTAGACATCCATAATCTATCCAACCCTACACTATTTTAAATGAAATTCAGTTGATAAAACTATTGAGGAGTGAGATACTTTTGTTTGCGTTCCTTCAAAAATTCCTCAAAATTTCAGGGTGAAATTGAAACTTTTGGGCTATTTATAGATAAAGTAGCTTTTTAAAAATTAAAAATTGATGGATTTTATAACACTGCTTTATTTCGAGCCGTAATTAGTTTCAATTTGGGAACCAACCAATTCGATGTCTAAGACCAACCAAATGCCTATATTTTCTGAATATTGTTCGCAAATGCTATAGAATAAATCGAAGTCTTACCCAAAGTCCTAAGTTTTGTTATGGGATAAGACCTTTACTGAAGAGCTTGCTAGAAAATTGCGGCAAGATCACTTTCGTTTTTTTTAAATTCCTACGATTAGTTCACACTCTCCCTATCTGATTATTATTATTAGCGGATGACACTTGGTGTTAATCTAGTTTTTTTCAAATATTAATTAATTAATAAATTACATTTTTCCATTAACCTTTTTTTGGTCGCCAAATCCTTTTTATTCTGTATTATATATATATATATATATATATATATATATAAGAAAATAAGTACGAATTGAATAAAAATTTTTTTATATATTAATTGTTTTTTTTTCAAATACTGTAGTCATTAAATTTTTTATATCGTGATAATGCAGAATAAATAACATTTTTCTGTTTATATTAACTTTTTTCAATTTTTTTATCATTACGGTATCAGAGTTTGCAATTTTGACCTCGGCAGTTCTTGTACATAACAATGCATCGCAGGTCATGCAGCAGTGAAAACGAATCGTTCATCACTCATTTGAGAGGTTTCGACTTGCCCAGGGGTCGGCAACCTGCGGCTCTTTTGATGTAAAGTTCCAGTTCCATACGAAAAATTATTATATTTATTATCAAAACCTTAAAAAATAAGAAACTAAATTTTTAAGTACCTAATCTCTCAACAGCTTCTATTAACACTATCATTAATATGAATACAAATGAGATCAACATTGAGCCATTTGGAAATGATGCTAGCTCGCATTAAATGCAGTTGCTAGATCTGAAAATCAAGGACTTGTGGAATGGCAAGTTCACAGAATTCAAGAGCATGTTGGAAGATTTGGAGGCCCAAAAATACATGCGCATTGAGCAGCAGAAGTGGACAGCTCTAAAAGAAATTCGCGAGTTGAGGCCTTTATATTCGAGGCATGGAATAGTCTTCCAAAATGTTACAGTGAGGTGAAGAAGTTGGCATATGGAGTGCTAAAGATCTCAGGGTCGACATATTAATGTGAGCAAGCATTCTTTTACACGAATATAATAAAAAGTAAATTTAGAAGTCAACTAATAATAAAAATCTAGAGTCGTGCTTGAAACTTAAAACAACAAGATATACGCCGGATTTAATCAAACTTTCCAAAGGCATTCAAAACCAATGTTCCCAATGATGTAACTATCTATATTTGTGTTTTTATATTAATATAGATTATTTTGTATTTAAATCCGTTTATTTTGAATCGAAAATCAAATATTTATAAACAAATTTTATAATATTGAATCGAAAAGTTTTAGTGTCTCTTTAAAAACTGGAAAATTTTGCTAATTGTTGCTTGTGGCTCTTCCATTTCAATAGGTTTCCGACCCCTGGACTAGCCGATGAGCTTTCTAGGATCAATCAGTTTCAGAATCAAGAAAAGTGGAATATTTTCTATGGAAAATTACTAGGCGGAACCATAACTTCGTCGCATGCTTTCAGGATATGCTTAAGTAAGAGCTACCAGGAACATTCATCAAAACTGGGATATCTTGGATACTTCTGTAGCTATTTCTAGTAGCTCTGTAGCTTATTTCTAGTCGCATTTTCTCAAAACTGCTGTAGATGGAAATGGCTCCAGAAGATTAGCTTGTTTAGATAGATACATTGCATTGATAATTAATTAGTATTTCGAAATGTCTCGAAAAAATTAATAGCCTTCTGATGAAAATTTCGTGAATTTTAATGTTTTAAAAATTGACATAACCAATGTTAAATGAATCAGAAAAACTTTTGCCAGTATTTCAAAAATTATAATATATTTCATCAAATTTTTGTAGCTTATTAAAATAACATTATTCATGGCAACAATTTATGAAATAAATTCATAAATAAAAAAAATAATAATTCTTTTTTTAACAAGTTTTTAAACAAGACTTTGAGAAAAAAGTGAAACGTAACTTTGTAAAAATAGGCATGAAAGCAAAGTTGCGGTATTAAAAAAAATCGGAATTTAAAATATTATATATGCGATAGTGTTTAATATATATATATATATATATATATATATATATATATATATATATATA
>JAPMOQ010060156.1:242011-272241 GCA_026543055.1 Argiope trifasciata
ATATATATATATATATATATATATATATATATATATATATATATATAGACAATGCAAAATTTCCACTTTTAAGCAGCAACGCCTTATCAAGCCTACATGTTGAGGGACTATATAATCTCTCTAATTTACCGTTCTTCTGCTTTTATGAAATACGATATTTAACGGTCAGTATAAAATAATTTAACAGATAACTATAAATAGTTTAACGTTTCGATAATTTTTAGCTCAAACGATTTTAAAATGAAATAAAATTTACTTCCTTTGATGACAAATAATCGATTCAAATAAATGTTCAAGTAGAATTGCTGATGAAAAGAAAGATGTTGATGTCATTTTTTTTCAAAATTTAATTGCCTTGTTATGTATATTTATGAAATTTTTAAGGCAGAATATAGTAGTTAAAATGTTTAAATGTTAGTTTGAAATAGCATTTAAAGACCTATGTAGCCTTATTTCAAAATAAAAATGAAGAATAATATAGAAATTTTTCTGAAATATGTAATGTGAAAAATATTTCTTAATAAAAAGTTACTTACGTCGTTAAGTATTGAAAAAAATATTATAGTTATTTAAGATATTGGAATTGTTCTGTTTTTTATACATGGTTTCCAATTTTTTTTTCTGAAATACGCAATTCTGTATGATAAAGAAATTTTCATCAGTTGCATTCAATCCCTCCGATAAGAAAGTCAATACAATTATTTTTTCCTGCTGTTTTTTCATCTGAGAAATACGCCCATTAAAGGACTCCCCTCACAATTTAAGAAACTGCCATTGATTTACACAGGATATCAAACAAGATTATTTTTTCTTATAATATTATTGCGTAACATTTTTTTCAAAACAAAAGTTTTTGCCTTACAAAAAGTATATTAAAAGCTGGTAAGCGATATATCTTATGGTATGGTATATCTACTGGTAAGCGATATACTATATCTCTTCATGATTCTACCTGATTCTTGCTGATTGCATGCATACTCACGTTTCTTTCTATGGTTTCAGAGGTTGTAATAAGGTCCGCTCACAAAACTCATAATCATATTAATAGCAGAATATTTTTCTCGATCAGCTCCTTTTTAATTGTAACTGTGACTGTCCGCAGAGCTCTACACATACTGTATCTGTACTACAGATTGTGATGATCAAAAACAGCAACTGATGATTTCTGCGATTATAATTTGGAGAAAATAACTTTCAAATATGGAAAAAAAGGAAAGAAATTGTGATTTAAGAATTAAATAATGGTAAATCTCTAAGAACAGTTTCTAGCGAATATGGGATTACTAAAAGCATTATGTAATGCTGGCATTCAGGATAAGTTTTAATTTTATCTGGATAATTGAATGAATCATATAACTTAAAAACTTCCGACTTTCTTCTATATATTTCAAATTGTCTCTCTTTTTTGTTTTTCAAAGCAACAATATTAATCTTAATAGATTTATTGTTTCTTATCTTTTTTATAATATTAAAGTATGTTTTTTAAACTGTTAAGATTAAATATTATAATATAAAATGTAATTTAGATTAATGGAATGCTCGCTTTAAATTACAGTTTAAAAATAATAGCTGAAAACTAAATTTATCGTAAAAATTAATTTTAAAATGATATGCATAATTAAGGGGTAATATACAAATGTTATTTCCATTACTTCTGTGAACAGATAATTTCCCTTATGTTTAGCCATAGCAACAGCAATTTGCAAAATAAGTGCTTTTTGATAATAAATTTTTCCATCGCAACTTCTTTTTTTCAAGTAGATAGGTATCACAGCAGGCGATTGATAGGGTTAAAGGTAGCAGACGGCCAAAGTAAGTGGCTGCTTTTTTCTATACAGCAGCTTCAATATCGAGGAGCTAAAGAGAAACAAGGAATTATTGACGCTTCTAATGAGATTCCTGTTCTGATGGCATCATTTTTTTTAACTTCTGCGATCCATATACAATGAAACTATTGCAATAAAGATAACTTTTTACTGTAAGCATATTTAGGGAATTTTCTTTTGGCGTTGCGTTGGAATCAAGGTACAGCTACACAAATAAGCATAAAAAAATATTGTCAGACATTTTATATCATTTCTTCCCATGTAACCGTAACTGTTTTCCTCGGCCCTCTACCGGCCGCTGCCACGAACAATGTGCCCATGTAGCGTTAAGCAAAGCGAGCGTAAAGCATGATGTAGTTCCCGACTATTATTTTAATGCATATATGTTAAATGTTATTGCCCTAAAGAGTTTTGTCCCCGTGAAACTCATGCCCTTTAATGTCATTAAATGTAAAAGCGTTATTTTCAGGTGAAATTTCTCTTATAGTCTTTTTAATGAATTCTGTGAGGCAAACGAAAGATTCAGCTACATGCTGCCAGTTAGTAGCAATAATCATGTTGAACTCAACGAATGTTACTGCAAGAAATTGAAGCAATATTGTGGCTTCTCATTGGCATAACTCATATATAATTGCATAAGACAACCTTGAATGTGTAGTTTTAGAGAATCACCCCAGATATTAGAAAGTTTGGTTGTCTCTCATGATTTTTTTTTCTCTCTTTCAAATTATTTGAGATAGCAATTTTTCAAATTTGGGACAATTTTGAATCATGCATGAACTGTGGTATATTTTCATTTTAGCGTTATTTTAGATATATTATTATTGCTGAATTAAAAAAAAAAATTTAATTGTAAAGGTTTATCTTAAATTCAAAAAAGTAACATTTCTAAGATACAGTTTTGTCGCATTAGGAAAGAAGCTCTAATTGGAATGCGGTGTGCTGATTGCGTGGTGACGGAGAGAGCAGATTATTTGTGTGTGCAAAGAGGAAGTACTATATCAGCCGTTACGACAGCGTAAACGAAATGCGGTAATAAGGCATTTACGAAGCACAAGAATGGAAGGAAAAAAAAGATTACTTTGAAAAAGTGTTGAGCGTAAAAAGCTTACTGGGTGTGATGAAAAAGTGTTGCACAGGCAGTCTTTATTCCAGATAGCGTCTGAGATCTCCAGAATCCCATTTATACAAAAACTCTCCAAAGAGAACTTCATTATGAAAGAACTACAATTCGTAAATAAATGGCAACATAACGTCAGGTTTTTCAGCGATTCCAGTGAAGTAAAACACACAGAAAGTGAACAACAGTGGAAACAAGTCATCCGGTCTGAAGAATTAACTTTCAGCATATTTCAGACAACTAGACGCGTTTATGTGTGGAGAACAAAAGAATTTTTTCTTATTGTCTCTTGCCGATTGTAAGGACTGGTTGGTTCCCTCACTGTATGGAATATATCTTGGCGTGGTCTTCAGCCGCTTGTTACTCGGCATGGGAAAATTACAGCTACTTACAACGTCGATATTCTGGGGGATCAGGTGTATTCTCTTCCCCATACTTTATTTACCGGAGAATGTCCACTTTATCAAGATGACAACACTCCTCTCCACACTGCTAAAATCGTCCAAAAATGGTTTGAAGAGCATGAGGAGGTTCGATCTCTTGACTGAACATTATTAAATACAAATCTCAATTTCCTCAATCTTCTACACTTTCGTAATTCCTGGATTCATATTCAAATGTTGTTCATGATCTCTACGCATTCGCCTTGAATTAATTCAAAGGGTGCCCCCAATAATAAAGCATTTGAATGAATGCGTTTGAATTTGATGAATATTATTTCGTGGGTGTTTGCATTATTTTGTCACGTAATCAGGATTTTATTCGTGAAATTTCTCTGACTCTTGACTTCAGAGGACACTTCGCACATTTTACTTTAGAGGATAAAAGAGAAATAAATCTGATACATATATTTTTTCTAGCGTTATGTACACTGAAAAGGCAATTAATTTTAACACAAATAAATTAAAATATGTATGTAAAAATACTAAATTTCCTATTTAAAGAAGCGATTACTATGAAGAATTCGCTGTGTTTTCCAAATATTCGATGCTGAAAAACGCGTAATTTTTTCAACATAAAAAAAAATACTCCTAAGGTTTTCATTCCTAGGAATTAAATGTTTGTGTTGAATCCAGGGACAGTTCTTAAATTAGCCGAAACAATTTATGATTTGAATATTACAATCATGAACATGTTGTACATGTATCATGTGTCATTTCATAACGCGTAACTATTTTTTAAAAAGACTAATACTTCAAAAACTCCAGAATTAATATGTTTCATCACTTAAATATAAAGCACTGAACTTAAATGCTTTCTTAATTTTTTTCTAAATCTAAAGATTTTAAAGGAAAAGAAAATAAAAAAATCCTAATCTAGTTAAAGAGAATGAAAGAATTGCAATTTTAATTTCTAAGAACTGTAATTGTATGTCTTCACACTTCAAAAGAGATCCGAAAGCTGACTATTTTGAAAAATTCAGTAAAAAAGTATCAATATTTTGAGAAAATAAAAAGTTGTAATGGAAATATTTCTAGACAAAAAAATTAAAATATGTTGAAATCTTTACAGAACATTATCAACCCTTTGGCATAAAGTCAAGCGCGCTTTTTTTCTTCTCTATTTTATGAGAATTCTTCATTTCTGACTCAGTAAAGAAAGTAAATTGGATCCCACTAATCTGCTATCAAATTTGAAATGAATCAAAACTTGAACGAATTTTGATTTGAATAAGAATGCAGAAGAGTGCAGCATTCTTGTAAACCAAAATCAAAAAATAAAATACGATTTCTCCAGAAGAAAAAGCATTTAGATCATCGTCTTAGTAAGCTATATCTCCTTTAATTAATAAATTCAATTCATATTATATTGTTAATCACATTACCACTTATTTAGAGCAGCTGGTTTTGATATATCGTTTTTTTCCAATATTTTATAATTATTTACATGTTATAGATAT
The DNA here is from genome assembly GCA_026543055.1 of Argiope trifasciata. Lineage (NCBI taxonomy): Eukaryota > Metazoa > Arthropoda > Arachnida > Araneae > Araneidae > Argiope > Argiope trifasciata. The sequence continues at coordinate 246,858 of JAPMOQ010060156.1, forward strand.
CCCAAATATTACTGCTTTTGAAACTATTTATTAATCAGAAACATCCAATAAATTACTCTTTTCTTTTTCTGTCGGAGCCTTCACCATCACACAAAAGTTTTTTCCTTTTAATTTTTATACATGACACTTCTATTATTAATGACATTTATTACCGCCGGTTCTTCTCCTTCAGCTTAATTCAAAGCAATTCTAAGCAATCTATAAAGCAGTTCATAACATTAATCGACTTTTTTTTGCTGATTGATAATGCTTTGTGAATAGAAATATGATCGTTTTTATATGAAGACATATTTCACGTTTATCAACTACTATTATATGACCCGCTCATATTATGAAGAAGTATTTACCGAAATAAATAAAATTTATGACTTGTTTTGTAACATAATAAACATTGACTCCTTTCGTCAAAGTTTACTAGCAGTACTTAAATAGCAGCTTAAATTTGAGAGTTAATTTTAGACAGCTGAATAAATAGAAATACTGAAATGAGTTTATTTTTAAGAAGTGTTATTTTAGCTCTGGGGCATAAGGGGAAAAAATACTTAAAAAAATTAAATTCAAATAATTTAATTTTTTAAATTAAATAATTTATTTCACAATTTTGCTCACTGTGGTAAAATTAACCAGAGTGCTTGGCCTGAATCACCCTAATTAAGCCACTGGTAAGGGTACATTCGCATAAGAACCATTTCCAGAGGAAGTGATAACTGGTTGTTCAATACTGAAATGAATTTCATGAGATTCTGCAGTAAAAGAAAACTGCTAGTCTAATTGATATCATTTTATATTTCCACTATTTTAAAAATAACTAAATTAATGAAATAAATAAACAATATAGATAATTTTTATAAATTTTTAAAGATATTTCTCTGTAATGCTGCAGATAAATTATAATTAATCGGTTCAGATGCAGAATCAATTGCATCAGACACTGTTTATAAAAAAATTCTCTTCAGATTTTCGCCTGAACAACAACAGTGCATTGAAAAAATATTATAGTTTTTCTACCAAGGAAATCTATCAGAACGAAATTAAAATGTCAAATAAAAATCTCAGACTGAATGTGTCGTCAGCTTTTCTAATGTTCTTATACACTTTGTCGTTAGCTAGCCTGAATAGATACAGCATCAACTAGTGTTTAGTTAATTCTGGTGTGGCGAGATTTGGTTAACAAAGATTAATTTCCAGAAAAGGTACCAAACCATATGGAGCAAAGGAAGCCATTTTTTATGAGCTGCTGGAGATTCAGTTTTTTCTAGGACAAATTTTAAATATTGCTTTCTTTCAAATACAACTAAAAGAAACAAATAAATGAATGTAGATGTTTAAACGTTCAAGAAGCAACAAAGAAAGATTCTTCAGAGCAATCATTAGTGCTATCTCGACTTAGCATTCATCAAAATATACAGAAGAACTCTTTTGCCTGGAAACATAAAAGCCCACATAATATAAGTTGCAACCATTTAGACCTTTCAAAAAGCAATCTGATTGAATCTTGAATGAGGAATAGCCATGAAAAAAATTCGGAATCACATTTTTTCTACAGAACGAAATTATGTTACACCGTTCTTCGCAGCTGAAATATTTCATTTGGGTGATGCAGACATGGAGACGAAATGTTGCACAAAACAGTGACTCCTTTTATATCAAAATGAAGCCCTTCATTAGAAATAAGGGTCTCGTGTTCAAAAGGAGGCAAGAAGCTCATGATTTTTTTTTTTTGAATTGATCTTAAAATTCAAGCTGACCTCAACGGTTTACGACCATAGAGGCAGCTTTACAAATTACATAGAACTGTAACTCAGACATTAATAGGAATGAAATTATAAATAAAGTTCAGGAACCTATTTTTGTGTCATACAAAATAATAAAGAAATTAAATTTGTTTTTATTGCTAACAAATTACATGTAACAAATAGCCCCATTGTGAGACATGTTGTTGAGATATACATCTGCGTATAAAATCGTTAAAACTGTTGAGCTATCATTTTAAAAATTTGTATGAAAAAAAATCTTAATTAAAAACATTTATTAGGTCTGTAAGCCTTATTTAATATTTATGATTCCGTCAACAAAGTGGTTTGAATTTTAAATTAAGATAGAAGTCGAGGTAGAGTTATTTTAATTATTTTCTTTTTCATTATGTACAAGATCATACCTAATAAAGATTAGTCACATGAAATCCCATTTACATGAAAAATACAAATGTCAGGGTCATCTTAACTGTACGTAGCTTTACGCGTTTTTGTAACTTCACCTCCCGATTTCTCACGTAAAATGTGGCCTTAATTCCAACATTAAAATAATACGCTTTACTTCTATTCAACAAGGATGTTACCCGATTGTAAAATGGTCATAAAAATTATAGGACAAGTAGGGTCATGCACAAAGTCTTTCTCGGATTACAAAATATCAAATATCAGAATTTGGCATTTGGTTGCTTTGACGTACAGTAAAGACATAATGTTTTTAATAAAACATTCGTCAATAAATTTCGATGTGAGCACCCTTTGCAGCTACAAGAACGTCATGTTGTACTCCCGCTAAGTATCCAACATTACGGCTGTCACAATAGACACAGCATCTATGGTACTAACATCAATTATTCTATCATTCATACTAAATTGTCAATATCTTTAACTAGCGTTGCAAAACACTTTGTCCTTTATGAAACTCCAAGGTTTACATTGAACAGTAATAACCGATTTTAATTCACAAAAATTTTTCAAATCAGATGTAAAAATCCCTTTTTCTGCATTAATTGCAATATTGAAACTAAAAAAATCGTCTATTCCACTGAAAAAATTTTACAATGCTTCTTTTTGTAGACTTCATGTATCTTTTGAATAGATTCCAAACCAATTTGATGAAGCATAAATTTACGTTGTAGCTGTTACATAAATCTTATCTTATTTGTTGGATACTAGATGGCGATGCCTGATAGGCTATTCCATACGCCATCCCATAATGCATTGCGCATTGCGAGTATAATGAGAATGAGATATGACATGTGATACTGTACTGATAAGCTGCGCATTTGAATGTTTTGTGTTGTCTTGTCTCGTCTTTGTTCGGTGTGTGAATGTAGTTATTAAAGAAATGTTCCTTAAAACACAAGTCCTGTTGCTTCCTGCACAGACCATAATAATCTACATTCCACCACAACGCAAGATTGTTTATTATGCATTTTTAAACATTTCCACTTCTTTTCTTTTTTCACAAAAAGAGTTAAGGCTTCTTTAGTACCAATTTTGCTTATTTTCCGATACACGTGCAATTTATGACAAATTTAATTTAATATGCATTTTTAGTTATCCTTCATTTTTATAAAGGTATTTTCCCCAACCCTTTTATAACACCGGGGCTGCTTTAAAATAAAAGCGAAGCTAGAAAAGCATTGACTTTTTGATGCTCTATTCCTAGTATTTATCATAACGATCATAGATTTATGCTGAATTATTGACAGCCGTTTTCATTTCTTCTTTAAATTCTTCCCAACAACAAGGTCACCATATGGGCTAAAAAGTGGTAATCAATAGGCTCAAAATCTGGATCGATCGTCCAGTCAAAGGATTAGACCGGAGTTTGAGTTGGAGTTGAAACCTGCGCGATTCAATCAGCTTGTAGTAATACTATTCCACTTCATCAAAACTTTCTTATGAAATTATTAAGAAGGAACGGGAGAGTTCTCAGAGACAAAAAGGTCAATCTTGCTCATCCTAAAACACGGTTGCTCTGATTCTGTGTTTCGAAAGCATTTAATTTGATTTCACCTTGAAATTATGTCATCACTACAAAGATTGAACACGAGAAGCCTGAGATTGATTCCTGATTAAAAACAGACTGAAGTGTGACATACTTGTTTCAGTCCCAGTGATGGATGACTTTAAATCTTCCTCGTTGTAAAGAGCTAAGAATATTAAAAAAACTTGCTTTTTTTTTAAAAAAAAAATACCTGTTTGCAAAAGTTTTTATCCCGAAAGTTTCAGGAATTCTGATGAGAGCTTGGAAACTGTGAAGTTTCTCACGTCAACTGCCTGTATCAAATCGTATGAGCACGATTCGGAGTTTCTGTCATTGATCCATTATTTGGCGATAACGCTTTCATGTTACTTGATATTAAAAAAAAAAGATGATGAACCTTTTCAACCTCAATTATGACTGCATTCATTCTCAAGCAACCCCCTACTTTTATTATTGATTGATAATTTACATATATACGTGTTGTAAATGCAAAACTTTATTAAGGCACATTATTTAAATTGTCAGCTATTTTGAAATAAAGAACTCTATTTGAAATATTTTGAGTTATTTTTCTTTCAGCAGTTTCACGAATAGCATAAGAATTCTAAAGTCGGACATTCACGCTAAAAACCATCGCAGAATGAATGAGGTGAATCCTTGGAATTTACCATGAGAGCTGGAGTAATCATGAATGAGAATATGTGTGGGGAATGTTCTCATACATTTATTTATAAGAACTCATTAAATATCGAAAATCTGAACAGCATTTTAAATTACGTTATCCTCAGAAGACAGCACAAAAGCTAATATTGTAAGAGTGTTTTTGTTCTCTATTTTTGTTGAGATAAGAAATGATTAAAAAAAAAGATATAATGTTTCACAAACTGTAATCTTGTTGTTATTCTTATCATTATATGGCTTGCTTCTTTTACTTGTGAAATGCAATTGAATGTAAATATTTTATCTGTTCTCAGTATTTCTTACTAGTACTACATTTTTGTAGTTATTTTTTATTTTTGAAAATCCAATTGAATGAATAAAAACATATCTTACAATAAGACTACTATTTATCTATAAAAATAATTCGGTTCATTCTTATCAGTCTTATAATTATTATCTTTATTGTACGTGAGAACCGTTTATCAGAATATTATTTTTACTTAGTTTAAATTCTAGTTGAATTATAGATAAACTGGAAAAGAATGAAGTTAAAATAAGATATTAAATGAAATATTATTAAATTAGAATCTTTTTTCATGTATATTTCATTGAAGTACATTTAGAGAAATCCTACTTCCATTGTGAGAACGCATTCATCAAATATTAATTCATAGTCAAAAGTTATTATCATTTTTTTATTTACAGGAAGATATAAAAAAAGACTATCTCGATTTATGGGCCTGTAGATATCATAACACTCAGAGAAACTGTATGAAATTTTGAAGTATTCCCTCAATAATCATGAAAAATGATAATTATTATCCACCAGTTACGATTACAGAGACAAAATTTCGGAAATTACAAATGGCAACACTAACTTTTTTAAAAAATAGAACGTGATTTCCTCAATAAAAAAAAACCTTAAATAGTGTTAAACATTATCTGTAATACGGGGGGAAAAACCAGAACTGTAAGAATTTAACTGCTTTTTTCCTTTTGATTTTCATGCACATGTCTCAAAATAGTTTAAAAATTTTTTTTATTCAGTTTCTACGAATGGTATAATAGCAGGAATTCATACATCTGAACAGTTTTTTTTTTAATTTTTATAATAACCCTGTATATCAATATGCATTGTTTTAACTCCCCCTAATTATAAGTAATCATTTTCAAGCTTGTATACAGCAAATGTTGATATTCTCCTAGGATAGCTAATTTTTCATTTTATGAACAGATGATTCATGACAATATTTACAGACAATCCGTAAATTAAGTCATGCATGATGAGACATACACGATGAAAAATCCCCAGTAGCGACCATATTTAGTAATTGGTTGTGGTACGAGTTCACTCAAAAGGACATTTTTTGATTTCGAATAAAAAATATTTTCCTGAATAACTTTAAACCATATTATTGTACAAAAATCATTTTAAAAATGTGGGCTTGTATCAATTTTACTTGGGTGTTGGTATTTCTCAGAAGACATTTACATAAATCATTTTTTTTTTTAATTTCACCTTGTATTTACTTTAAAGGTAATCAAAACATTATTCGAAAACACTTTATTTTTACCAATTCTGGAGGAAAGTGAACTTCAGAAAGGCTTAATTTTTTAAGAATTCTATTTATCTAAATAAAAATTCTATTTATATTATTCTGTTTATCTGTACAAATAAATGTGTAAATGTTCATTTGTTTAAAATCTTAAATCGCCGAAAGTTCTTCATTTCAACACAACGTTGCATACGAATAAGCGCATGTTCCCATACACATTATATAGATGCCATAATTGTAGCAGGTACAATGCCTTTAAAAAACGTCATCGTCATCTGTTGGACACATGCTATATTAATGATACAACACATGCTGTACTAATAATGTAACACGTGCAATATGTCTTCATTCCTTGTATTCATATGATTCCAAGCGATATGCCATTTCAGTTAAAGAGTCTGCAATTCCCATTTCCATTGGAGTTTGTAAAAATCGTCAACAAAATTCAAGAATCTTTAGAACTGTAAGGTTTAAACGACACGGATTGTATCTCTTATGCACAATTAAATGTTGCATGTTCTTGAGTAGGCTCAACAGACAGTCACTTCATATACATAGACAATGAGGCAACAAAAATTAAAATATACCCACAAGCATTGGGAAATGAAAAACATTTCTCTTTTGCATTTAACCACAAGAGTACGTGACTGAGTATTTAATAAAAATCTAAAATGAATTTCTAAGATGAATAAGTAAATTTTAATAATGGCTACAGACTTCAAAAATAATCGATTAGTTATCAGGAAATGAGATGGAGTGGTTAATAAATGCTATTTTTTTCATTTTTTAATATTTCTAACGATTTATGTTAGCGTGAGTATATTTCTTCCTAGTTCAGTAAAGCTAAAGAAAGCCTTAAATAAATTTATCTATCATTTTACAATCAACTATTTATGGACAAAAAAGCGATATTTCATTTATTTGAGGAACAATTTTAGAGTCCGAACAGCTAATCCGAGTCATAAACCATTCTTATCAGTAGCAAAATTTGGAAATTTAAAATTAACTGTCGAATTTTTTTAAATAGGAGCTATTTATTTGTATCTAAAATTCAAGAAAATCAAGATAATTTAACTTACAATTAGGTGCCATTGATGGAATGACAGAATTGAAGTTAAAAAGTCACATAGACAATATTGAACTGATAATACATAATTATCCAATAAAAGTTATATCAAATTCAATGGAATAATGAATTCGAAATTATAAGACGAGCTGAAAGTATCGGGAAAGAAGAAACCTTTGGTAGAGTAAAAATATCGAATGGAGTTAACAAATGGTTATTTTTAACATGATAATCAGATATATTTGAGTGATATTGAAAAAAAAATAGAAATCATTAAATATTTGAACATTATCATAACATTAAATAACGGTTCAAAAATATCTTACTCTACTATTGTCAAATACCAAGTTTTAGTTTCTGAAAGTGCTTCACTTGTATGTTTTGAAAGACTCCCCTTATAATTAGTAGAAAAAATTTCGATTTATTAAAAGTTATTTCATTAAAAAAATTTTAACTACTGTTTGAGGAAATAATAAACTTTGAAATTTATTCGTGGGATGTTATTTATTATTCATCTCAAAAAATATAAGATTCAGAATTTTTCAATTATTTATAACAATAGTTCCCAACCTTTATTTCCTTCCGTGCCTATTTAATGCCTTCAAATGCCACATCCCCCAAAAATATCTATTATTAGGCCAGACAGATTAATTTAATACAAATGAAAACACCATCGAAATATATTCAAATTGTTTCTTGAATGTCTGGAGTCTATATCTGTATCAACTTTTACTTTCATTTTTTTGAATTCGTTCCTTTAAAAGTAGAGGAAAAGAAACAAAGTATTATCTAAGCAAATGAAATATTTCATTCTGATTAAATGAAGAAATTGAAATGCTTACTTCTCGAACGATAAGGAGGACTCTGGGGAAGCTTGAGTTGGAGATCCTGAAATGAGACAAAATATTATTAACTAAATATAATTTATTGGTAAAAATAAGGAGAATCACTGTTTGGAATTCGGAAGTAAATCGACATCAAAGGAGACAAATTTACACAATATGATAATTTCTTACCATTTAATTTCCAAACAAAAAAATATTTTATTTCTTACAAAAAAAATTTCTTTTTTTTAGTATATTTACACAGACTTCCACGAGATGATTTCCTAAAAACGGAATTTAATATTTCCATACAGGCATAAAAAGAATTTTGACAGAAATTTGTTATCATCCTTCCGGAGACATGTATTCGAAAAAAAAAAAAAAAAAAAAAAAAAAGAAAAGAAAGGAAAGGACGTTTTCCACCAGGCGGTATTAATTGAGTCAGTATAACGGAACTGTGGCAACGTCACCTTAGAGGAAACGTCAGCGCCGCCTAGACCACCACCGTGAGTCGACCTCCAGCCATCATAGAGAGAGCGTCTCGGTTGAGGACTGTCTTTTTGTATTTCGTAAATGTCTTAATTGTTTCGTTAAGTTAGTCGTGTAAGTGTGTCCCCTTTTGTTATATAACTGTTCGTGTTTATGTTTAGTGAAGTCTACCAATAAATATGTTAAAGCTAGCCGTGGTCATTATTGAAGACGAACGGTTATATAATTTCTGGCGCCCAACGTTTTGGACCAGTGAAATATGTTAGGAATCCCAATTTGGATTTAAAAAAGCTTTTACCCCGAGTTTAAGTTTAGTTGCTGGAGATCGGCTCATTTTTGTTTTCAGATTGACTACCGGTCAAAGTGATTCCCATATTCTGAAATATTGTCGTGTGCTGCTAGCATATCGGCTCACTTTTGTTTTCAGATTGACTACCGGTCAAAGTGATTCCCATGTTCTGGAAAAGTGTCATGTGCTGCTAGCATACTGCTAATCATCGCAAAAAGAATTTGATAAGTATCTTTTATGTTATTGTTTATTTTGATTTTCAAATACTTTTCACTTATTGCAGTAAAAGTAATTATAATTTACATAAATCATTTTAGAAAAAGCAACGGCTTTCTTAATCAAGAGTTGTAAATTTGATTTTTTTTTTGTTGTTTGTGTGTATTTTAAATTGATTATTACATCCTCCACAGTTTTTCACTAAGTATCTATTTTATATAATGTATGTTGAACAGATTGATACATTTAAATATGTGAGTTTCGATTCTCACTCTCAGAACGGAAATTATTTCCCCTCCTCTCAGTTCTAAAAATAGAATCGTAGACGCAGATGTGTTGGCGTCACATTTTATGAATAAGACTGCCGTTTTTTATTTTATTTTGTTTTGCTACTTTCGAATATGCTCGTGAATAAATATGAATCATGCTGTCTGTGAAAATTGTTTTATGATCTTTATTGGTTAATCACTCCGGAAATCATTTTGAGAACTCTGCTCTATTTCACATTATCGGAAACGAATATATATATATATATATATATATATATATATATATATATATATTGCCTTAATGAATATTTTTTCTGTTTTGATTTTGCACAATACTTCGAGAATTCTTTTAAAAGTTATAAGAATAAAGAATAGTACATGTGTTGTGTTATCATTTTTAGTAAACGACATTTTAGTAAATGTGTTATTAGCAATTTCCTGGGTGTAACGAAAATTTACAAGCGATATTATTTTGATGAGTATTAAGTTAAGAGTTTAATGGTCTGAGCACTTTCAATCTAAATTGCTATTGTACCACTTTTGATATTAATTAATTTTGTTTATAAGTATTATATCAATCTGTTTAAAGATACAATTGATATTCATTTTAAACTATGAAACTAAACATTTTTATGTGATCCACATTGAAATTCAACTACAATATTTTTTTTTTTATTTCTTTTCAAACATTGATGCTATTTTGTGTATTAAATTTTACTTGTTAATGTTTCAGTTGAAAATACATTCAATTTTTTCTATCACTTTTGTATAAAGTTAAAGAACATAATGTAGTAAAATTTTTATAATTGTATGTTACGACAAAAGTATATAACCAAAAGTGTTGAAATTTTGTTCTTGTTCTTGATGTACATCTGTTTTCGTATATGATTAGATATTAATTTTGTGCTGAACCTTGTTAGAACTCGCCAAAAGTTTTCTTATTTTAGTTTTAATGCATATTCCTTGTATTTGAATGTAAATAGTTTTAGGACATTTTATATCAAATTTCCGTAAATACCAAGCCAATTTATCCTCCCCTCTGACCCCTCATTCCAAGATGGCTTACCTTGCAAAAGCAAAGAAAGAGGATCTAAAAACACTCCCGTACGAATTAGGTCTAACAGCAAATGATTCTATGCGTGTTGTTGATTTGCGAGATCTAATAATCAAATCCACGTCTTATGACGAGACTTTCACCAAAAATCTTTTAGAAACTATTGTCGACACTAGGCAGCAAAAAGAAAAGGAAAGCAAAGATATAGAAGAATTCAAAAGGAAGGAACAAGAATTGATACTTGAAACGGAACGATTAAAAGTAAATCTTGCAGCTGCTAGCTCAAATCCTTCTAACGGTTCCTCTACTTTAAATGTTGTACCCAGTGAACAAATCCTACATTTACTTCCAATCTTCACAGAGACTTCTGACATTGCAGCCTATTTGCAAATTTTTGAAAGACAATGTGAGAAAGTTTGCGTGAAAGAAGAAGACTACATAACGCACCTCCTACCTCTTCTTCCCATTAACATTTCACAAATAATTCTGCGAGAACCCAAGGAAAAATTAGAAGATTATACTTATATAAAGAAAATTCTACTTCAACGATTTAAGTTAAATGCTGAAGCATTCCGAATCAAGCTGACTACTCACCAAAAACAAACTGGAACTTTATGGCAAGACTTTGCGTATGAGTTAAGAAATTACCTAGAAGAATCCTTGCAGTTTTTGATTACGAATCGCTGAAAGACCTTGTTCTTACAGATCAATTGAAACGAAGAGTTAGTAATGATGTCAAAGAACACTTCGTCGATCGTTGGGGAAAAATTAAGTCATCATCTGAACTGGTGCAGTTATTAGACGATTACGAAGCTGTTCGTGTTAAAAATACGAAGAATAAAAATCAATCCCATTTGAAGCAGAACTTTCCACTGAAATCTATTTATCCTTCCAGAACCAAAGAAGATGTACAAAGAACGACTAGTAAAAATTTTCCATATCGAGTCGAGAAGCAACAAAGACAAGATAACCGCCCTCCTTTGACTTGCTATGGGTGCGGTAAACCAGGATTTATAAAATCAAAATGTCCCGACTGTTCAACGCCTACCAGACGAAATGATTTCCAAGCAAACTCTTTGAAAATGCTTGCTACGCATGTAGATATGCCTAAAACTATCACTTATATCGACATCACCATTTGTGGACAAAGAGCTCGCGTATGTGCAAATACTGATGCAAGTTGTACGGTTGCTGGTGAAAGACTTTATAAAATATTTCAGGAGAAACAAGTACCGATGACAAGTAAAACCATCAACATGTTTCTCGCGGATGGACAATTCGCAACAACTCAAGTCTTCACATCAGAGGTAGTCGTGAATATAGAAGGAAGAGACATTGTAACGAAATTTCTGATTCTGTCGAAATCGAAAGGAAATAGAACCCTCTTTGGATATGACTTTCTTGAAAAAGCAGGCATCGTCCTTGACCTAAAGAATAGATGTTGGTTCTTCCATGACATCCCTTTTCAGGTGTATCCATTTGGAGTGGACCTCGAAGCACAATGTCCTGAGCCAGTAAAAAGCATAGAATTGAATTCTTGCGACTTGCGGGATGATGAGGGACAAAACCTAAGTTCTCATGAAAGACTACAACTCAATGATCTGTTGAGAAAATATGAGAATAATTTTCAGCTAGGGGGAGAAGCTACGCCATTTATTGAACATCACATCAATACAGGAAATAGTCCTCCCGTTTCAGTTCCTCCATATCGGATGAACCCAAGCAAGAAAGAGCTGTTGAAAAAAGAAATTGACTCTCTTCTAGAGAAAGGTATTATAGAGGAATGCGAAAGCCCTTATGCCTCTCCTGTGGTCTTGATCACAAAACCAAATGGTAAAATACGTTTATGCATCGATTATCGCAAGCTAAACTCCCACACCGTTCCAGATGCTTATCCTTTGCCACGTATAGATGATTTGGTGAACGAAGCAAAGCCTACCCCTTACATGTCAACTATTGACTTAAGATCTGGGTATCATCAGGTAAATGTAGCATTAGAAGATCAAATCAAAACTGCTTTTACTTGTCCCTTCGGAATTTATAAATTCAAACGAATGCCTTTCGGACTTCGTAATGCGCCAGCTACGTTTTCTAGACTTATAAATAAAGTACTTTCCGGACTGAAGGATGTCCTGGCATTATCATATTTGGACGACATCGTCGTGCCGTCTCCTACCTTCCAAACACATCTTACAGACCTAGAACAAGTCTTCAAACGTCTATCGTTATTCAAGTTGAACGCCAATCGAGAAAAGTGTCACTTCTGCTGTGAAAAAGTGAAATACTTAGGCCATTACATTACTAAAGATGGTGCATCTGTGGATCCAGAAAAGACCGCTGCCATTGCAAACATGCCGTCACCGAAAACTGTGAAACAAGTACAATCTTTTGTTCAGACCTGTTCTTGGTATCGTAGATATATTCCAAACTTTGCCCAAATAGCCAGACCTCTTACTGATTTAACGAAGAAGAAGGCCGTATGGAAATGGGAAATAGAACAAGAAACGGCATTTCAAGATCTGAAATCTAAATTAATAAGCCCACCGATTCTTAAACAAGCTTATGGAACGAAGCCTTTTGTCATCCGAACAGATGCTAGCAATGTTGCCATCGGAGCAGTTTTACTCCAGGGAGAGAAAGATGAAGAACATCCTATTGAATATACTAGCCGCCTGCTGAGTTCTTCAGAAAAAAACTACTCTACGATAGAAAAAGAAGCATTAGCAGTGGTTTGGGCACTTGACAAATTTAGAGGATACGTGGAAAACCAGTCCATTACATTAACATCCGACCACCAACCGCTGAAGTGGTTGATGTCACTCTAATCACCTACTGGTAGACTCGCCAGATGGGCTCTACAAATTCAGTCGTATAACCTGACAATGAAATATATTCCTGGTCGACTAAATTTCATTGCCGACCTTTTATCCCGTCCTATTTGTGAACATCCAAGTACAGAGTCTTGTGAAATCTGCGCTATATCGATTGAAATTCCTACTACCAGTCCGGCTGATTTGCGTCAATCACAACTAAGAGATGATGATCTGCGAAAGATAATAGACACATTCGAGACTCCAGCGAAAGAAGTTGATCATACAACTTGGACTGCAAGAGGCTACATCATAAACAGGGGGGTATTATACCGATACTGTCCTGAATCGGATGAAGAAGAAGCGCAATTGGTAGTGCCTCAAGAAATGAAAGCCAATATCCTGAAAGAGCACCATGATTCGCCTATGGCAGGGCACTATGGAGCCGAGGGTACCTTTCATTGCATCGCTAAAAGATATTACTGGGTGGGAATGCGAAAAGACATAGCATATTATGTCAAAACCTGCGTTGAATGCTGTCGTTACAAAGCTTCTAATCAAAAACCATCGGGGCTACATCAAACTCCTATCTATGCCCAACGATTCGAAACTCTCTCTATTGACCTTTTCGGTCCTCTGCCAGAAGCATCTACTGGTGAGAAATGGATTTTTATTGTACAAGATTGTGCTACGAAGTGGGTAGAGCTTTTTGCTCTAAAAGAAGCAACTGCAAGAGAATGTGTAACGACTCTGTTGGAAGAAGTCGCCCTTCGATTTGGTATACCTCGAAAAGTTATCAGTGACAATGGTCCCCAGTTCACAAGTGCTGTCATGCAACAGCTATGTTATATATTGCACATAGACCAAAGTCTTACCCCTGTCTATCATCCACAATCAAACCCTGTTGAAAGAAAGAACAGAGATCTCAAGCCTCGTTTGGCAATACTAGTCGGCAATGACCACCAGGCATGGAAAGAAAAACTGCCCATGATTAGATTTGCATTGAATACCGCCAAGAGCGATTCAACTGGGCACTCTGCTGCATTTCTCCAATTCGCACGTGACCTAAGAACTATAGATGATGTCAAACACGACATAAAAGCCTTAATAGAAAATGACAACTTCGTTCCGGAGATTACACCATATTTAAAAAGGTTCGCAAGAACTGTACAACAAGTACGAGAAAGAGTTGAGAAACACCAAGATAAACAAAAACGGTATGCTGATAAGAAACGTAAAGATACTCCAAAATTTGTTCATGGTGACAAAGTCTGGGTTACTCTCCACCCCGTTAGCAAAGGCTCATTGAAGAAAACTAGCAAATTCATGCCTAAACGGGACGGTCCTTATATGATAGTGACTGCAAGGTCGCCAACAACTTACGACATTGCCGATCCCAATGAACCAGACAAAATTCTCGGTAAATATCATGTTTCAGCCTTGAAACCTTATCAAGAAACGAAATAAGTTTCAAACATCAGATCGGGTAGCTCCAGTATCTCCTCTTAAAAAAAGAGGACGGCCAAGACTTCCGCCGCCTGACTTCTTGCCGAGACGGCCACGAAGAAGTCAGAGGGGGAGGATATAACGTAACTGTGGCAACGTCACGCCAGCGCCGCCTAGACCACCACCTTGAGTCGACCTCCAGCCATCATAGAGAGAGCGTCTCGGTTGAGGACTGTCTTTTTGTATTTCGTAAATGTCTTAATTGTTTCGTTAAGTTAGTCGTGTAAGTGTTGTCCCCTTTTGTTATATAACTGTTCGTGTTTATGTTTAGTGAAGTCTACCAATAAATATGTTAAAGCTAGCCGTGGTCATTATTGAAGACGAATGGTTATATCAGTATATTTCGGATTTGTACAGAAATATTTTAAAATTTCAACAGACGAAAATCTGTTTTCTTTATAAATCCGTAAAAATCGATTATTTATCAAAATAGGAAAATAAATAAATAATTTTTAATAAATAAATAGTTTTTTTTTACTTGGCTTTGTTTTTTTTAAAAAATCTAATATCATGTTTATACAAATGGTATTTTTGATCGTTCTGAATCTTACAATCATCAACAGCTTTTATTTCAATTACAGCCCAGTTAAATGAAGGCGAAATTAAATTTTACCTTATTGATAGGCTAATACTACAGGTACGTTTATACAACGCTGTCTTCGTTACAGCGGGCTTTCCCAACGGCAAGTGCCATAAGAAACAATAAACAGCAACAACGTTTATATAACACATTCTGCTTAACGCTCAAATTGTCACTATTTATGGAACAGTCGTTTTCTCTGTAACTAATGTATCAAAACATATTTTTTTTCGTTTTGTTTATTATTAGATGCCTACAAGAATAGTTTGTTTCATATTTAAGTAAAACAAATAGCTTTTTTTAAAAAAAATTTAGGATAAATGTGGGAAAAATAGAATTTTTCTTCAAAATTTTTGGATTTTTTAACTTTATTTTTTATATACTATATCCATTCGTATAAAATATAGAGATTACTGTTCTTTTAGTTATTTATTTAACGTGAGAATATTTTTTTGATTGCAGTAAGACTTGATTACATAATTTATGATTATTAAACCTCCTATTTAATCTGATTTTATAGAAATTTTTCTAATACTTACGTGAGATTTGGTTCCACCAACTAGGGAGTATCTGTCTGAATGCTTGTGCCTTATAAACGTACAATATTTGTCAGAAAAGAAAGAATTTCTGAATATTTCCATATTGAAAAACACCAGAAAACAAAAGTAGCTAAGGCAGTTTAATAAATCCTCCTCAGCAATTCACTAAATGGAAACTTCGAGGAATATAATATATTGTAGCCTCAGAAAAACTGGAAGCGAAACTCTCTAATATATTGATGAAAAAATTCACTGATAATTTTATGCTTTAAAAGAATCAATTTCAATTCTAATCAGTTAAATAATGCTTTATGTAATTAAGTCAAATAATATGAACATGGTGCGAAACAATTTGTTGCCATTGAGTTACAGTTAGACGTTGATAAGAAATGGAGTTGAATGATTAAGCTTAGTGAAGCTGTTAAACAGCAAAACAAAAGTGGACCAGTCAATTCAGAAAAAAAAATGTAAACATGAAATTTAATGAAAATGATTCCCGAGTTTTTGGGACAGGATAAAAGGTTATGTCCTGGTAGTGATGACGAAAGTACTTTAAAATTGGACATACGTCTCACAAAACTTCAGGGAGGATATTCTGAAGTAGCTTATGTAGATGCAGTCAGCTCGAAAGTAATGTAGATTGGGCGGTTATGGCTCAAATAAAACTACAAAAATATTATATTTAAAAACGCAGCTGATTAAGCGCAAACCTGCACATTTTTCCCCAAAAGTTTTCCACCTGATAATACATGTGAAGAATGAAATAAAATTGAATTTGAATAATAAAGATGTTAAAATTTTATTGTTTTCTTTAGGAAGTAAAGTATTCGAATGCTTGAAAATCCCTTCAACACAGCAACACTAAAAATTCAGTATTTCAAGACTTAATAACAAGAATTATATTTTAAATTACAAGAAAGAATTTTGACAGAAATTTGTTATCCGCCTTATGGAGACATATGCTCGAAAAAGAAAGAAAGGACGTTTTCCAGCAGACGGTATTTCATAAGAAAAATTGAATCGGTATATTTCGGATTTTAAAATTTCAGCAGATGAAAGTCTGTTTTCATTATAAATCCGCAAAAATTTTAAAAAGCCCAAATGACAAAAGTGATGTCCTCGTATAATTAGGACAAAATCTTTAGACTTAAAACAATTTCGATGGCGGAAACATTGCAATAAAGTTAGAATCGTTTCATCAAGTATTAGAGAAAAAAGTAATTCCATGTCTGAAAATTCAGAAGAAATATTTTTGAAAAGTGATGTATTTAAGTAAAGAGTTCGAAAAATGCCCAAAAGAAATAAAACCAGTCAATATTATCGATAAGCACAACAAGTTAATGATAGTTTGCATTTAATGCTCTCATCTCGGATTTTTTGAATTTTAAAGTCGTTTGAGAATAATTTTTTGACCTCATTTTCAAATCAGTTAGCATTTTTCACTTTCCTATATACGAATACAGAAGTATCGTCACATAATTTGAACTCGAAATCTCCCAAAATTTTAGACCTTTTTGAGCTCAGAAAACACACTTTTCTGATTAAGTCTGGCAGTCTGTGACAAAAACGCTTTCAATTTTACCAATGAAACTTAGTATACAAAATTTGAGTCAAATTTATAAATTTCTATCAAGTTATGAGCAAAACACATTCAGAGGAAGTTTGTCTGTCTGGCTGCTCTAATATAAGCTAATATGAAAAAATCGTAAAACGAAAGGAGCAAGATGGATAAAATTCGGCACATAAATTTAATGTTTGTAGTGTTATCAAATTTTAAGCCATACCCTACCAAGAGTGAACTGTCTGTCGGTCTGTACTTTCAAAAGACAACTTTAAAACGTAATGACTTAATAATATTAAAATCAGAATATTATTTTGCGACTACAGTTGCAATTTTGCAAAAAACTTTGGTTTCAACCGGTTGAGAAAATCGCTTCTAAAACGCAAATTCTGTTTTCGGATACTATACGTCACCTGCCAATTTTCCAAGGATCACACAGAAAAATGCTTAATTCACTAAGAAGGTTAATATTTTGTAACTACTGATGATCAATGCATGCAAGGCTTCTCTGTTTTGCCCACAACTTTTTGCAGGTTAGAGTGATGGGGAACAACGTGTTTATTAGACAATATGCAAGAAAGTTTTGAGTAGACGCTTGTTTGGGGAAAAATCAAATAAATTTAATGAAGAGTTTATCGAAGATCAGTTTATATCGAATTATTTGTAATATAATATTAGATGAGCTGCTTTAAAATTTGATAATAATGCGATGCAAGAAAAACAAAGGATGCATGGAAGGTAAATTTATTGAAAACAGGTATAAAACGTGGTTTTACACAGTACTAAAAATTATTTTTTTTATAATAAATATTATGTCTACTTATCAAAAATTCTACGAAGTAGTTAAAATTTAGTAACCAAAATTTTAACCAGTTAGTGCTTTCTTATTTAAAGATAATTTAATTTTTCTCCATGACATTCCACTGTTTTTCTTTATCGCTTTATCGAAAGTTATGGACAATTTAACGACTAATTCATTTAGAAATTTTCTTCCATTTTCAAAGATTCCTAATGCCATTTTGATATTTTACTGTATTTTAAAAAGCTTGTAATAAATATCCGTAAAATGGTTTTTAAATAATTTTTTACAAACTTAAAATATTGGCATTTAAATCTTTTTAAAGTAATTAAAGAATGAACATGATTAAAGAAATTTCAATCCCCTTTCGCATGAGATGAATGCGAACACTTCTCGGATGGAAAGAGAAGAATTAGTAGGGAAAAATGAGACAGAAATCGTTCGAGGAGAAAAACAAACACTCGTAATCTCTTCTCATTATAAAAAAAGGTGTTTTAATGACCTGGATAAAAAAGATGGGCTTATGCAGGAAGACGTTGCTTCATTCACACGAAGAACAACTTCCTGGAATCGGAATTACATTGATGTATTTTATTTTCGGTTTTATTTATTCAACTGTAGTCAACAAACAGCATATAATTATAGAAATAATGACAAGAGGTTTTATCTTTTGAGAAATTTAGTGGTGAAGGCCCGTAACAAATGAATATGTGCAAAGATTATTGTACTTAACCACATGTGGTTGTAGGTGTCTGTATTCTGGAAAAAAAGTGAATAGTTTATCTTTGGAATACCGATCAATATAGATAACTATTCCTTTTCCTAAAGATTAAAAATTATTCCTCCAGCCATCTGTAACTATTAATACAAGCGTTAAACTGTTTGAAAATTAGACAGCAATTGTGATAATTACTTCAATTAATTAATTAATAATGAAGTTTTGTCTGTTATTGAAATAGCAATTTCTCATTTAAAAAAAAGCAACTGTACACAGGAGTTTTATTGTTTTTAAAATTACTAAACATGCAACTTTCCTATCAGTATAAAGTCGAGTGACCTTTGAAATGTTAAGTACTCTCTTCAGGATTGTATGTTGAACTTATTTTATTTATTAAATGGATTTTGAACAGAAAAGACCTCAGTAAACAATTTACAAGATAAGAGTTCGACATATCTCGGAAAAAAAGCAGAATAAAAAGATTTCTTGAAAAAAAAAACGTTATATTTTATATTATTGGGAAAGCATCTATGCTATGAAAGATTTCCAAAAGTTAATATCAAAGACGGCAACGATCATATAATGATTTAGAAATGCAATGGCATTTGCTGAAGGTAATATGAATAACAAATATTATGTTAAATAGATAACGTATCAATATTTAATATTATTTTCAACATTGTTAATATTACAAATTATGATTACTTTATCACGTTAAAAATTGATTGAAAACTATTCTGCAATCGAAAGAAGTTGTAGTCAAACTGATCCTAAAGAAATTTTCAAAGAAGAATGGTTGAAAATTACAAATTAGAAGAATGGATTGCAAGTTGTAACTAAATTCGTAATAAGAATCGAATTTTTAAAATTTTCGCATTTCAGTATTGAATTCATATTGAAGCGAACATTTACTTTGAGCTGGCCTTTGATAAGAAAAACTTCAGTTTCAAATGGATTCAAAATTACTGTTCCTTGAAAAAAGAAAAATGAGATCTTAATTATGTCTGTCTATGTTTAAAATCAAAAATCGTGGCGAATACGATGCCAAATCAATCAATGGACTCTTTATGTATATTTATGTATACAATGGCTTTGATGAATTTAGTATGAGATAAATCACAGTTTTTTTCTTTAATTTGACAAGTTTTATGTTTTCATTCATTCTAATTATTAATTGATTTCTGTAATATTTATTTTGACAATTATTCAATATCTGATCTATTTACTAACATAAGTGTTTGATTTTCTCTGTTTTAACTGCGATAATTCTTTGGTCAGATTGTATACTGAAATTTCTTACCTCCATTGGAATTGTAGAATTAAAAATATTTAATAAGTTGAAGTAACAATATGCATGCAAAATAATGCTCACCAAAATAGTGGAATTGCACATCCTTCTTGTTCTCTTCTTAACGTCTCAAACTGCAAAAGACAAAGAAAAAAGTAAACAAAAATCAGATAATTTATATAAGATATTAATTAAATGAATCAAAAGTGGGCTACAAAAAATTAACAAAAAAAGATGCTTCCTATTTCTTTCATAAATCTATGCTTAGCAGAGCATCAATTAAAAAACACCACAAGGAATGTTCAAAAATAATGCGTCTCTCTCTCATCGTTCGCGAGAATTCTCAAAAACGTTTCCTCCTATATTAAGAAGCAGCACAGACGGGGAAAGTATTCTGCCAGAGCAACGTGAAAACGTCTGAAATATGATCTTTAAAAAATAACAAGAAAATAAGCTATTGAATCGAAGCTTCCTCTTTCAGGGTAGATTATTTCTCGTAATTACCTTGGTGATAATTGAGCGTTTTTAAATTTCGAAGTACTTCGGCAGAAAAATTCCCATCCACGTTACTTTCAAAGGGAAATGATTTTTGATATTTTTGCTTTTGACACACTTTTATTTAACTTGACTGTTTCCTTGTTTCACATTAGCAAAGATGCTTTCATACAATCGCTTCCACTCTTCCACTCCGATATTACACTTATCGGTTTGTAATATCTTCGAAAAAAAAATGTTCAAGAAATAAAAATAAAAAGGTAAATAAAAAATTGCACTTTAATTTTTTAAAATGTCCATCAGAGAATGAAACTTTTCTCTAAGTAATCATAACGAGGAGAAAAAGAAGTTGCAGAGTTAAAGAATTATCTATTTTCTATCCCACACTCGAAAGCTCCATTTAAATTCCTAACAGAAAAATCAACCAACATTTTCAAAAATATCTTTATTCTGATTAATCAACAGTCTGTAAACTCTTCTTTCCGGCATATTGATGCCATATGATGAATCGATTAAAAATAAAAATAATAATGGTACAAAAATTGTGTTTATTAATCATCTTAATGTATTTTTGTTTACATAGATGTTTTCTTTACGACCCTATTCTTCTCCAAATAACTTTTTTTTAGATAAAATAATGTGATTCTCACTAAAAGGTCATAGCACCTGATGATGAACTTCTAATTGTGCTGAGATATGTGAAGAAATTCTTTTCGGACAGTAGTGGGATAATCTCATACATCAATTATAGGGAGAGTAATGTAATTGTAACTCGAACATTTCAGATGAATCTCCAAGGTTCAGATCTCCTTGAATTCGAAAAATACATTTTTGGCATCGATCTGTCGGTGAACACGATCACTCAAAAATGCTTTGCACTAGACGGATGAATTCTAGCACATGGATCTAATGCCCAAATTTAAAGATCTTTATCAAATTTAGAACGATATTCATTTAGAGGAAATCCATTTGCCTAGTTGTTCAAGTACAAGAAAAACCGATATTTACAAAATATGAAGAGCAGGAGAGATAATATTTATACACAGGTTTAGCATCTAAAATGTAGATTATCATATTTTGTATCAAATCTGTCAAAGGGTTGACCATTTGTCAGTCTGCACTTTCGGATACACGTAAACGCAATAATTTAAGTCGATGATATTCAGCAGTAATCTGGAACATATTTTTATGCAAGCAAAGTTTAAACTACTAAGCAACGAGGGTAATATTTACAACATCTAGAAAAAGCAACTGAAAAAATTTCGTTTGATCCTCTGTGTTGCGATGATGCCACCAAGCAATTAAAAGCTGCTTCAGAGCAATTTGCTTTACGTACGTAAGCGAATATTAGGAACGGTAATATTAAAGAGATTCAACAGTATCGATAATCTGTAAACATGAACATTTTGTTTCAATTTTGCATGATGAAATTGGGAGACTGAAAGGGGGATTTCATGTAAATTTTTTAAAAGTAAAATTCGAAAATGCGTCCGAGAATCTCGGAAAAATGTCGAAAAAAATATTTGCATCGTTATTTTACATGATTCTTTTCAACTGGAAGTAATTAAACCGGATAATAAATAAAATGTACTTCTGAGACATCGTTCTAACTATCCTGTTGAATTTCTATGGTTTTGAATCTTTAGATATATTAACCAGGGTATAAAACCAAATGTATAAAGCTGTCTGTAATAATGTATGCAGATTCAAAATGTTTTATATATCCTCTGTAAATTTTCTGAGAAAATGAAAAATAAAATTTAGACTAGAAATTCTTCTTATGTTGTCTTTATATTTTGGTGAACGTATTCATTTTCCATTTCTTCAAGTGTATGAATTTCTGAAATTGCAAGTCCTTACCTGGGTCAATTATCATAAAGAATATTTGTATCAACCCAAGCAAGTGGTCTCCTTAATAATAATTATGGAAAGTCTATGAGTATTCCAATTTTTGCCCATTTTAGCATACATAAAGAAATTCTTGTTTTGTAACAGAATGAAGAAGCATTTAGGAGGTATCATTTCGATCTTAATTTGATAGATATTTTCAATTTAGTAACAAGATCACAGACAAATTTCTTTTAATGTTACATTCGAATATACAGGCATCGATGGATTTGGCCCAAAAATTTGATACGGATTTTAGATGCTAAAATTTGACACCTGAAAATTTTTCATATATATTAGATTTCTGACTACTGATTTCGACTAGAGTTTACACAAATCTGCAAATTTGATGCCCATTCCATACACCAAAGTTCATATGTTTCATCCATAGAGTTTTTGAGTTACCATGTTCAGGGATTGACAAGGAGATCTAATTCAAAAATGTCCTTTTCGAAGAGATCAGCAACTAGAGATCGATGATTATGTCTTTTGACACGAAAAAGTTTTCTTTCAGCCAGCACTTAATGATATCTTTGGATTTTGGAACAATGCATTAGATTATTAAGAAATTTAATTAAAAAAATATTCCAAAAATAGTTCATATTTATTAGAATACAGTAGTGTATTGACCGATGATCATGTCTAAGACATCAGTGTGTTTATTCTAGTATTAAAATTAAATGATGTGGCGAAAAATAACGCTTCGCGCTATTTACACCAGCTAAAACACTGATGACGAATTAATTCTTCTACCACCATCAACTTCGCTATGCATAATAAGCTTGTTCCGGCTGTTGTAAAAAAAAATTCACGCGAATTATAATCATTTACCGGGTAAAGAATTGAATTACTTTGATTAAATCCAGCACAGAATATTCTCTAAACTTAAGTATTACATCCTATTTAAAAAATAAATAAAAGATTCGAAAGGAAATAGACCAGTTTCCTTTCGCTCAATGAAATATCCCTCCAGGATCGACCACAAGTTTCTTAAAAAAGAAATTAGATGCGAGGAAATGTAGTTTAAATTCTACATCACAGATGGCGCCACGCTAGACTCGATCAAACAGTTTTGGGAGGTCATTGAACTTAAAATTCGAAACAACTATAATTCGTGTATTTGATGCATTAAAATGACTTTTCTGAGTTCAGGTGAGAAACAATCAGATTTTTAGTTGCGCTTCGAATTTAAAATATCTGAATTAATCACCTTTTCTTACATTTACACAGGAAACTTTTAATACCTTTTAAAAACTTATATTATTTTTTTATTACCGAGCTGTGGTGGCGGCCAGTAAATTTTGATAAACAATTAACAAAAATTCTCTTTAACAGATTGAAAGTAAAATAGGACGAGGAGAAGGAGTTTAATTGTAAACGCGTATACTTTTTAACTAGCAGAAACTTCAAGCATGTAAAATAATAATAATGTTATAATAACAAATCCTATTCTTTTAAGTATTTAAAAGTCCTAAATTAATTTTAGTTTCTTAGTATTTAATAAAGATAAAAAGCGGAAGATGAAATAAATATTCCTTTTGTCTAGAAACAAATAAAATTGATAAAAGAAAAAAAATATTGATAACACAATTTAGATGGGAGAAAAACAGTATTTATAAAAATAGTTGTTATTGAAGGTAAAATTTCTAAAGAATACATTATTCAATTATGATACATGTTTTAATCATTATGTATTGGGAATTTTCATTGACAGTAATAATCACTCCAGTAGTTGTCCCTTGTTTCCAATCCGTTAGAGATATACATATATTTTTATTAGAGAAATGCTCTATATTTTTTTATTATAAATCAGCAGATATACTGCTAAAAATTACCAAATATGCCTTTTAATAGATAGTTGCTATTAGCAATGGCGCATCAATTGAGGGTCTAGATAGCGACAGTCTTAGAGGCCACCATAGAAAGATATGTGGGTTTAAAAAAAATCAAATATGGTGAAGGGCGAGCAAAATTATACCTTCGCTAGGCCACTGATTATATCTCTAACATCTTACTACGCCGCTGCCTCTTAGCCATATTTAGAAAAAATCAATTAAAAAAATCAACCGCTTTAAGCTGGTTAAATTAAATTTGGGTGGTATTTCAAGAAACAATGTTTTGAAAAAGCAAAACGTTTGAATTAATTAAAAAAATTTAAACTGCTTTAAACAGTTAGAAAAGTATCAAACAGATATATAGCTGGAAAACATTAAAAAAATAATAGAAAAATAGAGTAGCTCGAGCAGTCAATACCATGACGGAATAGAATATTTTTATTAATGCAATTTCATCACAAAAGGAAATAGTATTTAAAATACTATTATAATAAATTAATTTATAAATCCGAAAAAAATATCAAGTAAATATTATCACAATATTTACTTGAAATCGCTCATTTCAGTGGAAATCGAAACGCGTCACAGCGAAATCAATTTCTTTGGAGGCACAGCTAACGTTAAGCATGCCAAAACCACACAGCTTATTATTTTCTTTCGTTTTAAAATAACTCTAAACGAAATCACAGGAACACTCCTTCAAATGATCCAGACCAGAGCTCTAGTTGAGGAGGAGTCTGTTTTCTTGTCATTCACGAGAAATGAATTTCTTTCAAACGTACCAAACCTCTGGCCCCAAATATCTCAGTTTTGTTTACAATTCTCCATGCTGGATATTTTGAATCGACAAAGGCTTGTTTCTCAACAAATTGGATCATTAATCAAAAGTTCCAATAATTTATTTTTTAAATAATTATCTCCTTCAGCACAAAATATTCAGAATTTACTGAAATATTTATTTCCATTGTTTTGCTCTAAAAAAAATAATGTAATTTGCTGAACATTAAGAGAAACCTCGGTGAGAAGTTTATTTACTAATTTCAAGAATCAATATTTGGATGATTTCTAATTTAATAAGGTCAGCTAATTGTGATAATATAAAAATAAAACATTTTGGAATAGTTCATTCTCATGTCACCTAGTAATAGCGATTGAAACCTTTCAAACAGGTGTGTGATGACTTAAGAAAGTCTCGAGAT
>JAPMOQ010060156.1:272251-292976 GCA_026543055.1 Argiope trifasciata
TTTTGGAATAGTTCATTCTCATGTCACCTAGTAATAGCGAATGAAACATTTCAAACAGGTGTGTGATGACTTAAGAAAGTCTCGAGATTCAAAGACTAAAATAATGATGGTCATAACTGGGGCGGGTAGTTTTATTATTATTTTTTATTTCATTTAAAATGTTATTCTTTAATGAAACGTGATAAATAAAATTGAGAGGGGAAAAATTAGGATTTTCTCAATATTTCAGCATTCTATTTATTGATTAAAACTACATGATTCCTTATCTAAAGCTTTTTTTCAACTAGAATTATCTCTAATGGTTTAGATATTAGTTACAGGGCCATTATGGGAGTGGATCACGGATTAAAAAAATTATTTGATGTTTATAAATGTATAATACCTATGTTTGAAAATTAAATGTTCTTGAACGTAATACTTCTGCTGAGCGTCTCTGAATTTTGTTTAACTAAATTTTTAAAAAAACTCAGTTTTTTGCCACAAGGAGGGAAAAAAACTGAGAATTAAAGAGCGGGTGCTACTTCCGCATCTCTCCCGCTAACAGATCTGGGGATTTGTTTACACACAGTCTGACGTTATCGGATGGAGGGATCTGTAGCGCCCTCTACCACTTGCAGCGAAACCTATTCACCCCCTGCGTACAGTGCAGAAGGGTTGACAAGCGCCATTAAATATTCAGCGCATAATTGGGACAGATATAATAGTAGGCAATATAGACATGATTATTTAAATATCGTTCACTGCTTTGCAATTGAGGTTATGATGACAGATAAAGCATGATTTGTTTCTACATAAGGGCTGACATTTGTATACTTTCAAAGTGATTTGAGTTCGGATAGAACACATGAAAAACACGGGGATAAGGATTTTTTTTGTGTGTGAAAATTAAGATTATTTAAATTCTAAAAATATAGCATATTAGAGCAGTTCGGGAATTATGTTTATTTACTAGATTTTTGTAGAAATAAAATTCAGAATACATACATATATTAAAAACAGATATGTGTCTAACATAAATGGGGCAGATATAATAATATTAGGCGACTAGTTTCGTAGTATATGTAGTATGAGTTTCAACATATTTATAAATAAAGTATGTAGAAACAACATGATTATTAAAATATCAATCACTGCTTTGCAATTGAGCATATGAGGACAGATAAAGCATGATTTGTTTCTACATAAGGGCTAAAATCTATATACTTTCAAAGTGATTTGAGTTCAGATAAGACAAATGAAAAACACGGGGATAAGAACTTTTTCTTTGTGAAAATTAAGTACTTAAATTTTGAAAATATAGCATATTAGAATAGTTCGGGAATTACGTTTATTTACTGATTTTTGCAGAAATGAAATTCAGAATACAAAAAAAAAGTGGTTTAGTTTCTTCAATAATTAATACTCTGTTTAATTTAATTGAACTTGACTTGTCTCCTGATTGTACTTTACAGTCTTCTTTTATTTCACGACACTTATGCGCTAGAGTTTTGGATACCAAGACAGCAACGGACTATTTGGATATTTTCAACGAACAGATTTATTTAATTAAAATGTGATTATATACATGAGACGATTTGATAAGGAAAATCTATGGCCAGATTCCACGATAATGAATTGAAAAAATAAAGACTAAATGGTAGGAAACAAATATGTTATTTAGTGTACCGATCAAAGTGCATTTTTACAAACTGTTTTCGCTTGACTGATTTTCATGGTTTAAACATCCTTCGGACAATACTTTTGTACCCATAAATATCGAGAAGGAGACATTCAAAATTAAATTAATTCAAAACATTCTCGAAAGTAATAATTAAAAAAAATCCAAATATTTAAACGAAAAATCATTTTTTATCACAACAAGAAACTTCGAAATCCGCGACAAAAAGTACAGAAGATTACAATCATTCATTATACAACAGATGAATTCTCGAACAATAGACTTATCAAATTCAACTAATCGTCAAAGTCAAAAGCGCTAATAAAAAATAAGTCATGAAATATATCTTAATTCATTTTTAACTTTCTAAATATGATACTTTTAAACAATTCTGAGAAGTTTCACTTTTTTTTTCACAGATCCATCATTTACCAATTAAAATTTTTCGTAAAGAATCTTTATAAATAAAGTAAAAAGTTAATCAATCATGTTATGCAATTCTTATTTAATAAAAAAAGGGAGTGAGAATTGGGCTTCCGTTTATATAATCAGTTCCGTAATCGTCTGCTGCGAAGGTCTCTGACACGTGTTGCTTGGTAAAGAAAGTGGGTCATTGTCCGTTCTCCGATTCATTCACCTCGGTCTCCTCCCGCGCTGCGTTCGTTGCCTCCGCAGGGATACCTGTCACCATAGCAACATGCACCTCGCGACCTTCACTCTTCCCCCTTAAGTTGTGGAATTTGGTATAAATAGTTCTTTTTTTTTTTACCCGGAAGAAGTTGGTGCTACTGTGGCATTTCAGGGCACATTAATTACCCCTTGTATTTTACCTGGAAAGATCAATAAAAAGTAACTCAATGGGCAGAGCATATGAGTAACTAATGGAGTAGAGTTTAAAGGAAGAAGCGATTTTTTTTTTTATTCTCAAGCAAAAAGAATTAGGAAAATTCGAGTGGGAGATTTTAATGTATCTGGGCAGTGTAAACCTCCCAAGGTCTTTCCAAAATTGTAGATTTTTATCAAATGTTAAATGGTCAGCAGGAATTCTATCTATTTGTGAACGGAAATGGAATTGATGGAATTTTGCCCATCAACATTGTAGAAAATCTTCCAAATAAGGAAAAATCTTCCTATCTGTCTATTAGAATGTGATAAATCAAAAATGCAAAGTCATAGATAAAGGCATCTTGAATATTTAATCTTATCACCCATATTATAGATCCATATCAAATTTTGAAATGAAAATCCACGACAAGTTTTCTTAATTATAAGCGAACCACAAACCATTTTGATTTAATGGAGCAGAGTTTTAAAAGGTTTATGGAAGAAGCGATTTTTTATTCTCATTCAAAATAATTACGGAAATTCGAGTGGGAGATTTTAATGTATCTGCATGGTTTAAACCTCCCAGAGTCTTTTCAAAATCGTAGATTTCTACCAAAATGTTAAATGGTCAGCAGGAATTCTATCTATTTGTGAGCGGAAAAATATTAGATGGAATTGTGCACATCAAAATTGTAGAATTGCTTCCAAATAAGCAAAAATGTTCCTATCTGTCTATTCGAATGTGATAAATCAAAAATACGAAGTCATAGATAAAGGCATCTTGAATATTTAATCTTATCACCCATATTATAGATCTATATCAAATTTTGAAATCAAAATCCACGATAAGTTTTCTTAATTATTAACGAACCACAAACCATGTTAATTTACTAGAAAATGGCCTAAAACCATGTTAATTTACCAGAAAATGACACGTTGATTCACCATCCACAAAATAAACAATGTGTTTAATATACACAAGCCCGATATCCCTCTTTGCAAATTTTCCTTTACGACCCCTTCTGTAAATTATTTCATTTAGAAAGAGAATTTAAGAAGATGCACTCGAAAAATGCCTATAATTTTTATAAAAAAATCGCTAACAGTAAAAGTCAAGATACAGATAAGCATACTTTGAATTGTTTGATAAAGAATAAGGGAGCTCATTTCTTGGATAAAAATGTAACTTTTTATTGTTATTTGCTTTTACGGTTTCTTCTAGAGAATTAAGTGATTACAACATCAGTACAGCATATTTATTTTATATTTTTCTTTCTTTTTCAAGCAGTTAAAAAAATAATGAGACGAATTTTACGAATTAAATTTTATTACATACTTCTGAAACAATTTTATAATTATTTTAAAAATAGTTTTGGAATATGCCCTTATTATGCTTTTTAAATGGGAGGGGGAACTGTACACATTCAATGCCAAGAATGTGTACAGTAATCAATAACAACTACGAAAAGGAACGCCTCTGTAACTTTATTTATAATCACATCTTCATGAAATTGGTGTCGATGGAAATGGATTAAAGAGGTAGGTTTGATAATTTAATTAAAATAGTTAATTAATTACTATCTCG
Source organism: Argiope trifasciata (assembly GCA_026543055.1). Classification (NCBI taxonomy): domain Eukaryota; kingdom Metazoa; phylum Arthropoda; class Arachnida; order Araneae; family Araneidae; genus Argiope; species Argiope trifasciata. The sequence continues at coordinate 276,319 of JAPMOQ010060156.1, forward strand.
AAATCTTTTCCTGGATGCAATCGAGATTTTTTAATAATTCGATTTAGCTGGGTTTTTTAATTACGTGTATAAAATTTTGTTTTGAAATTCGTAGTTGTTCATCAGATATACTAACTAAGAATTATTAAGTTCGCTTTATTGCTTTACGCATTATGTAAGCAGAAGCAACGAGCATAACACAGAACGACACAAAACATAATGAGGAAAAACTGATGAAACCTTTATTCCTGTGAATGTATACTGTAAGATTTTAATAGGAATTTCTAACGCACGTCAAACACAAGCAAGGGAAACACAGGGAGCTTTTAGAAGAATTTGTTTATTCATGTTTTTTCCCTTCACTTGGAATGTGGGAGCGTGTCGACTTTTAGGCGATTCAATAATTTTAGAACTCATGGTGAATTAATTAAACAGAAAAAGTGGAATGGGATCAGGAAATAAGATAATATTTTAGAATAAAGTTAATATGGACTAAATTATGCTAAAAATCAAGAAATAAATTAAACTAGATTTAAAATCATTACACACATGCACACACTCACATACATATATATAAATATAATTTAAATATTGAAGAATTTCCCTTATTTAAATTAATTCATCATTTAGTCTTTTTTAGTTAATCTCACATTAAAAAATTAACATACGTTTAAACTATTATGTCAAATGAAATACGTTTTTTTCTTTCCCCTTAAAAAATCACTGAAAAGGGAAATGCGATTACCGTAAAGATATTATAAGCCAAAGCCATTTTTAGCACATTTTAGCCACATTTAATTAATTGCGTAAGGGCCATCCAAGCTCGTTTTTATGAAAATTAGATCTGTAAATACAAGTAAATATAATATACGATCCCTCAAAAAGCTGGTGCTGTATATCAACTGTTGGAATTTTACAATTTTTAAGAATATTTTGAAAAATATTTGAGGTATTAGTACAATTGTTGGGATTCCGACATTTTAGCATATCAGCTTTGCTAACACGAAACATTTTACTATGTTACAATTCGCTTTTTCCCATTTTCATTTTTAAAAATTCATAAAAAAATTAGCTATTATTTATGCATTTATATCATGACTTTATGATATTTGATACTTTACTAAAGGTGAGTGATTTTTTTTTTTACAAATATGTATTAGGTTCCGAGATATCGCCAACAGTTCATAAGACATTGGATATCACATTGGAAGCGTCAGTTTTCAAAATCCTGGAACGGTCGACATTATCATCAGAATTCCGTAAAATTTTACCGAGAAGTTAATTTCATTACGATAAATTGATTCAGTAAAAAATAATTTAAAAAACTGAGAGCCGCAATAGAAATATTTCGAGAATGAACTGAATAAATCATTTTGTCTGGTTCAACAAATCTCGATTCATTTCCATCTGCACATAATAAATTAAAAAAGTAACACAGATGTTCCAGTATTCGTTTTGTTAATGATTGCAAGCGAATGTGTGTGTTTGTTACTAGGTATATAGTAAGCTGCTTTTAAAGCTATCAAATTTATTAAGATTATAAGAGATTGAAATTCATTAAAAAATGAGCTTCTTAAAGTAGTATTATATGAAAATAATCTTTGCTTAAACAAAAAATTTCTATAATTTATCTTTTCAATTACATAAAAATTCGCATTAATTGCTAATTAGTTAAATGTAAAATGTTTTCTTTTTATATTAAAAAATGTTTTTAAATAAGATTTGCCACAGCAATTTGCATTACTGAAATTTAAGTCAGCCCTATTTTATTAATTCTGCAAATTGTTTTTCTTCTCTTAAGGAAGGCGGGCAGTTATTAAATATCGAGAATCATGCTCCACGCTTCAATTAAGAAAAGATAAAAAGAGATTTAATAACTTATGAGCATTGGATTCTCTTTCTGTATAATTTGAAAAATAAGTAAATTTTTATTAGTTTTTTTAAGCAATATTTATTAAACGAACAGTACTATTAAAGAAATTTTCTTTGTTCATAGATATTTTTAACTGTGTTTATGATAAGAAAATGTTAACTCTAAAAATTAAAACATCAGTAGTTATTAATTTATGCTATTCATTAAATTAAATTTAATATATAATTTCTAATCCCCTAATAAATGCATTATTGTAAAAGAAAATAGAACCATGAGTGAGTTGAATGGCTAAAAATCGCTAGATATGTTTGAGACATATTCTTTTGTTAACGTTGTCAGATATTGGATTGTTTATGGGCCCTGTATATTTTTTTCTCTGCATATTGTTATGAGTATTTCATTATTTACATTTCGGAATTATTTTTAGCTTTCTATGTGTTTTTAATGCAAATGAATGCTATGATTTTTTTCTAAATATATTTAGTTGCGTATATCATTAGATAGTAATTTGGTTCTTCCCATTGTAAAAAACAAACAAAAAAAACTGAAGCAATAAATTTGTTCTTAATTTTTATATTAAATTATTTTTAATTAAAATCCTGCTTCATTAAAATAATAAATATTTTTTTATGAAATTATTCTGTTTCTTAACATATGCTTTTATTTTGCTCATGCGTCAATATTTAGTTGAGAAAATAATCATTTTTCAGGAATGAAATGAGTTGAAAAAATAAATTGGTTGGATCCTTTTAATCTATAGGGATTAAAAAAGTGGCTAATGACGATTCCATTTAATATTATTTTATAACATGTAAAAGATTTTTTGTGTGTGTTTATTTTCATTAATTTTGTTCTAGAATGTTCTAGTTCTTGAAAAATACCCAGAAATAGATAAAATTTATCAAATATATTTTGTCTATGGAAATAATTAAAATTATTTTAATTAGACTAATATTATAAGATTCCCTACCGGTATTTAAAATATGGAATTTTGATTTTATCTACTGATTATTGGGGACTATACTTAATAAAAATAAACCGATTTTTTTTACTGGAGGAAGATTCTAATTTGAAAAATATAAAACTAAGAAATTTCTATGCAAGTAAAGCATCTATTAATTAATACGCATTATTTATGAATTTTGTTTCTAGGTGGAAAATCTTATTTATTTGACCTAAATACAGAATTCTACATATAATTTTCGGTGCGCCAACCTAATCGATCTATAAAAAAATATATTATATGAAGATGGGAATAAGGAGGAAAATATACACTCAATAAATAATTTCACAAGTAGAGATATTTTTAAAAATACTATAATAATATGAGCTTGATAAAAGAAAAAGATGAAATAATTTTTTGAAATCTAACCAATAGTAATCCCATTTACTTAGCAAAAAGACGGAAAAAAGCCTAATTATGATGTTGCGAGAGAGCGAGAAACAAAAATAATTCCCGGAATACAATCAAGGTCAATTTTTGGATTTGCGTAATTTCGGACCAATGGCAAAGAAAAGAAAGCACTAGGAAATGAAAAATCTGCATTCTCAAATAAGTTTTTATTACAGATAAAAAAGGCTACAGTAAATACAAAATGTTGTTCAAATATATCAGACAAAATGAATACAATTTCAAGATAGACGAGAAATTAAAATGAGGGATGGACACTATTCTAAAGATGGCGCCCACTGACTCAATGAATCAAGCATGAATCACTTGGGAAATAAAAAAGGAAGAAGACAAAATTATCTGTACATATAATTCTATACAGAGTACAGAATTATATGTACAGAGAATTGTTCTCTGCACAATGCAATTAAAATAGCTGTCCGATATTTGGAGTCAGTTACATGGAATATTCTCTTTTAAGGGGCTGGGACTAGCAATAATATCCGCTAATGAAAAGTGCCCCTATTCCATTAAAGGAAGAAAATGATGTATATTGTTTACTTAACGTCAGTGTTCAACGTGAGGAGTACCAATTTTGCATATCTTCATATTAATTACAAAATCAACGGTTTTGAAGTCGTTTATCAAAATTCATTTATCATGCTTATTATTTTTGGGAGTCATATGCATAATCCGTCCAATGGTCAAAAATTTAGGAATTCTGAAATAAAATTCAGTCAACTGGCTTGTTGCGATTATGAGCTAACGCATTTATCTAGGGTCAGTTAATCCTTCGACAGAGGTGGTTTAAAATTCAATGAAGATCTAGAATTTTAGTAATAAAACCATATGCCGAATTTTATTTATTTAGCTCGCTGTGTTTTTCAATTATCTTGCTCATATACACGTTCACAGTTGTATAGATATTTTCTTTTTTAAAAAATTCGGTCATAAATGAATAATTTAGTTTTAAAGACTAAATTCTGGTCTTTAAAATTCATATCCGAATCTCTCTACGATTGTAAAAAGAAAATAAAAATTTTTATTAACTTTTTTTTTCAACTCAATATTAAGATATTGATTTTTTTCCATATGTTTAGAATTAAATAATTAGAATTTAAAGTTTTTCAATAGACTTAATTTTTTAATTAAAAATAAGTCCTATATTTAAGCGATAGCCCCTAAAAGGCATGCAAATCGTTATTTCAGCTCTCGCTAAGCAAAACACCCCTCTAAAATATAAAAAGATATGAAGAAAAAACATTTTAATGCTGTACGTATGAAACCGGAAACATTTCCTTCGCTAAAATATTAAAGAAGGGGAAGAAAAGAAGCGTGGAAGAAGGGGAGGGAAAAAAATCAGCTTGGAGTTTTCCCTATGGTATTGATCAGCTGGTGTCGGAGCAACTCCAAGAACTCCCTACACTATACGGAAAATAATGCTCTTCATCATAGTAAAACTACTTGGCTCCTCATTTTTGTCTCGGTTTTTGTAATTTTTTTTTCGTTTCTGAAATCTGACTCGGCGACAAAATTTATTCGAACCGATTAAAAAAAAAAACAGCTACTTTTTACAAACCATAGCATACTTCATTTTCAAAAAAGAAAGAAAAAAAATCAATTATTGTAATATGAAGTAAATTTAAAACGAAACTTATGTATTTTTTAAATGAACATTTTTCTTTGGATACCGATAGGGATGTCCTTTCTGCGTTTTTGCCGAAAATGTGTGTGTGTGTGTGCAGCAACTTCTGAGGGTAAAGGCCAATAAGTATCCGAAGGCAGAAGTCTGATTTCGAGCTAATATAAAGATGGCTTGCAAAACCTTTTTTTTTCACAGAGGGCTCTTTCACACACACCACAGATAGAACACAGACGGAAGAACAAATATACCTCGAACCCGGGATGCCCAGATCACGGGGAAGATGCTCAACCCCTTGGCCAGGAAGTCGATATTTTGGATATTTTTTACATAAATAGAAATCATTTTGCATTTGCAGTTTCTCCTAACAGTTCCGATGTCTGAAACTCATTATAGATGCTTTCATTTAGAAAATTTTTAATGATGAATGTTAAACATACTCTGTAAGAGTAAGTATGATGTTAGTATCAATTCTTCTTTTCACATATTTTGATAAATTTTCTCCTCAAAATAAAGAACAGTTTAAGCTATACGTCAATGTAAATTGCATGCAGTTGTGGAAGTGGTGTGACTTTTATCAAACAGAATGAGTAAAAATATTATCGTATACAAGCGCTCCGACATTTCAATGGAATTTACAGCCACTAACTTTTTTTCACAGAATGATGGAACTGGCACTTCATCCATGTGAAATCTATATAATTAAAAATGAATGTTCGTCTGTATGTCTCTTACGCCTTTCTATAAACCGTGTATTCGATTGCGATGAAACTTGGTCAGCTTATTGCTTACACCAACGGGATGGTTATGGAAATAGAACAATTATCTGAAATTAAATAAAAAAAATTTCGAATCTCAACCGCAACTATTTACTAAGGATTAATCTCCAAATAACTCCCCGGAGAGACAATAGATTCTGTTGGAAGGGTAAATCCAAGTTAAAGGTTAATATTTTGCATGTACAGTACGAATCACGAGTTTCAATAAATAGTTTCTTTCATTACCATTCTGAAAGAGCACCAAGTTTTACAATTTTAAAAGAATACACAAATCTAATATATAAAAATGAATATTCGTTTGTTCGTTTTTTATATACTGTCGAACCATTCATCCTATTTCGATGAAACATTTCCAAATTATTGATTGATTGCACTTAATAATATTTTCACCAGCTAGTACAAAATAACTTTTCTTTGGACGCTAAATAGTTATTCTGAGAAAAAGATAAGATATTTTGAAATATAGTTTAATTTAACATTCCTTTCTGAGAGAACACGAGGAAACGTTGAAGAGGCCAGTGGCCTCTAATCCATACGACGTCAGATTTAATGTGCAGCATCCAGATCCACATACATGACGTTTTCGAAACCGAAACCGTACCATGTGCGACTGTTGATAATTTAATTTCATTCATTCTGTGTTATTGAAACGCTATCGTAGGGAATGAAAGATTTTTTGGAAACGAGATTCCATGCCACCATCTTGGTGTGCCGATAAAACTAGAATTTTTTTTTCATTCGCTCTGATGATGATGATGATGATGATGTCGTGTCCGTGTTTCCACGGAAAGGGGGTGCAGTAGCTTCAGAGGGTAAAGACCCCTGAGCACCCAGAGGGCAGAGGTCTGACTTCTAGCTCAAATGAAGATGACACACTCATTCGCTTGCACAACCCCTTTTTACTGGGGGGCACATTCACACGCCTCACAGACAGAACGCAGAGTAACAACCATGCCCGAACCGGGACGCCCAGATCAAGGGGAAGACACGCTACCCCTGTGCCAGGACGCCGGCTTCATTCGCTCTATTTTGAGTAAGTATATTTTATGAATAAAAAAAAGAAGAATTCATATGCATAGAAAAGAATTGAATAACTAATTTTGAAAGGAGTCAATGATCCTTGTTTGCATGGATCTAAATTTGCTATTCTATGAATACTGCGTATAAAAACAGCTCAGCAGTTGGATCTTATATCTTGATATCTCAAAAATTCTCGCTATTCTGCTCTACACTTCTTATTTTGAAGGGGGGGGGGGGTAGAAGAGGATAAAAAAATTGCTTCTTAGCAGTCATTATAATTAATCTATTGCATACAATATTTTTCTGGGAGTTTTTTTTTTCTCCAATTCTTTTCTTCTTTTTTTGTTTCATAAAATTATATTGATCGTCATAATTAATGAAAATTATTTTAAATTAGCATTCTGCGGAAAATACTGTGCAACTAAGGATAACTCTCCTTACTGATTTGATTTTCAGCTCTAAAGCGCCTCTTTTATACAAAAGAAGAGAAACTGACCGCTTTATTTTGTTTTTCCTAATATACAAAGTATGCAAAGAAAAATGATTGCAAACGTCGAATTTCCACACGTTCAAACTTCGTGAGTTCAAAAAACAGACTTTTGAAATGAAAACTGGCTGTCCGTTTATGTGCAAACATGAGAACTGAAAAATGTTTAAACGTGACGTATAAAAATTTGGTATATGGTCTTTACCCCAATTTTTAATGATCGAAATCCATTCTAAAGGGGTCCGAATATAATTTATTACGATAATTATAAAAGGAAGAGTATAAAATTTGGTAAAGAAATTTAAAATCTTAAGTGTCAAATTTTGAATTAAATCCGTTGAGGGGTGACCGTCTGTCGGTCTCTTCTTTCACAAGATTGTAAATGCGATAACTCTAAAATACTGAGATATAAATATATGAAATTTTATGATTATAATTGTAGTTCTGTGTCTAATTTTGATGTCAGTTGGTGAAAAAGATGTACAAAATAAAAAAATAGGTGCTCGTGTGATAGCCATATTCCAGCAATTAATCACTAAAAAAATCATCAAATTACGCACTGTAAAATATTCAATATTAAGCAATTTTCAGCAATGGAGCGAGATAAAAAGTACTTCTGTTTGAGTATATACGAGCAAGTTTCGAGAAAGCTGCTCCCATTGGCTACTTTCTCGGTTTCCACTCGATGAGTTTTCTACATTTTTTTTTTGGTCATTTTGATTCGCAATTTTTTAATTCGAAACTCGTGTATTTATAGTTTGTTTGGCGAGCTCTATTTTACTGTTATTACTTTTTCTAATTCCCTTGATAATCGGGATTGTTAAATAAAATGTAAATACCTATTTGGGTAAAATCAAAGCCTATTCAAAATCGCAGAGATTTTCCATATGAGCACAAATAGGACATGAAATAGATAAAAATTCATTCTTTTTAAAAAATGTTTATCTAATAAACTTTTTACGTAGCAGAAAAATTATATCGGCAAGCTAGAAGGCAAGGAGAGATTACTTTTGATTTAAGTTAATAATTCCTGAATCGAATTTCAGGCTAGATTAGGGCTTTTTAGCCTCTAACTTTTGAAATATTGTAGTTATCGAAAAACTTTAAATGCAAAAGTTATTCGTCTTATCGAGGCAGTAATTTAATTTATTTTTCTATCTTCAATATTAAGGAAGCTATAGGGGAAATGAAAATTTCACTCTCATCATTTCCCCCCCCCCCCCATGAGCTAGATGGCCCATTTCCGAACTCATCCGAGGTTTCTACCTTTTCTAACAGCATATTAGAATTACAAGCGAAATTACTGCAGTTGTTTTGTTCACAAGATAACATAGGGAAAAAGTTATACACACACGCACCCACATATATATATGAACGAAGGGGGATTTGGGTTCTAGAGACCATGATCAGGGAAGATCTGCTGAATTTATCCTAAAGTCGTATCATAAGAACCATTGCATTAGGTAGTCTTCCTGCAAGAATCTACCTAAAAGAGAAATTTAGTGATAAGAACCAAGTTTCCACTTTTATTAGTTATAAATGGATTAAACATTCTGTCAATATACAGACAATTTTTTACTATAATAAGGAGGATGAAAAGGATATAACTTATGAATTAATTTTATTTTGATACCGCACTTCCTTTCAGTTTAAAATTACCTAGCATTACAGTCAATATTTACCATCGGCCATTTTTCCTTTTGTACTCGTAAATTATTTTTTTCTGTTATTGTTCAGTCGTGATTTGGGTGTTGGTAAACAGTACGAATTTGAAAAATCCCATTAGAAGGAAATGCATTATTTCATTCTCGGACAATCTGCCAAATTTGTGTGTATGAAATCAATTATGAGAAAAGACGAACGCACATTTTCTAGTATACGTATGTATTGATTAGTATTTTGCAAAAATCGGGGAAATGGCTTCAAAAATGATGTTGATCTGAAGCTTAATGATTGAAAATTATTATTATTTTTTGTTTTTGTTTTCTGAGATTTAAATTTCTTTTTAGTGAAAAAAATAGAACACTATTTTTTACACACTATTAAGAACATAATGCCTTTAGAAGAAAATGAAGCAAAATCATTCTGGAGAATTTATACTTTCGCAAAAACTCGGAAAAAAATATTTGAGAAAACCTGGAAATAATGGGGAAATGTCAGGGAAAATCAAACAACAGAAACGGTGGTCCAGCTATTAAGTCTACATCAAAATAGATGATATAAAAATAATAAATTGCACTGAACATTGCGATGACCATGACACAGAAAGGTTGGTGAAACTTTTTATGACAAAGTATTCTATACTGTAGATAGAGTTCTCTCTCTTCAAACAGAGAACACAAATTTGGCGGTATTGTATTTGTTGATTCAAAGCCGCTGTTTCAACAATTCAAGACAATCAAAAAAATGACCTGCCTGCATGTTTAAATTTTGAATTGGCATTTGATCTGGTGGCACTTTTAATTGCATTTTTTTTTTTCTTTTTGGCGAAAATAGAACGAGAAAAATAAAGAAGTCAAAAGTTTCAATACCACTAATGCTTATCCTAATTTCGGAATCATAAAATATGTTGTTGATGATGGATTCCTTCTTCATCATGTAGTATGGTATCAAAGCAATTTTTTCACTCAAATATGTAATCATAATGTAAAATATTTCCAAAAAATCATAACAAACATTTTGTTATCGTATTTGCTGGAAAATATACAAGAAATGGAGAAATTTTGAAGATTCTCCAAACCAACAGAGGTTTTATTAAATACAAGAATAATTACGACTCTAAATTTAGAAAAAATTTTAGCTAATGCAAACGACAACAGAATGAATGGCTTGCTGACCGATGAATTTAAAGCCACCAGTTTATTTGTCAAACAAACAGAGAATAATGCTAATGTAGAAATAACACTCAAAATCGTAAGATTTCATCACTATTTCAAATATGTAGTTAGTGAGGATATTGATCTATTATTAATCACGATAGCTCGAACATCACTGAACATGGCAAAATTTCCCCTGAAGCCAGGAAAAGGGAAGAAAGAATGTAAAATTTATTCATCAAGAAAATTGAAACATTTGCGTAATGTGAATATTTAATTCCTTCATGGTTTTTCTGAATGTGACGGAACTTCAGCAATTTTCCAAGGAGGAAATTCAGCAGCCTTATTACAAAACTTCCAGAATTACATCTTTTATTAAAAGTGTTTTATGTTTGCATGTTTCTTGGTCAGAAATAATTAAGAAAGGCATATTATTCTTTTTAGTCCCATACGATGCATCTATATATGTAATTTCGTTGGATGAGTATCGGTATCGATACTTCTTTAGATTAATGACAAAAAATAATGCATCGATTTAAATAACTTACCATCCATTTCAGCCACAACTACATTTATTTCAAGTTCATTACCAAATACAAGACTAAAAATTAGTTAATATTATCCAAAAAAATAGGGTTATGTTTTAAAAGATTATAACGCCGAGATAACAATTTATTAACAAATGAAGGTATATTTGAATTTCTATTAAACGATCTAAAAATTTAAACACTGAAATAAGTTTGAAATTATTGTATTATTTCAAAGAACGAATTTGGATTTGTTATTGAATGCCATTTAAACATAAAACTAAGCTCAGTAGCTAGTGAACGAGTATTTTCAATTTCAGACAATATTGTATCCAAAATAAGAATAAGACTTAGCCTCCGTTTAGTGGATATTTTGTGTGTTTTTAAAATCCTATTATCTTAAGGGAAATTGAAATTTGAGAAAATAATGTAAACATTATTTGAAATTTTTGTTTGAGTTAGCTTTATTTTGTGTAAGTAATATGAATATATAATCCTTAATTTTTTTTAATATTTCGACCTTGATATCGATTTTGTTTCTCGTTCTTTCATATAAATTATTATTATTATTACTTTGTAAAAAATTGAAAAACGGCTAAAATTGCTTTCTTGGAAATATTGAATTCGAAAACAGGTTTGTGAAAAAGTCAGTTTTTGTATAAACCCTGACATTTACAAACGCAACCTTTCTACATTTTTGACGTCGTTACCTGCTTATAAACTAAATAGATTATTAATTGAAGAAAAAAGAAAAAGAAAGGGAAGTATGGGGGGGACTGAAAAATGATGAAAACTGATAATTAATATTGTAAGCACCTATACAAGCATATAAAGAACAATGTATATAGAATCAGAAATTTGTGGCTACTGTCTAGTTCGTATGGTTTTAATTTCTTTTTTCCTTTATGTGAGAGAGGTTCAGACCTTCAATACCTAGGAAAAGACAGCTAACCGAGAGACGTAATCTGGGAATCTGGTAGGTCTTTAACCCTCCCGAGTACTTTGGGAAAAGCCATTTTAGGATTAACACGTAGGGTGAAAGAAGTGGCAAAAAAAAAAAAATCAGTCGGATTTCTTTAATTAAAGGTACGTATTAGCTAGAATGTTTCATAATTTCATATAGAAATTATCTATTTCAATTTTATCCTACATTATTCTCTAAAAATGGCAGTTTATTTTTCTTTCTTCATTATTTAACCTTCGGTGACTGCAGAATGGCCGAAAAAGTAATCATAATGTTGTTAGCAGAGAGATTTAATTGAAATATTATCCCATGAATATTTATCTTTTTAATTATTTTTATTATCGATTCACTTTTTTTTGTTTGTTTGTTTCGGTTTTATTCCATACTATTTCTAAAATCATTATTTTAGAAGCTGTTAATAAAGGCCGCGTGATAGTTGTATTTTTATCGTCATTCGTCAATGTTTACTTTCGTTGTTTAAGCACATGATTCTTGTTTCCTGAAAAGGGAAACAAACTGTAAATGTTTTTCTCGATATCATATGAAATTTGATTTTTGCCTTAGATTCACGTCAGCTGATAATAAATATTAATCTATATAATTTTGTTTGATTTAAGATATCGCTTGAATTTATCTTAAATGATGGTAAACTAAGACAAAGAAAGTAATTGTTTTTTTTTGTTATTTTGCTTAAAGATTTTCTTGCACAATTGAGTAAATGCATTAATTGATTCTATGCAATTCCTACATATTTGAAAGTAAAAAAAAAAGTATGCATATTTTCATGATTAAGATATAAATTTAGTCTTTGGCAAACAACTTGTAAAAAGTAAATTTACTTTAAACAAGGCCCTAAAAGATCGATTTTGTTTTACATTATAATTCAACTTAATTAGCTCTGAGGTGCTTAGGTCCTAAATATTTTAAATTCTGTTAGGTTTACAAAACAAAAACTATTAATTAAAAGCAAAATAAAATACAATTTCTAACACTAGTATAGTAGGATAGCATCATCTGTATAGTTGATACCCAAACCTTAAAATGGTTATAAATTTTAAAGTAGTATTAAAACCCTTGAATCCTACTTCCTAACTTTTGTTTGTTTGTTTCTACATTCCATTTACGGAAATTCTTCCACACGATCACACTAAAGCCTGGAATACTGTCAAAACTAATAACTTACAGATATTCTTGAAAAAATTACAAACTATAAAAATAAGTAACTTATGTTTCAATGAGTTCTTAAATAATCAAAAAATGATGTCAACACTTCTCTAGAAAATATGAGTATACATTTTCGAACTCTTTAAATTTCTTTAAAATGTAGAGGAAATTTCCTTTATAATGTTTTTTTTTAAAATCTACCTTAATATCAGAAAAAAAGCTTGCTTAAAATCCATTATGCCGATAGCAAATGTTGCCGATAAAATTAATGACCAGCTTGCAAGTGTGATGGAGATAGCAGAATGGCAAACGCTTACCCTGGCAATCCGACTGTGTGCTTGCACTGTACAGTTTTCCGTAGAATCGACGGCACTCTAGATCTGTGGAGTACTACATTTAAGAGGGAAGAATATAAACTGATTTTGATGAGTGGCATTATGGTTTTAGTCACCGAGTGCTCTTTCAAAGGTCTTGCTATCTGCAAACGTGACCTGTTATAGCGTGGATCTTGCCGCGAGAAAGGGCATTAGATGCAACCTTCCTATATTATTTTTTCTTGAAACCTGTTTCTGGCTTTCTCATGTGGTATGAGAGAGTTAGCTAGCATAGTGAATAATAAAAGATGATTCAAATTAAAGTATCGCTGTTTGGAACGCTTTGGCGAGAGACGTAGCGCCTTCATATTTAGATATGCATTTCAGGCAAAGGGATTAGTGGAATAAAAAAATTAGTTCAAAAAAAGCTTCTTGGTGAAACGTGGCGCTGCAATCGGTTTAAGGTAATGAATATGAAACATGACACAAACAATAAAGGACAGAATACGAGATCAAATGTAATAAGGCAAACGAAAGAGAGCAAAAGCAACAAACAAAAGTTTCACAAATGGTTTTCACCTTGATTCGGAGCTAACATGTTACAACGTGTTTTAACATGATTCTCTGCGGTATATTGGATTCGTTTGCTTACGTGCAAAAAGATCTATTTTTTCAAATTCGTCTATTTAATAAGTTTCCTCAGCAAACTTTATCTTAGAGGTAACCCCAAAGAGTCGCAGTGAAGCGTGACCCCCGGGAGATATCTCCTGAAGATCACGAGTGAAACCGATTCAAACAGTAACATGCAATGAATGCAAGGGCGTTTGTTGAACCTGGTGAGGATTCGCAGTGGACCAGATAAGGCAGGTTTTTGTTCACTCTTCCGCACACATGAAAGTGAACCTCATCTCATAGGCTATCACACGGCCAATTCTGTTTCTCCTCCAACCATACTAAGAAAGAGAACGTTTCACGCACATCATAATCTACTGGCTTTAACTCTTGCAAGCTATAGATCTTATACGGATAGGCTTCGAGTGCTATCCACAAGTACCTTCAAATTGTAGTGTATGGCAACTGCAGTTGTCTTGATACAGCGCGAGCTTTAGATGTCCTCACTGTGTTCGATTTGGCTTGCTCAACGACTAAGGATGCGACGTCTTCAATCACCTGCAATAGCATTGTTTTACGTTCGCAGACTGTTTCATCAGCAAAGCTGTCTGTTTCCTCGGAATGTTAGATCTATTCTTCGGAGGGAGCAAGGTTTTATTGGACCTGTACTCAAAAGATTTCTACCTCGATGTGAAACCTCAAAACGCTTTGGGAGCGTGATTGCGGTTTTGATAGCAAGTTTTTGTAGCAACGCAAGCTCCGGCGATTACAGAACCAGATTCGTGGTCTAGGCCCAGCTATTTATTTGTTAAGAACGACCTTTCGTTCGCTTATTATGAAAATTTTGTTCTCCAGTGCAGCTCTTAATGTCGAATACATGAATTTTCATCTAGCTAGCAAAATGTGTGAATTAGTATTGCAATTATAGAGGGAGTTTATTTCAGATATCTCGTATTCTGTCCTTTATTGTTGATGACGTGTTTCATATTCATTACCTTATATCGATCGCAGCGCCACATTTCACCTAGAGGACATCACTGAACTAAAGTAACTAGACCAAAATTGTATTTCAAAACAGGATGAAAACTATTTTGGTATACATTTCAAAATTTTGAGTCAAGTTCAATTAAATAGTGTACCAACTAGCTGAAATTCCCACTCCAAATTTCTACACCATAACAGCCCTCCGGATTTTGTACATCAACATATGAAAGTCGATTTTGGAGTAGAATATTTATTAGAGATGCGTTTGATTTTATTTAACTTTATTATTATTTTTTTAACTTTATTGTTTGACTTTATTAAACTTTTATTAAATTTTTTTTAAAACTTTTATTATTTATGCATTGCAACTTATTTGACTGTATGCATTGTATCTCGAAAGAATGAATTTGTTTAAGAAAAAAATTAAAAAGATTAGAAAAAAAATCAGCCAGAGTTTTAATAAAAGCTACTACTTGTATTTCAGTAACAAAAGATATAATATTATAATTTCTTTTACGAAGAATTTTATGCTCTAAAACTTGAATAGACGGTCATCCCTGGACCAAATTCGTTCAAATTTGACAGTTACCTATGCAACATTTTATATCTCTGCATTCAATTTTATCTTTGTAGCTCTCTTTGTTTTGTAATCATATTCGGACAGCAAGACTGACAGTCTTCCTTTGAATAGATTTCGTACAAAATTTGACAGAAATGTACAAATTCGGTGAAAAAATAATGTACCAAATTTTCTTAAATACTCTAAATTTTTTTCACTAAGAATACGAATACTAAACACAGTCTCAATTGCGATTGGATCTAAAAACGGCGAATCAAATAGTTATAATGCAATCGGATTATCCTAGAAATACCATAAATCATTCGAGGAAATTCTTTTTAAAACATGTTGATTAATATGTATAATACAGGATATAATAACACAAGCTATGAATTGACCAGGAATTAATTTTAATTAATTATCGAAATAAAAAAAATCCCAGTTTTAGAATAAATTTCTCTGATTCTTCTCGATCTTGGTTCTGCGCTACCCTGTATGCTCATCTGTACATTTCGAAAAGGAAAGGAAATCCACTTTGATGCATTTTTGAAGTGCCTCTTCTTTACAAATTCCACTTAATAAAATCTTTCATGCGCTTCAGGAATATTGCATTCGTGCATGTTCTTTCGTAATTATTCCGTGCATTGCGAATGTACTATGCGAATAATATGGTGTTCAGTGCTATCAATGTTTTTGTTTCATTTCTGGAAACCAAAAAGATCGCCATACATATTTCTTTATCTTCACTATTAGTTTTAACTTATTTTTCTCCATATTTATTTATTTTCTCCACATTCTTTTAGAAGCTGCATGAAAATTGCTTTGATATGAACTTCATATTTTGCAGCATTGATCAATCAGATTGTCCGGAAAGAATCTGAAACTTCCACAACACATAAGTGCTAAAGTTTTGACGCCCATGCATATAAAATAAATAATTTATTATCATTTTTTATTTAAGCTACCGGACAATAAGATAAGAGGAAACTGACTGTTAAAAGTTACATTCGTATATAACAAATGTATTTATATATTTATAAGTTATCAGGAAAATTATATAATGAGGGAAACTTTTTTCTGATGTGAATCAGCTCCAGTAAAATTAATCTCATTTTGATAAATCTTAGATTATATTCCTAATTATTAGGCAAATAATAATTTTATTTTATTTCAATGAAACATTTGAGTTAAAAGTTTGTTTTCCTTATTTGAATTCCTAATATTGAACCAAAAAACTCAGATATAAGAGGGAAAAGAAACTGCTGTTGAATACCGATGGAGGCATTGTTAACACGCAAAATGCAAACACATGAGTGATGTCACGGAATTTGAAAAGAGATTCTCTTGGGGCCTTTCATGCAGCCTGAATGGTATCTTGTTTCCTCCCGCAAGTATTGCAAAGTGTGCCTATGGTTCCTGTACATTTTTCCTGAGAAGTGCATATGTGGCGAGTTGAATTGTCGAGTCACGCAAATGTGGATATTAAACTCCGCTAAGGACAGAACTCGCAAACTTACGATTTGCAGCCGCGTAACATACCCACTGGTC
>JAPMOQ010060156.1:293376-314069 GCA_026543055.1 Argiope trifasciata
ATTTATGGCTAAATCCATAAGGCCACAGGCCGTCAGACCGGGGCTTACGGTGGTGAACTGGACTGGCGGGATCTATTGCTGAGAATCCACGTTTGCAATCAGTATCACTTTTTCCTTTACGGTCAATTAAATCACTTGTTTATGCGACGGAATATTTCATTGTGAGGCCGCCGTGCAGACTTCAAAAACATATCAGGTATCTTCGACCACTCCAGAAAATAGCTACAGACGGTGCAATGACCGTTGCTTCCAGCAATTCATGTAATAATAAGTAAAATAAATATTTTTTGTCATTCCATCGAAACCTGCTCATCCTCTCAACGTGGTTTGGATCCATTAAAATTTTTCTTTCTCTTGATATCATTCATCTATGCTTGTATTAGAAAACCTTGTATTTATTCAAACGAAAACAATTGATTATCTTATTTATAAATACCATTTCCAAAACTTCTGTTTCCTAATATATATGATTAAAGATAAAAAGTTTGTTAAAATTGTTTCAGCCCAGTTGTTTGCAATTAAAATTAAAACATTTCTCTTTGAAGTGTGATGCCTTGGAAAGAAACAAATAGTCGTCAAAGCTACAGTTTTTGGATTACTTTTAATTCTTAATAAATTAACAATTTTAGTTCTTCATTACTTTCATGATCCAAGTCCGACTAATTATCTTTATTTTTTTATATAAAAAAGTCATTAATAAACGAGAATTATTTACAAGAAAATCTTCATATTTTTTGGTGAATTGTACTCAGTTTCGACAACCAAAATGTGAAAGGGAGAGAAGAAAAGGGCATTTTTTAATTTATAAAAAATGGATTAATTAAAAGTTCAAGTCAGAAAGTTGTTTCAAACGTGAGATTATCATCAGAACACATATCAAAATAATTATTAGTATTTCTTTTCAGTATGAAATGTAATCAAAATAGAAGAGGTATGGTTATTGACTGCGGTGGCATACACTGCAAGAGACATTTTTCTCTGGGTAAATAAACACTATTTCAAGTAAATTTTTCTTTATAAAATTGATTATGTTATTAATTTTAAAAAATACCTGGAACTCTAGAAGAAGATATTGAGCAGGATTTTCATTCTGCCACTCGCTGAAAGTATTGCCGGGATCCTCAAAACAAAATTATTGTCTCCAGGAAAGGAATATCAAAACTAGTTTACCTGCAAAATAGAAAGTATATACTATAATTAATAATTATGAATGTCATTAATTAAATGAAATAAGAAATATATTATTTTATTCTTTAATATGGAATCTCTTGCAGACAACTCGGACAGCTATTCTGTAATATTTACTTTGACCGTAAAACAAAATATATAGCCAAGATCGAAATAAAAATCTTTTTTTTATTGTCGCTTGACTTGTTTCATGATTATAAAGATGGATTTCTGTCATCGCCTTTTATCTTACTTCCTAATGTGCTAGTAACAAATTATGTGCATTGTCATTGACAATATATTTCAAATTTTTCAGAAATATAAATTAATCGTTTAACTTTAGTTAATCCTTAAGTAAGGCCCCATCTAATAAGAACATTCAACCATATCACGAGGGCATTCAGTAAAATTAAGTAAGTCTATCGTAAAGAATGCAACATATATGCTAAACCGCACATAATAGACATTCTACATGAGTAGGACTCTCAAAAGGAGGCAGATCCCCCCATCGGGATGAGACCCTCATATTAGTGGTATCCCCCACCCCCATCACTTCTGGAAAGTTTGAAAAAAAAAGATATGATTCGTACGGACAGGCAGATAATGCAATTATATAAGCATTAACCTCATTTTAAAAATGGAATATGGATGATAAATTCCGGTATACATGGATGAAATCTATAATTCATTCTTTTTTGGTATACATTTCCAAGAATGTTATTCGCATAGAATCAAATAAATAATTTAATTGATTATCAAGACTCGAAATTAATAGAGTATTGTCATAAAGAAACACATGTGCACAAAATTCCATAATTCTAGTACATAACGAAGTGTGTTATAAATCTATTACAAAATTCAATCCAACCATGAAGTGAAATCTTTTGAAAGACAATAATAAATTTTTTTTGAATATATATATATATACGAGACCAGACAGAAATACTGAAATGACGCAGAATAAGTATGTAAAGAATATATCTACATATTTCTTCCTATTTTGGGCTGGAGGTGAACGCGCTGGCCAAAAATATCTTCGTTTCACAGCTGAAATTAGAATGTCTCGTTTGAAGAATATTCCAGACTTTGGTCTCCCATCGGAAACCGTCAGTTAAAGATTTCCACACAGATATTAACCTTTGTGTAGAATTTTCAAGTCGTGAAATGAAATATGGATAGAGACAGAAAATTTCATTGGTTAAAACAAAACAGTTTGACAAATTGACAAAATTCCTTTCCAAAAACAGTCGGAAAAGATAAGAGATTTCAGCTTGGATGATTTATTTGAAAAATGAAAAAGCAAAAAATATAATCTCAGGCTAAAAGAGCTAAAAAAATTGCCTTCAATTCGTAAAGTGGCACAAATATTTCAGAAAATTTAGAATTTCAATGTTGTCTTACACATACAGATTTAAATGAAGATGTTCTGACTAACAATCAAATAAATTATTTTCTTTTCTTGTCTAAGGAGATAAAAAACTGCTTTGTATGCCAAATATGTGTGGCTGAGATAGCATGTCCTAAGATCTGAACTATCTAGAAAAACAGACTTTGTGTAATGAAAAATTTTCGCATTTGACTAATGGGTTTTAACAGACAAAGTAGTATATTTTAGATGGTTTTTATAATCAAATCCTTCATTTTTTTTTATTTTTTCATATACGAAATACATAGAAGGTATTATAATCATCAAAAATTCGACTCGAGATTTTGACGAATCTTTTCGTTCAGACCTTTGATAAGCACATTTTTGGCATTATGTCTGTCTGTCTGTCTGAATTCGATAAATTAAAAACGCTTTGAGCTAAAAGGTTGAAATCTGGTATATAGACATTAGTCTAATTTTGAACAAAATCCGTTCAAAGGAAGTCCATCTGTTTGGATGTTCGAATATAAGTGCATTCGATAATTTCAAAACGTAAATTGCAAGAGAGAGATAATATTTGGAACACATCTAAAATATAAATAATAATATTTTCTACCTAATCTGTCAAAAGGTAGACCGTCTGTCTGTCTGTACTTTTGGCATGTATATAAACTCAATGATTTAAATTAATATAATTCTGTATGTGAACGTGTGATTATAGTTTTCACAGTAAAAATAATTTATCATAGTTTCGAAATGCTTAATTTCCTATTCCTTCAAATGCTCAAGAGGTAAATGTGTTGGATAATGGAAAGTGGGGTAGAGGAAATTTATAGCATCTTTTTCGAAATATTGAAAAGTTAATTAGAAACAATTTAAAAGATGCAGTCACTCTTGACTGAAATGAATGCTTTCCAAAAATTATCCATATGGCATATTAAAATGGCACCAGCTTTAGCTTAGTTGTTTCACGGAGAATAGTACCTTGAATTTCGGTGAATGTAGCAATGAAAAAAGTCAGTATCCTCAGATATTCTATGTGATTTTAATTCCATTTAACAGCGGAATAGTAAAGCTGTATTAGAAAAAAGGCTAAACAAAGCCATGATTGCTTTTAAAATTAAGAAATGATTGCGCTCCTGCCTTTATTTATAATACAGAAACAAGACTTATCACACGCAACTCATCGTACTGGATGATTCCTCAGTTGAGTTATTCTTTTTGAAATCAGTAACTGATTCTTTTAACATTTTGTTACCTCCCGAAAAAGAGTTTTACAATCCTATTCTATAAGTCGACTTTGTTTCGTCTCAAATTCCATTATTATTCGAATACGAATGTTTGGAGAATCGTCATGGGATGGATGGATGTAGTCGCCATTAAGAATCTTAACAACAGCAACGAAAAAAGAACGAATTTGATAAGATTTTATGTAATATTGAAAATGCAATTTTTTTTCCACACACTATTATTTTAATCGACTTGTTTCATATGTGTAAAAAAGGTAATGGATTTTTTTTCCTGATGTCTTCTCTATTTTAATTATTTCAGAACGAAACAATCTTTTACTTTAGGACTGATACGACATGACAAGTTGATTGAACTTTCATTTCATAATAATGAATCATAAATTACAGAAAACAAAAAATAAATCCTTCTCCTTACGGGACTAATCATTAAGATATTTTTTGAGTTCAGTTTATTTCTGAATGCGAACAACCTATTTTTAGTTATCTACTTTTTTCATGATAAACAAACAAGAAAGAAGACATGTAATATTGGATTATGCTGTAATTTCAACATTTAATGCTTATTTCTCTGCAAAAATAGCTTCCTTTTGTTTTGAAATCATCAATTCATATGACTTAAATCAAATTATTCTGAAACGAAACGGAACAGTCAACTTAATGCCATTTGCTATAATGGATAGTAAAATAAAGAAGTAGAATACTTCCAATTTTTATGAACAAAGTCTGAAATTACAAGAGAATAAAATTTAATGACTTCACAAATCATTAGGGAGACTTTCGAAGAAGGTTATATAAAAGTATCCGATCTTGATATTTTCAGCGCAGAGTAGTTATGCCATTCTGCTCTGGAGGATGAAACCTTAATGAGAGAGCTAGAATTTTTTTCCTCCAATTTCGAGAATACAATTTGCTGCATGGTGGTCGATGAGCAATTTGCTGTTGCAGGCGACCGTCGAATTTTTTTTAATTTCTCTCAAGATGAAATAAGCAACGAAACTGCATAAAATTCTATTTGGTGAGTTTTGTAATAAATAATTCATAAAATTCAACAGAGGGGATTACACAAATTAAAGTATATTTCAACTGATTTCAAAGTCAATAGAAAGCGACCTGCGTTTCGAAGGGAGGTCATATACGGCAGAGGGAAATATGATAAAAAATAGGATAGGAAAGAATATTATTAACGAGTTATCCATTGACTTTGTGATGTAAAAAGGTCAAACGGAGAGAAGTTATTATGCCACCATGACAATGCTCCAGCACATTCAGCGTAACTGATCCAGAATTTCTTGGTGAAGCATGGCCTTCCGGTCGTTTGTCAACCTCTCTATTCTCCAGATGTGGTTCCAGCTACTTTTTGTTTCCAAAGTTAAGGCAACATTGAAAGGACCCGTTTTTAAACAACGCATAATGCGATGACCGAGGTAAACATAATTGCAAAATACGACTCGAGGAGCTTCCGATGAGTTAAGTGTATGAATAAGCACTGAACTACTTTGAAGGAGTTTCAATCCCGCAACGTAAAAGCAAACAAACAAGATCAGTCAAAGGTCGGATAGTTTTTATACAGCTTTCATTTGATCGAATTCGTAAATTTAATTTGACACATCAAAAATGTTTTTTTTTTTTTCAGAACAAAATTCGAAGATAAAGTTGAAAGTTGGTTTGTTGGGTGTTAAACATAGAGCTACTGAATATTTTGAATACCGAAACAATGAACATGAATATTTATGCAGTTTTTATCCATTTCTTAATTATTACAAAATTAAGATACATTTCTGCGCTTTTGATTACCTTTTCCCCATTAACTACCGATTTATCACTGAAAAATATTCATTACACCATTTTAATTTTGGCATCTTTTAATTAATATTAGTTTACTTCGTTGGGGAAAAGTGATCTTATTTCAAGGGGATTGAATTAAAAAGGAAAAATCCATGACTATAGAGCAAAGGACGGATGGTTAAGGGAGTGGATATACTTGCTTTGGCATTGAAAAAAATTTCTGAATTTTGTTTACCACTTTTTAATATTAAGAGAAATACTGATTTCTTTCTTAATTCCTTATTTGAATAAAATTAATTAGAATACTAAAAAAAAAGGACCATCGAATTTCATAAATAATTCAAAGAAATGTTTCCAGATTGAATTTTATTATCTTAATCATATAGCAATTCTTATATTTTTATGTCATATTTCAAAATGCATTTCAAATTGCAACTGTGGTTTGGAAGATGAAATCAACGTTTGAAAAAAGGCAACGAATAACTAGTAATATTTACAGTTTTATTAAACTCGCGATCTGCGGGTTCGTAACCAGGATAACATGTCCACAAGACTAAAAGTGATCACTCAATCCTGAGGATGTTATCTGCCTTATAAAGCTTCCACTAGATATGTTACCGTATTGCAAGATTTAATATCAATTTTTATAACATGAAAAATCCTTTGAAATGTTTGAAAGGTATGTTTTTAATACATTAAAAGCCTGTTTCTAAATACCTTTCGATGACAGTTGTCCGGAATAATCAGAAAAACTATTCTGTTTCTAAAGAGAAAATTGAAAAATGAAAATTGAAAACGTTCTCAACCATTACATCAACATATCCGAGAAATACCTCATTTTTCAACTTAAACCGCAAATAACCGAGCTAGCGAATAAATAATAACGTTTAAGTAAGTTTCGATTACACTTTTCGCATATAATGGTCATTAAATTAAACAAATGTTTGAAAATAAAACTCTAAAATTCGAAAAATGTTTCACTTCCTCTAAAACGCCTTAAAAGAAATAAATATTTCCAATGCGTACTGTAATCATCGTTTCCAATTACTCTACCCAACGGAAGAGCCAAAAGCAACAATTTACAAAATTTCCCAGGTTTTAAAGATCCACTAAAATTTTTTCGTTGCTTGTGTATATTTGATTTTTGATTTTAAATAAACAGGTTAAAGTATGGAATAATCTTTATTCATATAAAAACACAAATATCAATAGTTACATCAATGGGAGCATTGGCATTGCACGCCTTTTGAAATTTGATTCAATCTGATTTATAGTTTGTTGTTTTAGGTTTCAAGCACGACTTTAAATTTTTATTAGTTGACTTTTTAAATTTACTTTTTATTATATTCATAAAGAGAACGCTTGCTCACACGAATATATCAACCCGAAAGATCGTCAACACCCCATATGCCAACTTCTTCATCCCACTGTAGCATTCTAGTACTCCATGCATCGATTATGAGGGCCTCAGCTCTCAGAATTTCTTTTAGAGCTGTCCACTTATTATCCTCGATTGTAGACATGCCACTCCACAAGTTTTTGGTTTTCAAATCTAACGGTGGCTGTTTGGGCAAGACAGAAATGCAATGCAATGGTTGAAAGAAAAAATCTGGTCACGGAGTCTCATCTCTAAGAAGGAAACAATTGCTCAAATTTATCTCAACACGGTAATGTTAAGCGTAGCAATTTCTAATGAACGATTATCTTAATAAGCTGTTGAGAGATTAGGTACTTAAAAATATTTTTTTAAGGGTTTCGATAGTAAATTATAAATTTTTCGTATGGAATTGGAGAGTCGTAACTTTTACATCAAAAGTGCTGCAGATTGCCGACCCCTGTTCTAGATGTACCAAAATTCATTTTTCATTTTGGACAGTTATTTCGTTTAAGAGGCACTTAAAACTGAACGATTTTAAATACTTATTGATTTACAGTTGTCATTTTTTAAAACGCTTAGTGTTCTACCATAATTTTAAAAACAACCACAATAATTTATTAAGTTCAAAACTCTCAACAGAAAAATATTTTATCGGATAAATTTAATTGCAAATTATTAATACAAAATACGAAAACAGCAACCAAAGTTAACCTTTTTCAAAGTTTTATTTTATAATATATTTTATTAATATACTCAATTGTCATAGCCAGCAGAGCAAAGGTTTGGTAAATGAAGGTGAGTGGTATCGAATATGCTTCATATTATCTGTGATTCCTAGAAACTCGTACCCACATGTATCAGAAGGGTTCTACAATAAGATAGCAAATTTTCTAGCTTAACAAGTAATAATATAATTATATACATCCAATTATTATAGAAAATAGCAGAAAGCACTTCAAAGTGCCTTAAGAAACATGCAAACAATTGACATTTCATCATTGCTTATTTGTCATTATCTTCATTCTTGCAAATCAAGGATATTTATAAAATTTTCCGATATAAAATGTCATTTGAAACCTGCCGATTTCCAACTATTATATGATGAATATAAAAACGCTTATTTCCTTGTGTTGATGAGGAAAAACATTTTTTTTTACACGAAAAGTCTGGACATCAAAATAAAAATTGTGAAGGAGGAGACGATTTGAAGCTACTGGAATACATTTGATATGTAATATTTTATTTATTTATTTATTTTGCTTGCAGAAAACTTTATTCTATGTACATCTAAAATCGTTTAATTTGCATTTACAATTAGAAACCTCTTGAGAATGTATACAACTAAAATTTTCTCTTAAAAGTCTTTATTTCTTAAACAAAATTTTTGAAGCCTCAATCGAAAATTGTATAAAAAAGAAGACAATAGAAATTTAGAAAGTTATTAATTATAAGGTGTGTCATAAATTCGGACTAACTTCAAAATAAAAGAAGTAATGCATGGAAAAATTTTTGGTTTGGGAAATATGATCAGAAGGACCCTGGATTTTTTTTCGGTGTATAAAAAAAGAATTCCAAAAGTAACCGAAAGAGGACGCTGACAAGTCATACTAAGATGCTTTATGCAAATCAGGCAGCAAGAAAAATTTTACTGCATATGAATTTGTCATATGATTCGGGTAGCATGTTATTGTTACCAGATCGAGCTTAAGTGGTTAATCTTCCCTGCAAGAATGGTTAATGCATAACCGCTGCATTACGGAAGTTTCGCTCGGAGAAAGGACTGAAGTCTAAAAACGCTTATGTCATTGAATGAGATACTGATTTCAGTGCAACGGTTTAGGAAAACGAGGAGTTTGAAAGATCTCCCATGGCTGTGACAGATCATCCTTTAGCGCGGAGGTGCTTATGTTGTAAAAAGTGTCATGGAATAATGATAAAAGAGAAGCAGCAAAGCTCGTGAAACAGTGAGAGTAACACGGAATCGATGTATTTTACAAGAAATCTTGGATCTATATCCATAAAAAGCATAGACACATCGCCAGATATTATCGAAAGATATATGAAGGACTAAATTTTGGTAAATGAGCGTTCGCATGAATGGGACATTACCCACAATGGTTGCTGAGAGTCATTTGGACGGATGAAACTTACATTTTACTCGACTGTCAAAGCTCAAAATAGTTATACGTTTGCAACATCAAACCCTCACAAATACTTGTCTAAGCCACTGGATTTTTCTCATGTGACGGTTTGGTATAGTTTTAGCACTTTAGGCCCTTTCTTTTTTGAAGAGCTATGTCCTATATCAGGCTGAAAAACCTATGCAGACAATGCAGAACTGCATGTTATGGTTTTGCTTGACCACAATACGCCTGCATTGCAAGAAAGACAGAATAACCAATCATCACCTTCATGCAGAAAGGTCATTCTCTTCACTTTGCATGTGATGTCAAGACGTTCCTGTTAGATACTTTCCATGATAAATAGAAACTGTAAGTTTAAATGGCCCTCCTGTTCACCAAACTTGGCCCAGGTAGATTTTTGGTTGCGAGGATGCGTAAAGTCAAGTGTGTTCTGGGGCTCTTCAGCCACTTGGGTGGAACTGAAAAATGCCATTAGACGGATTGTTGGTGGCACGAATTTATAACATCGTAAAGTTCATTGATAACAGTTGGTAATGCACATTGACCTACCATATGTACTGAAATCAGTAATGGTTTCTGATTACTCTTTCAGAATTGTCAGAGGTTCAAAGTGCAATATCCAATGACTACTGTGGTATTTTATGCTGCAAATCACTTCCACGGAATTTTGATATTAATGATTTTCCCGGCTAAAATCCGATGCATCCGCTTAATTTTGCAAGGTATAAAAGCCTTATTCAGATGGTATTCAGGTGACTAAATATTTTAATGCTCAGGGTCGTGAAATTTGAACTGTATATGAACGCCTTTAAGTGTCATGAGATATCATTCAACATTTTTCTAAATGAAAATTTTATAATCACAGTCAGAATACTTGAATAAAAGAAATTTAGTTAAAGTTTGAAATGGCCTATGCTTCTGGATCAAGATGACGCGGCAGAAGTTTCTGAAGCATAACAACATTTGCGACAAGATGTTATTCAATGTTCCCTGTACTACTAATAGAGTAAGAAAATAGTTTTGGGTCTGATTTCTTAAGAAAGAATGCAGTGTATTTACATAATCATTTAAAAACGAATTATTTTTCCTTTCGGAAATAGAATCAAAAAAGAAAATTTTATTTGTTAAATCATCATAAATTTGGATAATATTACATCGTAAATATTTCACAAATGCATAAGATCTGTGACAAAATTGCATAACGTCCCAGAAAGAAATAAAATTTCTTAAAATTTCTAAATATATACATGCATGAGTCTCGAGTCGAATATCGATATCAAATACGGCTTAAATATTGCATCACTAAATGCTAATCAATAAGAAAATTGTGTTAAAAAAATCATATATTGAATCTAAAGTTCAAGCAAAGTGTCGAAAATATGATGGGTGAAAAACCTGGTAAAACGTATCTTATCTTAAAATTATACAAAATTACAATTTTTGTATCTAAAAGTATCTTCAATTTAGTTCCCTGAAAATTATATTTATTAACTATGATCAGTATTTTAAATTCCCCCACAACTCTAGATTTTTAAAATTTAGATGAAAAATTGAAGTTTTTACTATTTTACAAACAGACGATATTTTAAATTATAAAAAGTCACCTTGCTTGTTTTTTCGCTAATAGGATTTCATGCATTTAATTCTGATAAGAGTGCTTCATTTTTCAACTCTTTGCAGATTCACAGCTTCATATGAAACTCATCATGAGGAGGTGGTTATTATTTTAGTTCCGTCCACACCCTATAATATTAAGGCAATTTGAATGGTTACGTTTATTTTGTAAAAGGTGCAAAGATATTTTAATTTGGCGCATTGGATCTTGAGAGCTAAATTTACCTAATTTAATAATGTAATTATCTCACAATTTTAATATGAGTTAGTGATTAGTTTGATACATCTTTTAGCAGCTAGACTGAGGTATAAAAAATTTCAACAACGAAGAGTTTTATTTTTACTTCCTCTGTCGTTAGGGTTTTTTTCCTTATTGGAAAAGTCGACGGATTACTTCAGAGCCTTTCGCTACGTTCAATGTGGCACTAAAACTTTTTGAGGAAACTCAGATTCTGAATCTAGCCTTAAGCACCTTCAAGTAACCCAGTTCTAGATTTTCTATAGCTCGATAATTTTTTTAAACAGAATATTGCAAAACTCATCATCGATATATCCGAAATTAAATCATTACAAGGAACATGAAAACAGCTCATTCAATACAACTAAAACTCCTTCATTTAGTAGGAGATAAATATAAATACTAGACCTCGCTTTATAGGAGGTCTCCAGCCCCGAAGGAGTATTTCTGCCTCGCCACTACAAAGTGAAAGTGAGCATTAACATCCCGCCTCGAGTTATAATTTTAATTTCCAACATTTGAGAAACATAAGAATACATGTACGCTATTTCACCTCTCTAATAATTTTTAAAGTTAAATTTCCAAATAGGAAAACTTTTCCAGTTCATATTATTTATAATAGGAGTGTGTAATTTAAATACGATCAAAATAAATGTAATGCATTCAAACAATAACTAATTACACATTTCAAACTAAAATACGAATACATGATACAGAAATAACAAGCATCATAAAAATACTATATGATTGGTTTATAATATATTTGATATACAATACATAAACACTATAATTAAAAAAATACAAATTATTTAATAATTTAAAAAAATTATTAAAGAAATTCATTGATTTAATTGTTCGTTTTAGCATGAACTTTAGATATTGGCTTCTTTAAGACACCCTTCACTGTTTTATTATACGTACATAGCCATCCTTACCAGGTATTGCATCATTTATTCGACCAAAAGTCTATATGCGATTGGGTAAATTATCTTCCTTTAATGCTGGTTGTACATTTTTTTTTTTTTTTTTGCATTTTTGGTCTTATTAAAAAACTACACATTTTCTGAATATTTTTTTTTCTCATTTAGATAAACAATTATCTGCTGCAATGATCAAGTCAACACCGGTCGTCCAACTATAAAACGTCCTGACGTTAAAAGATTCAAGTGATCATATGATTATGTCAGGAAAATTCCTTTAATTTCAACAGTACTGATTAAATTTTCATTTCCAATTTCGCTTCGAAGGACTTCACTCAGTTTGATATACTACGGAGGAATGCATTTCAGAAAAAAAAAGCAGAACATTTGGCTCTTTCTTTTAACGTAGAGATAGATGCTTTTTAAATTACCAATTCGATGATTATTGATAGAAATGAGATGAGAGTTTAGATGGTACTTTAATTACTGATTCAAGTGTAAGAAATTAAGGGCCATACGTTACAAAACTGAAAGAACTACGGACACATATTTCTAGAAATGATATTTTCTTCTTCTGATACAAATCAGAATTCAATTATCACTTGAATTGCAAATATTTTTAATTCTTTGGAATAACCTAATACCTAAAATAGAGCAGAAATTGTTTATTAAGAGTCATCTATTGCCATTGAGATAAAATAATCTCACGTATAAACAGAATCTGCTCTGTTTGATAAGATAACGTAGAATTGATTATTCTTACTTGAGAGCAATTTTTGAAATATACGTTGGATTTTGCTTCACGGACTCTAACTTTCGGGCCAATGTAAGTTACAAGTATTGTTTTTAGGATTAGTTTTGGAGATGATGTGCATACGTCGACTTAAAGTTTTATGATTTGGGTTGTTCGGAGAGTATGTGGAAGATATTATTAAGAAGCTTTTATTTAACTCAATTTTTTCGAAATTTATAGCGAGTACTTTCTCACAGAGAGGTAATTGTAGGTAATACCTGTTGTCAGAAAGGTGACCACATAAAGGGTAGCTCGAAGAAAGCAAATGGCGCTGAAACAACATTTTACCCAGTACTTTTTGCTGTGCCATCATTATTGTCCTCTAGACTATTTCACTACTTATTCCTCCTAACAGATCATGCTCCCCTCTATTTGTTGTTGTTGTTATTTACAATGGCACTTGTCATTGACAAGTCTGGTCGTTGTCAGCGATTTTAAGCCTAAATTACCGTCCCTTGTTTTTCAGCAGCGCCAACTAGGGCCCAGAGTACGACTCAGCGACTTCATGCTTCACATTCGCTTGCACAGCCCCTTTTTACAGAGGGGTATATTCATTCCACTCACATATAGAACACAGAATAACAACCATGACGCCCAGAACACTAGGACGACACTCTACCCCTAAGCCAAGACAAAGACCCTCTAGTTGTTCTTCGATCCATTGGAGCTTCCAGTTTTTTTTCCTGCAATTATCCGTGTTGAGATAAATCAAACTCCTGTCAGGAGTTTTAGAGTACATTTGTATAAAATAACTGAGCATATTTGTAAATCGGCCCGATTTTTCATTTAAATTCAAAAATGTAACGGGCTGAAATCAAAATGTAACGGGCTGTTTTTTTTAATCATTAGAAAAATATAATGAAACACTTAAAAATGCAATTAAAAATCGATACAGTTTTCGAGTAAGGTAAATATTGATATTCTTTGTAACTTTTTTCCTCTAATTTTTGGCTCCTTTACGTGAGCTGAAGGTACCAAATTATAAATTTTAAAAAATGCTTATAAATTTTTAATAAAATAAATGTAAAAGAATTTTAAAAAAACTAACCTTTTAGTTCTCTTGCAGTTCGATATTCAAAAAATTGATTTTGCTCAATCCACCCTTACATACGTATTAAGACTTAGCACCATTTTCATAACTTCATTGAAAAAATTGCAGCATGAGAATTTCATTGTTTTTACTTCAATTCAAAGAAGAAATTTCAAATTTTACGATAAATTCTTCATTATTTAGGATAAAGAATAAAATATTTACTGATATATGATTTCAACTTCTTATCTTGTTAAGAATGTTATGTCACATTATTGAATTATTTCACTAGATATAATGCAAATAATTTAGTATTTCCGGTTAAAATTAAATATTAAATTCACGAAATACATTTCTTTCAATAAATTTCAGGTGACTCCAATCAAACATTTAGCACTCTTATAACTAAAATATCAACCAGGAAAAGAAAATGAAAAAAAACAATATGATTTTGGAAAATAATGACAGTCAAAACAATGTCATTGACTGTCCACATAAATCCTTTATCATCATCAATTTAAACAGTGAGGGTATAACGTAAGCAAGCAATGATGAATATAATTTACTACATAATTAAAACAATACAATTAAGCTATTATAAAATTCAATTATTGTTCATAAAAAATTAATTATAGCATGCGAAATTATCTTATTTCAAAACGTCATAACTAAAGAGCTGATATCTATATTTGTAATGCTTTCAGAGAGTCAAGAACTGAAGTTCCAAAGAACCTTAATGATCATTCTGCCCTAAATTGATGTAATTCATGCATCAATGAAAGCGAAAGTTCTTAATTATAGTTTTAACAATGGGAAACGATTATTCCATTAAATGATTCAATGAAACAACACAAATAATCTGAATTTCAACCTAACAATATATATATGTAATGATATTTTAAAATTAAATTTCAATTCAAATTAATTTCTAAAGTTTTATCCTAATTTAGCCCATATCAAAGTCATTATAAATTATTCGCTTATTTCCTTTTTCATTTCTCTACTTAATTCATTCAAGAGACGCTTTGTCAAATTGCAGAATCAGCTCAAAGCCGACTTTCACAAGCACATTCTTTTTTCCTGTGTTTCCCCTACTTTGAAAGTCCCTAGGAGAATATTAATAATATATTGTCAGTCTTTTCCCTGTCAAAATATTAATTTCTCGCTTTTCCGTCACTTTTGCTTGCTGGCAAATATGCTGCCTGCTTTCGGAAGAAGAACTTTAAAATGAAAATTCTTCAATGTCTTCGAATCTGCCATCTGCTTCCAAAATTTTAAATCATTGCATATATATATATATTAAAATTTTATATAAATAGTGTGTCAAATGAATTAGTGTCATAAAAAAGATAATTTTTGTAATATAAGACAGTTAACACCTTAAAATCAAATTTCATTCGAATCCGCAACTGGCAGGCAATCGATGGTTCAGTAGCGGTGAGCGGCTCTCAAGTCTGTGAATGCAAAACAGAAGCAAAAAAGATCATTAGTTGAGAAGAGGTCATTTGTTTCCGGATCTTTTCTTCTGCCAACTGAAGCAGCAAGATCTCTTTTTGTGGCACCAAAAAACAGTCATCAAATTCGTGTTCTACAATCATGATGCAAAAGATTTTGATAATTACATCGGGTCGTGTAGAGTTCTCCTATCAACCACTATTGTCTTTACATCAAATGGTGCAATGAACTGCGTATTTGAGCGCTTCTTCTCATTTTATGAAAAAGTATAAACAAAATGATCAACAAATTATCGATCGATTTCCTCCAGTAAATAATAATTTTTGTTATGTTCACCGAAAAAATAGTTTAGAATTTTTCTGTATAGATTGAAAAGGTAAAATGAAAAAAAAAATAAAATAAGTATTTCCAAGAAATCTTTCCTTTAGCTCACAGTTCTAAGCTGAGGGAAAGGTGAACGGCCTTCACTTAAACAAACGACAAATCATCAAAATAATCTTCCAAATAGGTCAAAGAGTTGTTTTCCCTTTTTAGAGAACTTATTTTCGGCATTCGACCTGCTAACATAGAAAGGAAAACCAATTCTTCTGATTTCTCTCTCGAACAAAAACTATGTCTTCTTTAATTATCAACACTTGAAAGAAATATTCATGAAAAGAATCCAAAAATAAAACACGCAATTACTATCTCTCTTTTAGCTTATTCTAATCTTGAAAGTATATGGGTGTATATTAACAAACGTTCTTCATGGTATAGTGAGCAAAATCTTTCTTTTGACCTATTTGAACAATTTTGGTAAATATTCATCTATGTAACCCGTTGTATTTTTGACGTCATTGAAAAAAGAACATGGAGACTTTTGATGATTATCTCTATACAGGGTTGTTATAAGAGCATTTTGCCCAGCATGCCGTAACGAATTAGAATTTGGGCAAGTGTTTTTATCACAAGATGTTTTAGATCGAATCCAACAAAGGTTTCTATCCGTTCGAGTGTATGAGAATAATCGAAGCAAAATTGCAAACCTATATCAAATTTTGAACAAAAAGGACATTCCTTTTCGTAGCAAATGAATAAATTAATACAAAAGCAAATAATTTTCTTTAAAAAATAAAACTCCTACAAGAGAATTTCTTATTAATTATACCTTTTAGGGAATATAGTAAAAAATAATCGTCATTTAGAGCTACTGATCTGTCTTTTTATACTACACTCGACAGAGAAATCGATTTTATAATGAGGAATTTGTATTTTTATCCTTTCAAATGCTGCTCTGCAAAAAATAAGGCTATTATTATAACTTTTTTATTCAAATTAATATGATGTGTGGTCAATCCTGCCAGCGATTTGCCATGTTCTGTCGGTAGGAACAAAGGTCATTCAAGATGGGGAAGGGTGCAGCCTTAAAGAAGAAATTCTTATCGTTCTTGGAATAGAACCATATTGAAGAGGCGGAGAGAAGGGCACAAACATGAACATTTAAAAATACAAGATTCAAAAATCTATATAAATAAAAATGAATGTGTGTCTCTTATGCGCTGCCGTGCCGCTCAACCGATTGCGATGAAACTTTGAATACTTATTTATTGCTTGACGTTACGAGACGGTTATTGGCATAATAGAGTTATCTAATATATAAAAAATATTTCCGTATCTATTTTCGCTTGTATTAACCAAGAAAAATTGTCAAAACAATTCGCCAAGGAGACACAGCAGATTCAGTAAAGATGCTAAATTTAAGCTATGAAATTTTAATTAAAAATTAAATGTAAGTTTAGCGCTTTTGCAGTATCTTTCGGAAATATTAGAGTACACACATTTTTGCATCATTTTAACTTTTTAAAAATTATTAATTCAAAAATATCAACAAATTTATGACAAATATATTATCTGTACTTAATCCATTTTAAAAGAAATATTCTAATCATATTTTCTAACATTAATCTTAAGAATTCTGAACGAATATTAAGCGAATCACGAAAGATACAAAAAATTGCTTCTTTCCTTACAATTCTGAAAGTACACCAAGCATTACAATTCTAAAAGAATACATTAATTTATTATATAAGAATGAATATTTGTTTGTAGAATGGAATAATAAAAACAGAATAAATACTATTAATGCTTCTCCTTTATATATCCTTGAATTTCAATGAATGTATTCGTTACCGACAAGAAAATAAATATCATTATTCCTATCATTTCTAATTAAACAAGAATAACTATTGCAAATTTCAAACGATATTTCCAAGATTACTTCTTCTTCGGCAGCAACGCGCCGAGTATCAGTTAGTTTTATATATAAAAAAGAGAAATTACGAATAAGCAAGCCTTTTGTGGTGGATTGAACATTACGGCAGTTATTAAGAGGACCCCTCTTACACATGAGTCTGGTTGTAGCTAGAAACACCGTCTCATTTGTGACACAATAAGGTATCCATCACAAGCAGAAGCGAGGATGATGATATTCCTCTTTGCGTATAAGGTGTTCCCCACCCCCCTTTTTTTATAACTATCGTAAAACGAATAAACGAACGGAACGAATTATTTAAGCGATGACGGGGGTAGGCAGGTGTGGATTAGTCCAGCACAATAAGAGCACACTTGGGGCCCCGCGCTCTTATTTCTTTTTTTTTTAAATTACAATAGTTTTTTTTTTTTTTTTTTTTTTTTTTTTTTTTTTGCTGTCAAAGACTGTTTAGGCATCCGATTTTATCCGGTAACGCAATCCTCTCAATAATAGCAATGCTGATTCTAGAGAAAAAAACACATCGGAAATTGCTAATTCACGTAAAAGATTTTACTCAAAATTGGTTATTTTCAGTGACAACTCTTTTTAGTCTTTTAATTTAAAGATATCGTTAATATAGTTGTTTAAATATTTTAATCGTTTTTATTAATAATAAACTTTCTGATTTTCACTGCTTTTGAAATTTAATTCTGATTTCTGCTCATTATCAATCTGATTATTTCTCTTTGTGTTTCCGTTCGTTGAATCTTATAAGTTTAATATTGCTTTTTCCATTCATTTATTTCAATTTTTTACGGAAAAAGCAAAAGAAACTTTTTTCTATGAATAAATGCACAAATTTGCTGTCGGCATTGCACTGCGACATATGTTCAATAATTTTATTCATTCCATGTCATTAAATATTTATATAATAATTTAAAAACAATTTTTTTCCACTGTGGATATTTCACATCTATCATTGTAAGCAATATTGATATGACATGGAATGACCTTCACAGTGCTAAATAAGTTTCAAAAAAGGAACAAAATCGAACAAATTTCCTAAAAATTCTAAATGTATTCGCAAATTTAGAGCCCTATTCAATATTTTACGAAACAGATTACAAAATAATAATTTACTTTTATTTAAATTCAAAGTGAATTTTCTTTATTATTTACGATAAAAAGAAACAATGTTTTTTCCTCTTGACAATGACTGTGATGTCAGATACTGAAGAACTTTCATGAATTTATTGGGAATAATTTGACAAATTTAATGACAATAAAGTACTAAATCCCTAGTGTATATTTCTTAGTAGAACCAACTAGGCATCATGTTTTGTAGAAAACAAAGTAGCAACAATGCACCAAACAGGGCAAAGAAATACTCGGAAGTTGAAGTACGAGTTAGATAATACATTACAAGTGTTTTTCGTATTCCTTGCGCGCCTCATTTTAAAAATTGAGTCAGCAACTTTTCTGCAGGGGACCGCTATAGAACAGTTCAATAATTTATGTTTGTACAATAATTATTAGTATTTTTGTCAGCATCCGCTTATCACTGAAAAATATTAATTAAAAATCTGCAGAGTTTCGAAATTTCACATACTATTAAAAAACTATCAGATAGAAAATAGTTGGCAATAGCTGATACAGTCAGCACTTGCTTTGAAAGTTAGTAAAAGCCTCACAATAAAAATACATTACTACAATAGAAGCTGTAGTTTATTTAGAAAATATTTAAGTATGAAATAAATGTCATTTGGAATAATATTTTGCAGAGATTAAAGGAAACAAATAAATTACTACAATCAGTTAGAAGCAGACTTTTTCAAGGAGGTTCCTTATTAAAATTCAATAACAAAGTTTATTAGGCAGCTTCGAAATGAATGTTGAAGAAGCCAATGAAGCCAATTCCACAACAAAATTAGCTTTCAAGGGTCCTATTCATCAAATACAAGTGCGAAAAAGAATTTTTATTGAAAATCCTCTCATGAAAAATTAATTTATAAAATTTTTAAAGTGTGATAAACTTTTTAGAACAACAGTTCTCTGTAATGTAGATACTACAGACTCAGAACAGCCCTAGTAAAAGACAATGGAAAAACTATTTTTAAAAATTGAAATAATTTTCACTTATCATCAGCAGACAGAGGATTTTCTAACACTTATAAAGGAATTTTTTAAAAAACCAGAAAAATAAAACGATTTATAATAGATTGTGGTACATAAAAAAGAAAAATTCATATGTTATACCAGTGTGATGATTGAAATTCTTGTTTTTATAATTAACTATTTCAACATTTGGGATTTATTATCCTTATTTCAATTACTCTCCGACAATTTTGCAAGGAAAAAGCCTTCTTTTTGTAAATTAATAATAATCTATTCCTGTAATGTATATAAATAAAATTGAATGTTTGTCTGTATGTCTCTCATGCGCTACACTGCTATTCATTCGATTGCGATGAAACTCTGAATACTTATTACTTGTACTTACGGGATGGTTATAGGCAGAGTACAATTATGTCATCTAAGTAAATAAAAATGAATGTCTGCCTTACCCCTAATCCGATTGCGATGAAACTTTGAATGCTCATTACTTGCACTTATTTGTTTGTATCAAAGATGGAAAACAACAACAAAAAATATTGTCAACCCTAAAGTCTTGAATAATAAAGTTAAAAAATAGAATTAAGACTATTTACGCTTCTCCTTTGTATATCACTCAATTTCAATGAATCTATTCATTTCCGATACGAAAGCTAATATTATTCTGTCAATCATTCCTAGTTAAACAAGACGATTATTTTAAATTTCAAGCGATATTCAAAAAATTACTTCTGCGGCAGCAACGCGCTGTGTACCAACTGGTACTTGATAAAAAAATATATGTATATAAACGTCATAAATTTGTCTACTGATTTCGAAGTATATAATTATAAACAAATATTCATTTAATTAATCAATTAGGTAATAAAAATAAAGCTAAAGATTTATTATTAATAGAAATGTCATAATTGTTAATAGAAATATTTATTATGAATACAAATGTCTAATTAATTTGAAACTAACCTTAGAAGTCGGAATTTATAAGCATAATTATTTTATACTTGTGTGTGATGTGACTATATGTGTAATTATTTTCCTTTTATAGGTCCCCCAAGTATTTTACTCTCAATATACTTGAACCGTCCCTGAGGGGAATAAAAGATCTTGGAATTCGAAGACCAAAGATAAAAGAGGTTGACTCTCTTCTCATTCTATATTTATGTGTTTCGATCTGCTAATCTGATCCGATTTACAAAGGATTAAAAAAAAAA
>JAPMOQ010060156.1:314169-387187 GCA_026543055.1 Argiope trifasciata
TGTGTGTGTGTGTGTGTGTGTGTGTGTGTGTGTGTGTGTGTGTGTGTGTGTGTGTGTGTGTGTGTGTGTGTGTGTGTGTGTGTGTGTGTGTGTGTGTGTGTGTGTGTGTGTGTGTGTGTGTGTGTGTGTGTGTGTCAGTGGTGGTAGTGGGGAGAATATTTTTGTTTTTGGTCAAGAGAGAATGGACATGAGAAAAAAATCCTACACTTCTTTCTTCTCTCGGTTACGAAGAAGAAAAAATTCAAAATGATAATAAAAAATAATAATTTTTCCATTTTTCCATTGCTTATATCATATTAAATGCAAACCAGCTTCGACGATCAGATGACTTCATATAGTAATTAATTACTTAATTCTGATTATGTATTAATTTAATTATGTAAAAAAAATTAAATTCGTTAACTTGGTTTATTCTTGGTAAGTGAAGGCATCAATTAAAGTAAAAGAAAAAATTAAGAATGTATCAGCATTAGTATCAGAATTTGAGTACATTTTTATGCACGATGTTTTAAATTTAAAAAATCTTGTTTTTGATTTCTATATTCAACTGTTAAAAATTGGTTAGGCAGAAGAATTATCTAAAAGTTAGAATTATCTATTTTTTTATTCTAGTCCGGCATTATTCAAAATTAAAATACAATTATTGCAAATTATTAAACTAATTATACAGGAAATGCTTATTCTACTTAAAACAAATAAACGCATTTGATATAATCTCCGCAGAAGATTATTTTGCACTAAATGGAAAGATGATTTTAAGATCATAGATAAAAAAAATAAGTCTTAAAATAATATCGTAAATTTATCTAAAAAGTAAATTTTTTTGACAAAAAATAAAAAAACCTCCAAAAAACAGGGACTAAACAGCATTTTGTTCGTAAAGGGATTTTTCATATAATAATAATCAAAATAAATTTTTATATCTAGCTTTTAACAAAAGAGAAACTGTAGATTTAACAATTTGGTGAATCAATTAAGATTCGCTTGCTTTTTCTTGCAACAACGTTTTTTTAAACACTATACATATATATTTTTAAAAAAATGGCAAAATTAAAGGAAAATATAAAACATAACAGACAAACTGGTGTCATTTGTAAAATGCGTTATGTCCGGTGACTTAATAACTATTTTATATAATAATATTTTAAGAAGTTTTAACTATAAAGTACTAAATTATTTTTTTATTTTTTTAAATTTGAAAGAAAATCTGAGTGCGCATCGAGGCTCATGTGCCGAGTCATTCTAGTATTTACAACATTTATACTGTCTTGCTAAAAAGCAACACATTGGAAACATGAGAATAACATTGGGATTTATTCCATAAAAAATAATGAATTCTAATTTCACAATCCCACTTGTCTTTTTCATAACTGATTTCGAAAAAAATTCGTGTTGACATGAATATAATAACCGTTTAATTGATGCGTCTAAAGGAAATTTGAAGTATGCCATTAAAAATAAGAGAAATCAATCCTGATTTTCCAAATTTTCGTTAATTAAGAATTATTCAAGATTTTGGAGGTTTTTCTGTGATATTGCCTGAAAGCAAAAATTGTTTTTACATCATTTTAAAATTTAAAAAATAATGATATCATTTTAATGACCGTGCAGTTTCTTCCATATTCAATTTCAACAGATGTTTTTAAAAAACTCTTTCATGAATTTCCTAGTTATGATGAAAATCAAGTTTATTATTTCATAAAATCACATTATCTTTTACCATTGTTCTAGTTACAGTAAACAAAATTTACGTTTTTGAGCAATACACATTAGATACAAAGGAATTTTCACTCACTCGCCTTTTAATGTTAGATAATTTCGAAAATGTATTTTTCAATATAAGCTCATTGAAGGAAGTGATTTTTATTTACTTTGTGCGGCGAAATATTTTTTTACATCAATTTCAAATTGATACTCTTTTCAATACAATAAAATACATTGGCTTTTTAAAAAAAATTGGATTCTCATTACAATTACATAACGCCATCCTGTGCCCCCGGTGCCTATAATATTAAGTTATCTAACCAGTTGAATGGGCACAGAATGAAAGGAAGGAAAATAAGAATGAAATAAAAAAAAATTTAAAGAAAGAAGGAGGCAACATATCATCCAGGTATCACCAGAGATAATCCCATTGGTGTCAAATCCAACACGACTGTATTCAATTTTTGGTGAAGTAATAATTAGATGGAGACAGCAATAATACTTAAACAAATGCTGACTATGGGTTCAACTTACAGGGAAAGGAGAATATTAACTAAAAAGAAAAGATTGATAAATGACATTGAGAACGTTTGTGTGACATGCATTACATAACGCCTCCTGTGACCCCGGTGCCTATAACATTAAGTTATCTAACCAGTTGAATGAGCACAGAATGGAAGGAAGAGAAATAAGAAATTGTGACAGCAAAGAAGCTGTAGCGTTCGTCTGAATCTTGTGGTTTTTGTTTTTCTTTTTGAGAACTGCACTATTAAGGGACTTTTGAGCACTTTTGAAGTTATAATTTCGGCTGATTTTGATTGGCATTTTGGTCTCAGCTATTGTGTAGCGTTGAAGACGTCTTGGTATTTGTGAATATGGTTTACTAAGGTTCTCATTGCAGATTTTCAGGTTTAATTTTAATAATACAACTATTGCAGTTCATATCTTTTAGAGAAAATTCGAATAAATTCACAAAGATTTCTAGTCTTTAACCCTTTTGTGTTAAATAGGTAAGGTAACGAGAATTGCACAAATGTGAATCCAATTCCATACTTCAATAGATAGGATATCATTGGTGCTATTATTAAATGCTTAATGTGAATGCGATTTTGGTAGTGAAAATGCGAAAGCTGACAGTAAAACCATTGTGTCTTAAGGGGAAATTTCCTGTACAGGAAGCGAAAAGTGGGTTTAGAAAGGCTTCATTAATTGACTCCTTCATTTCTTGCGTGCCGTTTCAGATATATCGGTTTATTGATGTTTCAACAACAAACTTATTTGCAACAATGGCTTACTCTATCTTTTTGATTTTATGAAAAGATGACCTTACTTTTTGAAACACATATGTAAATGACATTTTTCTTTTTTTTAATTTTGGTTTTAGCTACAACTTCAGTTTATTTCGGTTTTTTTTAATGCTTTCAATCAACATGTATGCAGCATTCTTATCTATTATTTCTGATTTCTGATTAAATTGGCCATATCTACACATTTGAAACAAAGTACTTAATATTAAAATGCTTCATTTTGAAGAAAAGCAAGGAAATAAGTTATTGAATTTTGTATAAACTTAAATTTTTATTGAATATTTTTTTTAAGTTTTTCAAAATTCAAAGGTTTCTTATTATATTGTTTAACAGCCAAGTTGTTAAAATTCAGAGTGAATGTCTCCAAAAGCGGCAATTTAGCAATACATTAAAAATGCGAACTGAAAATTGCTATGTTCAGTACAATGGTTTATGCACTTATTTGTGTAACATGGATGTTAAAATGCGCAATACGTTTATACATCGTATTGTGCTTTTGTCTTGAATTTTGCTTCAACTGAAACAACAAAGAGTAGCTTGGCTGCTGTTTTTCATCTTATTTTGTTCCAGGATTCAGTATCTTTCGTAAGAATTTT
The DNA here is from genome assembly GCA_026543055.1 of Argiope trifasciata. Lineage (NCBI taxonomy): Eukaryota > Metazoa > Arthropoda > Arachnida > Araneae > Araneidae > Argiope > Argiope trifasciata. The sequence goes on from JAPMOQ010060156.1 coordinate 317,777, forward strand.
TTAACAGCAAAGTTTAAAAAAATTTCAAAATGATGGTATGATTCCAAAACCGTAGAGTCCTAGATATACAATTACGGAAATATCATGCAGAATTTAATTTAAAATTTGTATTAACACGATTCTGCCAACAGAATGTATTATACATGGACACTGCAATTTGTAACAAATACACAGAAGAACTTTAGATTAGGAATTGATTATAAGAACATGCTGATTTTTATTCATTATATATAGATAATCTCAATGAAGTAACACCAACCCAGCCTGCAGAATAAACTGAAAACCAAGTGAATGCACTAATGAGGTGACAGTCCCAATTCAAATCCCATCTACGGTTATAGGTAGTACGCTCCGCTACACTTATCATTACTATGCCCACTAGATGTGCGAGAATTAACCACCATATCAAGAACTTCTGATCCGCAAATCTGAAGAGTTAAAAATTCAGAGACATTTATATATCACTATCTACTTTCCTTATATTCTATTTTCAGTATTATATTGATCATATTAAGTGTATTCAATTTCCGAAATTCAAATGGATCTGTATTATTTTATAGAAAAATAAAAGTCCTTTACCTGCTAATTCTAAATTAAATTTTCAGATACTATTAATAACTAGAGAAATTATTGCACATGGAAACAGTAAAATTTTATAATATTATTATTTTCTCCCTTAAAACTGCTTGATTATTGATGCGAAAATAACTAGTTTAAAAGTCGATTTAATTGCAACATTACTGTGTTGAATTTTTAAACCCGTTTTTCTCATATTGCTTTTTTTGAAATCATGTCCAATTTAAGATGCTAAAAGTCAAACACATTTTATTGAACCTACTTAATTTTTTTCTCTATATTCAGAAATATCAATGCAATAGAATTAGGCAGTGTTTAAAAAAATATTGATTAGAGTTTTTTTAAAAAGTAACGAAATTGAAAAAATGAATCATTTCCCCAAAAAATAGCCAGTAAACAAATTGTCTCCTAAATTAATTTCGATATCCCAAATCAGATGCTTAATTCTACTAATTTCTATTTCTATTAAAGTGGGCCTTTCTTTTTATTTAAAGTAATTCGCCTCGGAATTTTGGTTGGATTTCATATTCTTTAAATAGTGCAAATAGGCCACCACCAAATTATCAGACATTAAATCCGTCTTATTTTAACTGTCTCTTACATGTTTATTAGGGAGATAGACCTTTCTAATGGAGATCAGTTCCAGGATATCATTGCGCTATAGAAAATGGAACTATCAGCTTTATCTATCTTTTAAATTTCACTACTTCATTTTTGACACATCTCATTAACTACACAAATCGCTTAGAAATCAGAAATCTCGTTGTTTAGCTTTCAATAATGAAAAGAAATCACGCGATCATATAACTGAAACTATGAAAACTTCGGGGAAATTTATAGTTGGAAATCAGGCGAAAAGAAAATTTCAGAAAAACTTCGCATGACTATTAAATCGATAACATGACAAAAATAATATTTTAAATATTGAATCGGTGTAAAATTCACTTTATGTGTTAATATTTTCGGAAGCTATAGAGAAGAAGAGTGGAAATTTAACTTCATTTTTATTTAATTGAATTTCTATTTAAAATTTTAAAAAATCGCTCCGAGATGCACATTTGTGACCTTCAAGCCATGAGCTAAATTTGGCAACTGTATATCAAACTACGTGATCTGTACAGTGCTAACACACACGTACACACATTCGTCTTCGTTATTAATATAGATAAGACAGCTAATAAAATCAGTAAACTAGTAGAAGAAGTGTTTATTATACATCATGTCAAGTAACTGTAAGAAACAATTAGATAAAGCATTTATTTTACTTTGAGTCTGTTAGAAAATACTTACAATTTTAATTTCATTTGTAACAGTTGTAAATTTGATATGCTGAGTACAGTACTTTCCACCAATTAAATTATGCTAATTAATATACTATTTTTCAAAATTACAAAATTTGCAGAAAACGTATAGTAATTTTTTTAAACTTATTGATGAAAAATTAATCAAAGGTAGCACTCAGCAAGACAATGGCACACTACTAGCGGTTTTGCCATATTTGAAAGGACCTGGCCAGGAAACCTGTCCCGACAAATAACATCGAGCTCTAGATTCGACGCATAACTTTCCCTTCTATAAGCCTCATACGATCCATCATAAACAATAGGTCCAGAAAGAACACTACTATTATTATACCCACCAAATGAGGGAGAATCAACCACCATACCTTTTAATTTGCATATCTCAGGTATTCTCTCTATGGAACGTTGCAATGATGCAGTTCATTTGTCCCATATATGTGCTGCAGGATTTATATTCATCCGCTGAATTCCTTCGTAATTAAGCCTATCCTTAGGCAGATGATAATCGCATTCTCATGAAAATGCTCCAAAATCGAAAATTTCATAATCTTTTGATATGATCTTCATAATTAGTTGAGAATCGTATAATTTTTCCTATATAATGTATCATGTCCCAAAAATATAGACACAGATTAAAAATGTTGTCCCAAGCCAAAATACTCTTTATGTATTTTCAGAAATGATTAAGATATATTTTTAATTGATTTGTTCAGTTTCATTATAAAAGATATCAAACAATACGTAAAAACTTTAAAAAAAATTAAAAATCACCTAAATATAAACATCGTCTGAATTCACTTAGAAATATATTAATTGAACATTCTTTTCATCGGGTAATTATTCAATAACATTTCTTGAAAGTATTTTCCGTCTATTTTTCTGAATTATTGGTTTGGAATAATTATTCGGCTTGTTTTTGACTAACAAATCGATGTTTTCATACATTCTACAAAATGCTTAGGGTAAAGCAATTTCGAAAGGTAATCGACTGACAGATATATGCAAGATTTTAAAGATATTTTTAATAAGTGTTTACAGAATTTTACATAAAGGCGACAAGTGGTTTAGTAAGAAAAGACTTGATCAACAAAGAATAACATCTACAAGCAGAGATAGAATTATTCTAAGCAGGGAATCTAAAAATAAAAAAAATATATATATGCCATTGTTGCAAACTGCATTCGAATTTTGAGTATAAAAAGATACCATTAATGGAAGAATATGGAATTTCAGCGAACAACTTTCAAGAAAATGTTAAAGAAACTATGTTTAAAAGTACGCCATAAAACTGGACATTTAATTAGGGTAAAGAAAATGATGTCTTATGATGATAAATAGCTGTCAACAATATCTAGTGAAGAGAAAGTGGAGTATGGATGGACCAGACAGGCATGAATTTTGTTGGCATGTTTTAAGAAACGAACCATGAAGTTTTTTTCATTGACAACAAGATGAAGGATCCGTAATGATTTGAGGAAGTTTTGGATTTAACATTTTTGGTAATTTGTAGCAAGAAAACGAATTACCACTGTTATTAGTAAACATTAGAGTGTCATTTTATTTCACTAGGATTTGCTGGGAGGACTAAACTGAGTATCTCAACAAGACAAAGTGACTATTCCTTTGTCTAACTCGATAAATATGTTATTAAATAGGAATATCAATGAATATAATATCAATGACATGGACTGGCATCGTTTAGACCCAGAGCAGTACGTGAGGAGAAATGTAGCACGAAAAGTACATAAAAGTGGTCGCAAGTATGATTCGTCCAAAAACCTTAAAGAGCTACAGAGCAGTGAAGTATTGCACAGTTTAGCACGTTGGATGGAAAGCCGAGTATATGAAATAATTAAAAGCAATGGAAACACGATTAAGATTTGTAACAGTGTGCTGGGACTTTAAATGTAATACATAAAACTAATATTGTCTATAATTATCGAATATCAATTTTCAGTTTTTCTAAATGAATTCAACTCTTGTATCTTTAATTATAAATTGACCCTGCCTTGCTTCCGGTAGTGTTTATAATTATATGAAAAAGATTTCATCCCATTCTTAGTTTTACTGCTAATTGTATTTTATGCTTTTGTCTGTATTTTTGGGACACAGAATTCGCATATCGCGAAGGTTCATCCGATAAAGCTGCTTTGAAACTAATATCTATCTTTCATTGGATAAGCAATTCTTTTAATTTTCATTCACATAGCCGTGTTTCTTTTCATTTTTTGTCAAATACATATTTAATTGCTAAGTTAAATTTCTGGACCATTTAGGAGTATTGCACCATACATTAAATTATCGAAATCCACCATGTCAAATCAAATCCATATCCAATCTATGATATCAAATCAAATTCATATCATATCCACCATATCAAGTCAAATCCATATTCAATCTACCATATCAAATCAAATCCATATCCAACCGATCATACATAAAATAAAGCAATTCTGTTTTCTTTCTGATTTCAAAGCAATCAATCTACCGTAGATAAAATGGCAATAGTTTTTCATTTCATCAGATGATGTGACATTCAGAGAACATTTCCAGAAGAAAAATACTTTCTTGCTTCTATTTCTCATTTAAACGCCAACTTCACTACTTAAATATAAAACATACAAAGAAAAGATTCATACAAAGAAAAGATTTTTAAAGCTGCTATAAGTCCTTGTGCATATGAATACAGTTTTCGTACGAAAACAATGTTCCGAAATATATTATTGCATAAATATTGATAATATTTTGGATAAAGAGAAACTGTTTTAAGAAATCAAACATGAAAGTAATGTTGTTTACAATGCCAAGTATTATTTTGCAAATTTTTGCAATTAAAGATATAGAAATGATTGTATAAGTACTTTTTTACTGGAGAACCGGTTATACGTAATAAGACAAAACACAAACTTGCAATAATCTTGAGACAACTTTCCGAATTTTTTAGCATTATTTTTATTTTCTAGCGAAAAAAATAATGGAAGAGCCCTCTCGGGTATTTAATTCCCACGTTAATAATCTTTCTGGAATTATGAGATTCACATACTGAAAGATTTTCGGTGAAAACGATATATCAAAAATGGAAGATGGCGCGTGGTCCAGAATTACAGATTTTTTCAAATGCATCACTGAACAGAGGAATGCTTCGAGCTGAAACTCAATTTTCACGATAAAACTGAAGATTTCTGCCAAATTTTGAATCTAATCTGGCAAAAAAAAAAAAAAAAAAAAAAAGATAAAGTCTCCCACACTCCTACGAATATTGAAAGAAATACGAAAGTTGCCTCGAAAAAAAATCTGTGTTTCATTGTGTTTTCCTTTAAGACTCCAAATCAGGATCGATCTCATCCCAAAACAAAAGCGAGCAACTCGACGAACTGATAGTTGCGTGCGCAACTAGGGAAGAAACAGTTTCGGTTTCGCTGGCATGACGTCATTTTAAGGAGGGGATGACGTTTACAAACACTGAGAGGACAGTGAACTTTCCCGCTTAGGGTTATCGAAAATAGAGCGACATTCGGACTTCCGCTATTGGAAGCTTCTTATTGACCATTTGAATGCTGAAGGGTTGAGGAATTGGAAACGTCTCCAAGGAATTGACGGGGATCGCTAAGACAAACTTTTGTAAGAAAATAGCAATAGAATAGATGATTATCTTCCTTTAAATATTTTGCACAGTGGCAAGGCTTTTTGTTATTCTGATTAACTGATTATTTCAATTAATTTGATGCTAAGCTTACAGAATAAAGATAAATCATTATAGTGAATTATGACAACCAAAAAAACCCAATAATTTTAACCGTTGACTATTGAAAATCAGTGAAGCTGAGTTTCAAATCAGAATGGATTTGGTTTTAACATACATATTCTTCGAAGAATTCGTAAAATATGTTAAAGATTCAAAAAATTCGAAGAATCTTCATGCTGACCACTCTGAGTTCGAAAAACACATTTGTGGCTAAATGTCTGCCTGTGAATACGATAATTCAAAACCGCTTTGAACTAGACGGATAAAATTTGATGTATTTCAAATTGTCTGACAAATTTCAGACAAATTTGTAGTTTTCTATCAAATTTTGAACAAAATCCAGGGGACAGTGATATTAATAAAAATGGACTAAAATATAAAAGATTATTTTTAATGTTTCAACACCAAAGCATAGTCTATACTCAACTAAAATCTCTCTATATAAAATACTAATATACGAGACACAGAAATCCCTATTATTACTGAGAGGCAACAGTCAGACGTGAGCAAAGCATCATCGGCTTCAACAAATGCTTTTAAAGTACTACTTAATTCAACAAGTAATGAATTTGTAAAATAAAAATTTTCGCGTGCGTTAGTCAGAGGAAACAAGAAATCATGATTATCGAGCGTACAAAGAGTATAATCGCTATGACATTCACAGAATTTTTGTATCAACTGAAAATGAAAAAATAAATAACTAAACCTTTATGCATCAATTTTGAACATTTTTTTTTGTTTCTGATATTTTCTTTTCATTTGACTTTGGTTTCAATCCGAATTAATATTAGGATGAAATTCAAACTCATCCGCCAAAACACTCAATCAGGTGCAAAGACACCTGATTGAGTGTTTTGGCGGATGAGTTTGGTTTGTCTAAAGTAGGATTTAAAAAATGTCTTCTTTGGATATTAACTCCGGATTCATTTCCAATTGTATTTGTAATATTAACTTGCAGTAGACGGATTCAATTCAATTCCTTATTGATCCTAAGAAGTCAATAATCAGGACAATGAAACTAGTTGCTGAAGGGGGCATTATTAAATCTATTGTTCAATGAAATAAATATTTGAAGAACATAGAGAAAAAATAATTTTAATTACTTTTCTCAAAATGATGTTCGAATTATATTTAAATAGCCTTGAAATATTCCATACGTCTTAATTTTTAAATAAATAATATAAAATTGATAATTAAGATTTCAGTTAAGTATCAAAAGAAAACTGAGCCTGTATTTTATGCTTCGAGTACTTTTAGATGAATAAAAGTCATTTTCTTAAATAATGAAATTTCAGTGTTTATGCATAAAAATGCTTCTAAAAAAAGTAAAATTCAATTGGAATTACAAAATTTTACCCAAAATTGTTTCAATTAAATTTAAATGCAATAATAAGGCAAGAAGAATAGAAAAAAATTATAAAATAAGTCGACACTTAAAAAAATTATATATATTTTAATTTTTTTTAATTGATGTACTTCGTTTTAAAGAGAGTTTTTATAGATATTTGAAGCATTTATATTTTAATACATATGCATAAAAAATGTCATAAACCTAAGGGAATAATTCGCAAACATGATTAATAGTCCATTTAAAGGAATTTTGACTGTTTGGCTGTTCGAGTAAAATTGAACTCAATAACTATAAAACGGAAAGAGCAAGACAGAGGAAAATTTAGATCAGATTATCAGAGCAACATTTGTACGCATATTAGGCCCTTAAACGTAGATCATTAACAAATGTTGAACCAAATCTGTCAAAAGATTGACCATCTATTGGTCTATACTTTCGCAAGCATCTAAACGCAATAACATAAATAAAGGAAATTCAGTGTGTGATCATGTGTACAATTGTCGAATTTTGATTCCCATCGATCGGAAAAAAGTTGTCCAAAACCCATATTCGCATGAAAGATTCAGTAAAAATGTCCCATTCACGTTAAAGATCTATATTTCTTAATTAGAGTTCTCCGATTCCAAGCTAGGCATTCGTAGTTTTAGCCATGGTTCACAGTTTTATAGAGGCGAAGAGGGTTATGACATGAAAAGCCAGCAAGAAAGTTTCAAGAAGATCCTACCTCCATGGATTTCAGCGTGTGCCACAGATTCTTCAATATGATCTAACAAAAGCAATATATTTAGACAGGGGGATAAGATTTGTAAAATTTATTTATTCCAAATTTAGTTCAGAATTTAGGACAAATGTACAGATTTGATGATAAAACCATATGCCAAATTCCATCCATAAAGTGTAAGACATTATTGCGTTTACATACATGCGGATAGGCAAAATTCCAGTAGATGTATTTCGTTCAAAACTTAACGAGTGATATGTATCATCTCTTCCAAACTTAGAAAAGATGGTGTTTTTTTTTTTTTTTTTTTTGCTAGCAAGAAAATAAAGAAAAATTATCATTATTCAGAAACAGGTACGGCTATAAAAGGTTTCATCTATCAACTGAAAGACATTTTGTGTTTCATTCAAATCTGTTTCGCTCACTGCATTGGACCCTCGCTTCCTAACCAGCTGAACTCTCGATGTTTGAAGGTCTATTAGTAAGGTTCCGCTTCGGGATTGAAAGGAGGTCTCAAAATGAGAATTGTGTTGCCTCCAAACTTTAAGATAATTCAATTTCAACTATCAGATTGAGATCCTATGCTTATGTGGGTGTGAAAAATTAATTTCGAAGCACCATAAATACAACAAACGAATTACTGCATTAGAAAGAAATTGCTCCCCGAACATTGAGCATAGTTAAAAGAAATATATATTGATCAGCTATCTTTTAGCTAAATAAAAGAGAAAGGTTCCATCTTAATAAAGCTTTAGAAGCGTTTAAATTACATAAAATATTTATTAAATGTATCAAGAAATGTTAGCAGAGCATTCTTCTATCCTCTGCATCTAATTTCTTAAATGAAATAATTAATGCTTGCAAAATATAGCTGGTTTTCAACTCGTAAAAATTTTCAATTCAATGTGCAAGATCAACAGTATGCATAAACTATCTGAGTGAAAGCAGCCATCTTAAGAACCATTGCAAAACTGAATCTACCTTTTTTAAATCGAAAATGATTGAAAAGAGTCCCATTTGAAATATATAATCAGCTGGACTCTTCATCTCCCCCCCCCAAAAAAAAAACGAATAATTTCTCCTTAGGTTGTAAGTTGCGAATGAAATAATGATCTTTGGAAAGCACTTTCCATTTTGAGTCTGGAGGAGATTGAACCCTCTCGGATGACCTCATTTGGTGTTTCCTTCGTGCAAGGAAAAAGCTACCTGCCGATCACAAGACAATGTGATTTTAATTATTATTTTTAGTCCAGCTATAAATAGATGGGTTGATTGAACTCTGGTGGAAAGTAATGAAAAGTAGGTTAATACAAACAGTGGGAAAACGAAGAAATTGTGCATCGGTGACAAGGCCAATTGCGTAATAATTTTTCTCTTTTCGTCTGAATTTTGAAGTGAAATGTAACTGCTCTATTTCGACATAGCATAAAACAGCAGAGTAATCACTAATTATTGTGGAATTCAAATGATTCATTAAAATAAAAAACGCTGGTTATGATTGAAATTAACAAAAGCTCTCAACACGAATAAACAGATTGCGTTAACGGAGGGGGGGGAATACATATAAACCTCAATATCTACAAGTAGATATCCTGGTTTGATGTTTCCTCGAGAAAATAGCCTTATTCTGGTAACAAAATATGCTGCCCTGAAGGTTTACGTATGGCCTGTTTTTGTTGATTCCGAAGCTTTGAGGGTAAGGAAGTAGAGGAACGTTGGACAAAAAAATCACTTTCTTGATGAGAAAAATGAGGAAGTCGATTCTTGTTTTGAAATGAGAAAAGAAGAGAAAGTGATATATTGATCCTCAGAATAGCAGCCTTTCATTTGTATTTCTTTAATGTTCAAACCTAGAATCATCTGGATAATGTTAATACAAATGGATAACAAAGTCATAATTTTGAATTCTTTGTGATTGGCTGTCGTCGTTACTGTATCATTTTGACAGAGGTTTTGAAGATAAATAAATAAATATTCTAAGAATGCTTAGAAGATTGGATTGAGAAACAATTACCACCTTTCGATCATTTGCGAGTAAAAGGTAATTAAAATTATCAATTTTGAAAGAAACTTTATTTGTTGCGAGAAAGAAAAAATCTAGAAAAGTTGTAGTTATATTCAAGAAAAGTTGAATCGTTTGCCAATTGCACTTTTAAATCAACACATCCATTTAACTTGAATTAAACAAATTTTTTGCACTTCCTTGTACCTTTGATATCTTTCAGATTGCTTTTAAAAGAAAAAAAAAAGTTCCATTTAAATAAAAACATGTTCAAAAGATAAATGCTACATTTGTGGTATCAAATTATTTGCAACATATTTGATAAATATTCACAAGACAGTGAATTATATTCCAAAAAGTACATTCTAACATGTTGCTTTATTGTGATTTATCTTTAGACGTTAAAATTTATTTGTTAGAATTAGTAAAATACTCTTTTTTTTTATTTGGAACATTTAATTACAGTTGAATATATCCTCGTTATTTAACTTCTCTTCGAAAGCAATATATCTGGCTCTGGAGTTAAAAAAAATATGCTACATTTCGCACATGTGCAGTTAAAATTTATTTACCAAAATTGCACCTAGTTCCTTGTATATTTATAGAATTTCTTTCAGATTTTAGTAAAATGCTTTAATAATTCTTTGTTATGTATTGTGAATTTCATTATTTAGTTTTAAACTGTGCATTTTATAAACGAAAAACTTGCAAAAAAATTTAGGATAAAAAAAATCATTAAATTCTTGCGAAATGAACTTTCTATAATTACGAAAATGCACGAAAGAATTCTTACTATGCAAGGAAAGCTATTGAAAGTTTAAATCAATATCTCCATTCAGTGCAACGTGTCGAGATAAAATCTTTTGTTCTAGGTTACTTTCCGGCCGATACCCTCAAATACCGACGTGAATGAATCTTTACAATAAATTGTCAGTTCAAGAACAATTTTGACATGGTCGAAGTTCAAAGATGGTCTACATAAAATCGGAAAAATGCAGCTATCTGAAAGTGTCCAGATACACAAAGCAAATGCAATTATCAAACAAGTCAAAGTACTGCAGACTGAATCCCATGCTCAGTTTCAGGATCCTGAAGCCAGGCATAAGAATATTAGCAGGAATTGTTATTTGTTTTCTAACTGCCAATAAGGGAGGATCGGAAGTAGAATGTTCAAGTACAGTACATTGATATATGTTTTTTTTTTGCACTTCGGGCATACCAGTGGCAATTTGTTTTTGAGGGGCAAAACACTTGAAGCATTAGGGTTCTGGATGAATAGCGTAACAATTTGATGTGGAACTCTCATATCCATAACCATTGAATTGTTTGATAGGTACAACACGGATTACAATAGTGTTTGCAGAAGAAATGCATATTTATAGAATTTACAATCATATAAAACAACAATTTTTACATTTAATAATATTTCTTATGGCTTTTCCCTCTTATATAAGGTTTTCCTTCAATCATGTTTTTATAGATTTCTTTCCTATGGAAGTATTCTTGAATGTTTGATTAAAACAGAAAACCTGTGAAATAAATTCTGCAGATACATAAATATTTAGATATTCAAAGAAATTTAAGAAAAAACTTTTTCGTGATCCATTTACAATATTGAGAATGACATTATTAAAGCATTATTATAGAGTACTGCTGCTCATCGGACAACTGATGAAGTGATTAAACGGGAAATAATTCCGTTGACAAGCAATAAAACAATTAATCCTTTTGAGTTAATTACCATTTTATTACAACCTGCACTGAGGAAAATATAGGAACAAAGTATCCTTGCAAAATATATTTAGTTTCAATAGATCAGATTTTATAAAGACTAATCTTTGTAAGGATCTCCCCATGCTTCATCTAATTATGTAACATAAGAAAAACAATTTGCTATTTCCCAGGCTCTTTTCATGAGCAAAATTCTTTACTAATATTGATTAATAAAAGAAATTGATTAATTCTTTAGAAATATTAATTAATAAAATCAATTAATATTTCTACAATTATTAAAATCACAGATATTGCACAGAACATAATGCTGACTTTTTCCAGTCTAGCGAGAAATAATAGAGGGATATGATATTTATTAAAACTTCTACACAAGAATTTTAAAATGATATATTCAGCAAAAAAACTTTCAAAATTAATTGTCCACTAATTTTTGACATAACCTTCAGAAATTCAGGCATGCAGAAAAAATAGTGTGGTCGATAAAAACGAAAAATAAACATATTCTGAAAGATGATTGAAAAATATATTGACGGAATCTGAATATAAAGTTTTGCAGAGGAAAAACTGAATCGTCAAGTAAATAAATAAATAATGATTTTCTCAGCGAGAAATAATGGAAATTCATGGAGATGAGAAATAAAAATTCCTTGCAGCATTCATTCTGCGTTCACTGACGTATGCTAGCTAGATACTTCCAGTAAGTTCTATAGAGCAAAATATAATAAAAGTCAGTTTGTAGCCAATGTCTAACAGGGTTTAACAAATTTGAATGCCAATTTTTGAGCACGCTCTTTGGTTACGTATGTGCTTCAAATTGTGACAGTAATGGGGAAAAGTGCCCAAAAACGACAATAAGAGAAATTCGATTATTATATAAAAAATAAAAAGAATTTATAAATGCGATAATGGAATAATAAGCTGCTGATAAGTGTAGCATTCTCCGCTTGTCATGTTACACATGTTTAAAACATGTCTATTACCGCAATCTCCAAGGAACTTTTATTTCTACTCAAAATGAAGGAGAATGTGTGTGTATTATTGGTGATCATTTCATCTAAATTTCATAGAAACATCCTCTGGAGTGTAGGAATGAGCACCTCGGGACGATTTATATCCAAAAAATTTTAATTGAGATTTTCCGAGATGACATCTAAACGTTTTATAGAATAAATATGATTCTCACATCGCTTTAACATTTTGATAAATCATCTTTATAATAGCACCAATATTTCGAGAAATTTTTCTTCTGAATTTTAACAATTTATTTCTTTTGTTCCATTTCTAAAAATTATTTCACTGTTGGAATGAAATTCAAACAGTTTTAAGTGTTTCATCATATGTTGAATAATTTTAATGAAGAAAATTTTGTTTATCCTTTGAACAATTTATATTATAAACTAGCTGGTACCCGGAGCGTTGCTGTCTCAGAAGAAACCATTTCAGAAATATCGTTTCAAATTTAACATTTTCTGGTCGGCAATGGATACATTCATTGAAATGAGATGATATATAAAGGAAATAATATTTATTCTTTTTTATTATTCAAGTGTTTCAGGTTGACAATATTTCTCATTTTTCTGTCTTCGGGAAAAACAAACAAATTTCATGGTTATCTGACACTTAAGCATCCAGCATACATCTGGCCATGTGAAAAACATGGGACTTTCTAGGTTCCAATTCGCATACTAGAAATGGCTGACCCTGCGCTTTGTTGACGGTCGTCGAAAATGCTGGTCAAATGGAGAACTGCAGTCCTTTGAAATCAAAATGATGTCGTGGGAATAATGGGAATGCATGGAATGAGCTCATCTTCTCCAATTGACTTTCCAATAGTTGCCTCGCTTCTTGCCGCATTTTGGTCCTTTGATTCTGATGCGCATGTAACCAGTAACCATATAAACGTTGTCTTTCGATTCTTGCCACATGTTGATCTTGAGATTTTGAAGCAAGTGAATTTACATTTCGTTAAAATAATCTGCTTTATTTCTTGCTTGTCGTTCCAAGGTTATTTGAGAAGCTCGAACTGACTTATTTCTACATGATGTGCTGAACATTTGGGGACATATGTTTTGTCGAAGCAATTAACAAGATATATACTTGTATAACCGAAACATCTTATGTCCACTGAATAAACAGAAAAATTGTTGTTTGCACGGGAAAATTTTTATTGTGTACAACTTAACTTGATTGGCATCGATAATAATAATTTTATTATTTTTGACATACGTGAGATTAACTCTGTAGGGCATATGCTGTTTGTCATTTACTTTTTGTCACTTGTCAATTCTAAAATATAAACATCGAGTAAGTGCAAGCAATAAGCTGCTAAGTTACATCGCAATCGTACTGAAGAGATGAAACAGAATCGTACAAATGAGAAGTGCGGCACGCATAAAGTGAGAACAAGCAAATATAAATTAATCCTTGGTTAATAGCTGACGTAAAAAATTTTTTTTACATAATAGAGGATTTTTCTATGTCTATAACCATCTCGTAAGTGCAAGCAATAAGGAGTCAAAGTTTTATCGCAATCGGATGAGGCGGTACGGCAGGGTATAAAAGACATACAGAAAAACATTCATCTTTATTTACATAGATAAAAAATGAAGATGCTTTTTATTAGAAGGACTCTAATTACAATCAATATTTATATACCCCCATTTAAATGTTTTTAGGAGTGAATCATGTGATACGAAACAAGATGAAGCACAATATGGGGACTTGCGTTGAGGTTATTTTTGTTTTCATCAATATTTCTTTTTCCTAATATTTTATTTCCTATGAAAGTTTCTGCACTCGACATCAAGATATTTTATTTTTCTACTCGTGTGATTAATAATATCTTTCTCTCTATGCGAAGCCATTATCAATAACATTATTTTATTGACTTTAATTTTGAGAAACTTTAAGGAAAAAAAAATTAATGTTTTGTCTAGAAGATCTAAGGAAATCTCAAAACTTGGAATCAAATTAAAACTATCAGTGACAATGTAATTATGCTATGCTATGCTCCGTTCCGCCAATTCGATTTTGGAATCAATTTTTGTCTCTCCAGCATAAAGTTACCAATTTAAAAAGTTGCTTTGGGCATGAGATTTTGACGTCGCTTAATTTTAGAATTAAGACTAAAAAGTAACTTTCATTTGTCTAAAGCTGTTCTGCGAAAATGAATTTCACTTTACAATATAAAAAAATATTAAAATGAATTATTTTTATAAATATGATTTGTCAAGTTATTTTGTTATATTAACCCATTTACTGGGATTACAGTACATCAGGGTCTTTATATGAGGTTGAACTGAAATCTTTCTTTTCCCCATGTTGCGTTACTGTTAAGCTATGCTGTCAAAGAAGATATTTTCTAATGAAATAATTCCACTTATTATGATATTTTCTGGATCAGGAAACAATCAGACAAATGAATAGTTCAAAATTATAGCTTTTTATCTATATATCAACTTATTTTATTTATTTATTTTGAACTACGCGATAATTAATTTTTTTTAAAAAAGTATCAGGTATTAATCGCTTCTTCAAATTTTTTGCTTAAAATAATTTAACAAATCTAAATAAAAACAATCAGAGCCTTCTAACAGATTAATAAACAAATCATGATAAAGAAAACTCCCTTCACATTATGATAATTTTCTCTTGACAGAATTTCATTAGTAAAATGTAGTAAGAATTCATGTCAAAAGAATCAGCATCTAGCGTGACATGCTTTCTTCCCAAGGGTAGAAAATGTAATTTATAATACTTGATCTTTCAAGTTCGCCAATAAATAGAGAGAGACCAA
This sequence comes from Argiope trifasciata, assembly GCA_026543055.1. Lineage (NCBI taxonomy): Eukaryota > Metazoa > Arthropoda > Arachnida > Araneae > Araneidae > Argiope > Argiope trifasciata. The sequence continues at coordinate 333,003 of JAPMOQ010060156.1, forward strand.
AGAATTCTTTTCGTTTTCATTTTCATCCAGCTTCCATTTCGAATGATGTTATCTTAATTATAACACCACTAACGAGATTCAAAAGACTTTTTGCATCTTTCTCTCATACAGCAAAATAAAACTCTTCAGGACGAAAAATTGATCCTCAACAACAAACCTCCGTAACTGTGTTATTTATTATCGCATCTTTAGAAATTGGATGTCGATGGGTCACTGAGATAGACGAACTGATTAATCAAGTTAATTAACTACTATCACGAAACTATTTCATTATGAAAATCGAGATTTTTTTACTGAATAGATTTATAATAAAATCAACCTCTCAATTAAATTTTAGGGAATTATGATGATAATTTCGAAAGTTATAGAGTTTTGAAAAATCTTACTAAATGATCCTTATGAATTTTTGGCGATATCTCGGAAACTTATATATTTCTCAAACAAATTTTCACTCACCTAAAGGAAACTAAACTATTCTTAAAGTTTTGAAATAATTGTATAAATAAGGCATATCTAATGAATTTTTATGAATTATTACAGGGGAATGGGGCAAAAAGTGAATTGAAAAATTTTTTATGGGGGGAAAAGCTGACAAAAGCTAAAATTGCCATAATCCAAAAAAAAAAAAAAATTGAACACATCCCAAGTTTTTCTCGAAATATTTATGAAAATTGTGAAATTCTCACAGAATATTTGCAAAACACACTTTTTCATGCACCGTATATTAAATTGATTTGTATTCATGAATCTGCTTTTCCCGCTCGGGCTTTAATGATCCTAATATTACAGTTAATTAAATATTAAAATTATTTTCAATCAGATGATTTTATTTCAACACGAATTTTACTTTCTTTTTAAAAAATAAACGATTTTTCCATGCATGCGATCTAAAATTCGGGGATGAAATTTGATACATGTACAGAAAAAGTATTTATATTTATAATCAAAAATTCTCGATTTCCGTAACGGTGAAAATTTATATATTTTAACTTAAATTTATATTAAACAACTCGGTTGATCAGTATGTCTATCCCAACAAACCTATCCTTTCAAGTCATTTCCATAGACACCAATTTTATGAAAATGCGATAATAAATAACTAAATTATAAAACTGTTCCTTTGTTGTTGATGATGATGAGCACACATAGCCTGAAACCGAACTTTGGTTTATTTCGAAAGAAAATTCACGATTGGATCAGATTACTTGTCTAGATAAATATTCTACTCAAAACCAAACGTAAAAGCCATAAACCCAAATAGTTGATGGTTTTTTTAAAGAGAAATAAAAGAGATATGCAAGTAAAATAATTAAGCTTAAAATTTTTGCAGATTTCGATAAAGAATGACATTATTTATGGATACAATTTATCACAATGTTTTATTAACATAGAAAGTTATCACTGCATAAAGAGTGATTCATTTTACGGTGAAGGAATCATTGTATCAAGGTTATTGGCATGCAACAACTAGACAATGTTGGGGAGTGGGGCCCATTTTTCAGTTTAAGTGAAGATAATAGTAATAGGGCTGTGTAAATGGACAACCTAAAGCAAGGACATCCTATTTTACTGAGTTCGTTTGATTTCATTCAATTTGTCCATGTCAATTATCAGTTAATATTTAAGTTTTGATGAAATTTTTTTTAAATAAAATATTAAGTATATGATAGTTTTTTTGGGGGGGGGGTATATTAGGAATCGTTGTGCATTTTGGAAATCTCAGTTTTCAGAGAGGCGTTTGTGTAAGATTTTAAAATAGTGTATTTTGAGTCATTACGAAATTTACATTTAAAAGTAGTATTTTTTGATATCATACATAAGATACAGACAACAAAGATAAAAACGAAAATATTTTTCCACTTTTTTATTATTATTAAAAGAGAACCTAACAAATTAGTTTTAACTTGCAACCCCAAAAGATATTTCCTCAACAATTATGTAAATTTACTAAAATAAATACGAAAAAATGTATTATTGCATCTACGTGCATTTTTCTAACGTGCTAAGAGCAAAAGAAAATATCAGTCCATCAGATGCAAATTCAGAATTACACACACAAAAAAAATGTCACAACAGTTCTGTAAATTTACTGAAATAAGTGCAAAACAAATGATTACTGCATCTATGGGCAGTTTTCTTGCATGCTAAGAGCAAAATAAAATATCAATGCATCAGACTTGAATTTGGACTTTCGAAAAAATTTTCCGCGATATTTTTGCAACTTTACTGACATTAATTTGAGGCAAATAATTGTTTCATTTAAAAACTTAAACTTTTTAAATTCATCATTGAAGTAAAATTTCCCATAGCAAGTGCATTATTTTTACAATTCATCGTTAAAAATCATTCAAAATCCAAAAACTCCAAACACGCATCATTGAGCATTTTTAAATGTAACTTTTATCATCTATTAATAAGATTATAATATATTAATAAAATTTATCATTATTTATACATAGGAGATTGTTGTATACTTTATTCGCTCCTTCCTACTGATCGAATTGAATTTTGATTGAAAGTGTGTCATTTGAAAAGGTGAAGAACCGCACGAGTGCAATGCCTCTGTCCGAGTGATTAACATAAGCCGGTGCGTTGATCTCGCTGACGAAGGTCATTGTACACCAAGAAACAAAGGCTCCAAGTGTAGCGTAGCAGCCCATTGACCCATAAAGAGTCCCATCTATAGAAAGTAGAATTCGTTTCTCGTAAGAAAACAGTCATTTTCAAAATATCATCTGTTTAATTCTAATTTCTAATAGTATTCCTATATCAATACTTAAGAAAGATATTTTTGAGAGATACAATTTAAACCGAAAATTAATATCATGTTTTGAAAAAAACATGGGGCATATAGAAATATTTCTTGTGGGATATTTAGACTGCAAAACATTTAAAGATAGGCGTAAGTTGTTTCTAAATTATTTCAACATAATTTTGTGGTTTCCATTTCGAACCTTGCACACAAAATTTGCTCTTTTCACATCATTTTGAAATCTTTTAGCAAATTTGCTAAAACTAGAAATGGAATTTTATACACAACGCGTAATTCGCTTATGAATTAAGTTCACCTGTTAAATGATGGATTAAGATTTTATCTTAATTTTTCAAAAGATAGGGATATTATTAAATAAAATCAGATGGATTTTAAAATTACGAAAAAGAGGTAACTGATCCCCGAGAAAAATTCATTTCATTCAGAGCAATTCAATCCACATGCTTAAAGTAATAGATGCCGGGTGGAATATCAAATGGGTGGCATTGATTTCGGCAAGCCCACAAGGCTCACTGATTTCGTGCATTTTGACATCGCAATGCAACCAGTGGCTGGAGAATGGGTTTTTTGAAAGAAAATTTTTTAAAAAATTTGGCCAACAGATTTTACGTGACACTTCGCAACATTCTTGTGCTTACTTGGTTGTTATCCAAAAACTGCGTGACTGTGACATCATTTTTAATAAATATTGCTCAATAAGACACCAAGTAAAATGAAGCAAAATTTTACTATCCTAAAAGATCTTGAAAGTCGCTTCTTTTCATACGTTTGGAAAGAAAATTATTCAAGACAGTTTTTTAAAAAAATTTTCAAAATATTAATTTTGTAAACAATTATTATGAAAAACACGTCATTTAACTTCATGCCAAGTTGCACACAAAATTTGAAATTCCTGAATAGCGATTTGATGCTTTTATTGCAATCATAAAAACTTTTTCCCTTTATAAATTGATATGCTTTTTCCCCTCGTTTAAGAGAATGTTTCTGTAGCTGAAAGAAACTATCATTGGAGAAACAAATGATGGATTTTAATATTAATTAATGAAACTGTATTGAGAAAAAATTGTTTTTATTGTTATGTTTATGTGAATTCTAATTCATCTTGAAGCAACACGAGCAATCTCATAATTTTGGAAATACAGGGCGTTTCATTCTAATGGGATAATTATTATTTTAAAAAAAAAAACTGTAAATTCAATAAAGCCATTTTTGAAATTATGCCTTTGTGGGTACACAGCAAAGATAAAATTTTATAAATGGTATTTACAAAGAAATTGTAAATCTCAGCCACAATTTGTAAAGAATCCGTGAATTTGGTTTGCCAGTTTGCACCGTAACTAGCTAGATGGATCAAATTTAGCACATCATCATAATTGCAAGCTTTGAATCATTAAATCTTCCAAATGTAAAAACACAAGAAGTTGAATCTATGAATCGTCATGACACGTTGAATCCAACCTTTACACTCTCATCTGAACATACCAAAATCCATTCTTTACAAAAAAATAATCAAAAGACTTATTTTAAAGGAAAAAAAAGAAAAAAAAATGATACAAATTTAACTATAAAGCATCCACTTCACACTTTATACTAATTTTTATAGGGATGGGAAATCAAAACATACTAACTAAAAATTTATATTTCTTTTAACATTTCAGAAGAAAATTAATTAATGAGAAATAACTGATTATGAATCGAAATTGAGCAGAACTTCGTCTGGAAATGAGCAACCATAAATACTGTTACAGTTTATACAGGAATTCCACTTTAAACTAGAAAGGAAAAAGTAGTTTCTATATACGTATGTGGTTCTCTAGTGTCCCCTCCCCCGCTTTTTATTTGCGAATCAAATTCCTGGCGCAAAAAAATTCACTTATAGAGAATTACATAGATTAAGTTTCCACTGTGCTTGCCTTTCAAACGTTAAGCCATATTTGATATTCACTATTGCAAAAGTTAAATAAAGGTGAAAAACAATGGAAATCCAATAAATGGTCAATTAGATATTTCGAAAGGCAGATATATCAAAATTGTAGTGTCATCATTTTAAAAACACCGATTTATTGAAATAGTAGATCTCTGAAACTTAATACTGTGACCGTTTCAAGGAAACCAACCCCTCCAGCTAACTCGACTGGCTGTTGCAGAGGAGTGATTCACTAACGAGATCCGAAAGTGATTGAGTTAATATTCTGAGGCGTCATAAAAGTTAGCTGCAGAGAAGACAGCTGAAGCTTCCTTTTAACAGACCTCTGTTGGATAGAGCCCGGATCTCAAGTACCTTTGCCAGGATTATTCCCAATAGCTCCTAGGGGTTTTAGAATACAATCTACTCTTGGTCCAATGTTCTACATGGTGGCGTGGGTGGGGGGTAAATAGGATACGTGGCCATACAGAAGACACAAAATTCTGTAGAATTTAACAAAACTGTCTTTTCTAATGCTTTTTTTCTCCTTAAATTTTTTAAAAAAAATTATTCCAACCAAATGTGGGCGAAAGTAAAGAATTTTTCTTATTTAAATTTAAGCTTGCATCATTAATGGAGAAATGAAGTTAAATATTAAAAAAATAAAGAAAATTTCAATTTTAGTCTCCTAAGCTGAATTTTTCGTTTGAAATCTGAAAATATGAAGAGGACACACCATTATGCTTCCTAAAGACCTTGAGAAGATGCCTTTTAATGATCTGCTCTAATTGCTAGCATGAAAAGCTAGGATGGAACCCATTATTCGCAACTTTATGTTCTTTGAGTATGTCTAAAAATGAAAGTTATTTCTATGAAAGTTTAAATTTTTATTACAGTTTCGGAATGCATTCCTGTTTCCTTCCATAGAACTCACATACGAAAATTGATCATTTCACAACAGAAATCATTTGAGAAAATAAAAACTATAGTTTTGATTAAACAATTATTTGCCAACTTTCATATATCTAGCTCAATGATTTTTTCAGTTGAAGAGTTCACATTAACAATCAGAAGACACAATTTTTTCTGACGGGCTTTATAAAAAAATTTAAAAGAAACATACAGTTTTTGCGTTTTTTTTTCAAATTTCATCTGTTTAGCCTTAGCATAATTTTAAAATTATTTTTTCGGATCTGCATTGGTAGCTTTATCCAAACCCCGATGTCACATTTTCTCTTACAACTACTTTTCTTCTTATTTTAATAATATTGCAGTCCTTATTTATTAAAATACATCTAAATTATTGTGTGATTTGATTAATGCAGAAGTACTATGCGAATCTTGACAAAAAGGTTATTAGGATTTCGCTTCTCCGGAATATTTCTTTAGTTCCTTGTGACTGCTGTCTTATCCGGTTAAATCACATTAAAAGTTTGCACTTTTTGTTTATAAGAATTTTCTACCAGTAGCTTTACTAAATGAGTCGATAAAGATAAGAAGCTATTTATATCCTTTAATAGAAATGTCATTATTTGTTTTAAACTTCGGTTTTAAGTAAATAAGATTAAATAAAAGATTTTGCACTTTTCTTAGGTGTGAAGGCGATATTGAAAATATTGAAATGTTCAACTTTCGTCGTAAAAAATAACTTTTTCTGAATCTAAAACTGCAAAACTTTATTTCAATTCGGAAGTATTTCTCTGACGTCACACCTCCCCTAGAAGCATGACTTTTGACTAAAAGGAAGTTTTTCTATTAAAGTAAAAATATCCCAATTAAAAGTTATTTTTAATTTGCTTCCTTCTCTATTTGATTTCTTTTAATTTCTTATCTGAAATTTCAAAGACACAAGGAGATTGCAACTTTCCAATAAATGAATCGAGTTAATTGAAAATCTGAAATATTTACTAAACAATCCCAGCACATTCTACCGTACAAAAACGACACTCGAGCGAGTCAATGAGCGCGCGCAGGTGAAGCGGAGGTCATTCACCCTCCGCCGCATATCATCAAAATCCGCGCTTTGAAATACAGATGTTCGTCACGGTGCAAACTAAACTATCAGGGTATTATGATTCAGCTCCATTAATCATAAATTAAAATCCAGTTTCCACTTTCAAGAGAAGCAACGAACATTTCTTTTTCATTTGCAACGTAAGCTTTCATTATTAATCGATCTATTTTAACAAAATAGATTTCATCCTCTCTTTCACTGATCATAAGAAAGATTTTTTTTTTTTGTCACAAGAAATTTTAAATCCAAAGGTCTGGAAATATCTGCGCGTTTGATCAAATCATTGTGCATATATGTTTTTGAACATAACAACTAGAAGGAAATCATTATTTTTTATGTGGAGAATATTTAATATAATACTCTTCGGAATTCCACTTCAAGACAAGATGAAATGGTTGATCGAAAGTTCTACTTTTTGAAAAAGAAATTCATAAAAGATACCCTCAATATGGATCCTTGTCTGCCAATTTCTTTAACATTAAAAATGTGCAAAATTGTTTTAATGTTTATATATTCAGTTCAATGTTATTTTTTTCTTTCGAATACAGACAGTGACACTGACTTTCCTGTCACAATCGCAAGGACATGGGTTAAGGACTTCGACGGATAACTTTTTGTTTACTCTTATAGAAAGTAAAAGCATTATACCGAGTGAATGACACATTTTCTCGGTCTGTCTGAGAAGATGATCACTCGCAGGTGCGAGGAATGAAATTCCATATTTTTTATAGGCGGGCTTCATATTTTGAACCCGAATGTACGTCAGTCCTCCTGCATGCGCGTAACTCATACATAAAATTAAGTACATAAGTGAAATTTGGCCTATGGATTTATTGTAGTTCAGAATCGATCTACATATTCTATGCGAGGACTTGTGAAAAAAGCGGCAAACATGATAACATCAAAACTGTAGAAAATTCCAGGCGTTCTTTTTACTGAAAGACCCCTAGAATGCAAGCAGTCCGATTGGAAGTCCATTTCAATCCATTATATGACACGCGTATCAAATAACAGAGATTTCTTAAATCAATGCGTTTTTTTAATATATGAATAAATCAAAAATAAAATGATTCAAGCACATGCAAAGTTCTATGTATAATTTCATGCAAAACATATATGACAGTGAGGCTCATAAATGAAAGTCCTTTTTAATAAAACTGTTGCAGTTTAAAATATAAACTTATTTCACCTCCTAAATAGAAATCTGAAACACGCAATAAATAAAATGTGAGGATTTTCCATAAAAATAATCATTCTTCTAAACTCAAATAGGAAATGTTTTGCCTTAAGGTGAGAAGTGAAATTATTTGGGGGACGTTCTTGACATTTCAATTGTGAATAAAGAGGAATTTTTTGCAATTAAAATTTAATTTGATAGAAAATGTAAGGTAAGAATTTCAGTAAATTAGTGTGAATGGTTTATTTTAATTATAAATCAGTGAAAAATATTTGCTTCCTAAAGTTTTTGTTTTTTAATGAAAAAATCAAATACATCTTATGAAATGATAGTTTTCAAATTCATAACCTCACATCGGTACAGTAAAAAAAAAGTGAATGTAGTGAATCTTGTAAATCTGAAATATATATGATATTTTGCCTTGTTTACAGCTTCTGAAGTAATATTGTAATAAATGTAATGTACTGAATTAAATGTGGGCTATGTGTATTAAAATTTGAAGAAAAAAAATAAGTTTTTAATAAAAGGGAAAAAAATATTATTTTACAATCATAGAATTTTCTACTAGAAACATTGTCAAAGGAAAATTTATTTTCGACTTTCCAAACTTATACGAGTTATATATTTCTGTAATCAGGGAATATTCTAAAATAGAAGAATCACTTTTTTTTAAATATAAAAATATCCACTTCCTTTAAACTAACATAAAACACAATAATCGATGTATGGAAAAAATATAAAGTTTAAAGATATTTTGCAATTTTCCAACATTAAATAACATTTATAATCCATCATAATTAAAGAAAAGCCAATTCTTTTTGAAATTTCAAAGCAAGTTAAATTTGGAGAAAAAAAAAAACCATGGGAAAAAAAGAAAGATTTTAAAAATGATATGACGCAAGTTTTTCAGGGTTTTTTCCCAAATGTTATTAGAAGATAACCATGATAAAGTGTTTCGTTAAAAAAAATGATGCAAATTTCCTGTAAAATTTGAATGTTAAAATTTCAAAAGCAATTTTTTTTTTTCAATTTTAAAATGATTGAAAAAAAAGTTAGTGTATGTTTCACACGTAAATATCAATGGAAGATTTTATATTCTATGGAAAGTTTTAAATATTAAACCCGGATATTTATGGGGGAATTAATTTAATGTTTTTCTTCTCTCAGAAATAATAATAATAATAAAAGACTCCGAAATCTTCCCTCCTATGACGAAACTTTTCAATAAAACTGCTCTTCCTTAGCTGTTAAGCTAAAATCAAACTAGTGAGTCAGATGGAATGTATAGTTATCATTGAGTCAAAAATACTCCAGTTTTTTTTTTTTTTTTTTTTTTTTTTTATTTTTTTGTCAGAAAAAGAATTTTTATGAATTTAAGGTGAATCTTCATTTTTTTTCTCTAGAATGAATGTTAATTTTCCACAGCAAAGAATTCATTTTCGAACACAATAATTTACTTCACTCCGAATCTGTGAAAAATCGTAATTTTCTGAGAAGCAAGCATTTTTCTGAATTCTATTTGTAATTCAATAAAAAAACAGCTGGATGAATTTATTATAATGATTATTGATTATGCTGTCATTTAAATAATAATACAATAAATTATTGATTCTTTATTAACATAAAAGAAGTGCGCGCTATTAATATCTATGTGTGTGTGTGGGGGGGAATCTGAGTCAAAAAAACTGCTGCAGGAGATCCCAACAATAATTTTGAAAGGACAGAAAGAGAGAAAAACAAAATATTTCTTCATAAATAGGAAATTTCTGGTATCTTATTCCCTTTATCTTTTTATTAAAATTGTTTACCTCGTTAGAAGGAATTGTATTTTTATACATTTTAAAAGTTGCATAATATATTCAGAATTGCTTGTGTCTGTGATTCATTAATACTCCATTATAATATTACGAAAAATTTTCCAACAGGTATAACATTTGATATAGTAATTTAATAGCAATCAATGGGATAGTAATTTAATATTTTCCTCCTTATCTCACATTGTTTCGATGCACTTCCTACGAGTATTAATTGGCCTCGAAGTAGCAAAGTACATAAAAGAAGATCTCAAAAGAAATGAAAGACAATATAAGAATTCGTTAGAAAATATTCTAATAGATACATGACGGAACGAGCAAGAAAAAATTCGAAGAAAACGTAACAAATTCTCTTCAAAACACAAATAAGAAGAAAAGTTATTCGCTCCTGGCGCCCTCTATTGACCAATAGTGATCCCAGGCAATGACCTTTGTCGGATCGGATCATAATTGTAACTTATATGAATCCAAATATCTTCATATAGAGCAAGGCAAATAACAAAATGGTCCAATCAATAATTATGCCTCAGAAAATGCAGTAAATGGTTTTCAACACTCTTTGATTATTATGACACATGTACAGGAGATCATTGAAACAGTAATAAAATGCAAACACACTGTTTTGTGTCAATTTGAAAATATAGGAAATAACACATTTAGCACTTAAATAGTATTGCAAAATTAAATCTACTTGATATACAAGTTTTCATTTCAAAACATAACATAATAACAAGAGCAATAAACTCATAGAAATAAATATGAGACACTAACCATGCATATAACATGATAAACAATATCAAAACAAATGCAATATTTTTAATTTTTACAATCAATTTTTTAATAAATAATTTAATCACAATTTCATTTTACCGATAGTGAAATGAGAATAATCCTTTACTTTCCTTCTTCGAATTGTGAGAGCTTGAACCGTACCTGACGAGAGGTTCAATGACCCCTCTGTATTCGCTTACTCTCACTTTTCCTATGGATGGAAAAGAGAAAAAGTAGACACCATTGGTCTCAAAGTTCATTACTCTCTTCACAGACAAACTTCAAAAGCGCCGCACTTATTTATTCACATAAGAATGACAACAAACATCCATCCAACTCATTTGTTGTTGTTTTTTCTATGTGTGTCGTTCTAGGAAGTAAAAATAAATATACAAAAACATTTGTCGGAATGGTGAAAATTTTCCTTTTCGGGGCATTTCAGATCATTTGCACCAAAAGGGAATATGCAAAATTATTTCCCAAAGTTTTCTTTCATGAACATGCAGCATACCGGAGTTTGGAGTAAGGTCATTGACACCAAAGGAAGAAGTTACTTACCCAAAATTCTAAGTATCTCTTCCCAGCATCCTGGAACGTCCTATGGTATCCCAATTATCCAAAATCCATGAGGCTAAAAAAATTCCATCGGACACACAAAATTTACTTGCCGAACAACTAGGAAAAACCGTTCAGTAAGCGACGAATTCCGTGCGGTGTACACTCTCTCGTTCTCTAATCAGATGTGAGCAGATCTCGCAGCAGACATGTACACACCGATCACTTGATACTCGGCCGGGTTGCCAGAAAGAGAGCGACGAGGCTCTTCGCTTGGCGAGATTTCTCCACTTTCTCCCGATTGGGTGTAAATTTAGAGACTTACTTTCATCTCACGTAAAAGTGGAAATTTCTCACTTGAAAATTCAAACTTCCGAATAAAATTTCCTTAAATGCTAGTCACCATTAGTAGGGAGCATAAGGAACATCTGATTATTTCTTTTACATTTTATTAAATAAACTATGATTTCATATATGGATAATATTATTTTATCTTTAGCATTGCCATTTCAAATTAAATATTAAATTTTATTTATTTGGGGAGTAGATATTATTTATTTCTCAGTAGAGGTTCAAAAATATTGACAGACCTATGTTGCAGTTATTATATTTAATGGATAAGATTTTTTTTTTTTTAAATAAAAGGCGAAATTTAATTTTTGTGACTCGTCTCATTGGAGGTAATAATGATTTCTGTTAAACACTCTTTTAAATAATACTTTTTCAAAAGTTTCAGAATAAGTTGATTAAATTATTTTAATTGATAAGCATTTCTGAAAATTAAGAAATTACTTTAAAATAAATTTTCTCATTTCTTTTCTTTCTGTTTTTACAGATTTAGATAATTGCTAATGAAGAATTCTTTAAAAATTGTGAGTTGAAATCAATGCATGAAAATAAAGAAAGGCTTAAAATAAAACCAATTCCTTATTTCAAATCAAAAGAATCAAAACGTTTCCCTTAAATCCGTGTTGCTCTTTAATTATATACAGGTGGAGAGACAAACGAAATTCGGTTCAAATTTTTGTAAAAAAATACTTTGTACCAAATTTTATTTCTATAGTTGGTTTTATTTTTAAACGAGCCTGCTTATATATATAAATAAGCTCTTTTTATAGGTGTGAAAAATATCCTTAAAATCTAGAGATTGTATACTTTATTTCTGTATACTTGGAACTCTATAATTTGAAAAAGAAAAGATAAATTTAGATATCTTATCAAAAAGAATGTGCTTCATTGTATCTTGGAAAAAGTTTGATTCATTCCTACATTTAATTCTGAGAAATACAAAGAACTTTGTTTCAAGACTTTACTTAGAGTCACTCAGAATAAAATTGAAGATGGAGAACTATTAAAGCAACTCCTTTCAGATTTTTGAACATTTATAATACTCCAACTGATACTGAAGTAATAATTTTGGAAATATCGTTTGAAATTTGAAATAACTATCTCGTTTAATTATAAATTATAAAAAGAATATTTCTTTTCTTTTCTGAATACATTCATTGAAATTGAATGATATATACAGGAAAATCGTAAATAATATTAATTCTATTTTTTTACATTTAATATTCAAGACTTTAGGGTTGGTTATATTTTTTGTTTTTTCATCTTCAGCAGAAACAAATAAGTGCAAAAAAAAAGTATTCAAAGTTTCATCGCAGTCGGATGAAGGGTACGGCAGCGCTTAATAGACATACAGACAAACAATCATTTTTATTTATATAGATTACATAACTTTACTATGCCTATAACCATCCCGTAACGTAAAAAATAAGTATTCAAAGTTTCACAGCAATCAAATGAGCGGTACGGCAGCGCATAAGAGACATACAGACATTCATTCATTTTTATTTGCATAGATTTACATCTTTTAAAAAGTTTGATTCATTCCTACATTTAATTCTGACAAATAAGAACTTTGTATCAAGACTTTACTTAGAATTGCACAGAATAAAATTGAAGATAAAGAACTATTAGAGTACCTCCTTTGAGATTTTTCAAGTAATTTTGAATGCAAAATTTGTAATAGTTCAGACTGCACTCAAATGCTTTTTTGAATTGACTTAGTGTTAATTTTATTTAACACTAATTATTTCTTTATTTTAATTTATTATTTTCAAATTCCATTGTGCGAAATAAATCTTATCATTAAAGTTTTTATCGTCACTCGAAACAATTTTATATTTATCTATTAAAAAGCTCTATTAAGAAAAAAAAGTATTTGTACGCGCATGCTCAACATTAGGTACTGGGACAAAGAGATATTTCAGAGATCAATGAAGACTGTGAGTAAGGAAAATTCTCTCAACTGACCTCATATTTTTTTCAACTAAAGGTGAAAGCATTGAAAAAATATAAAACATACATTGATAATTGATCTAGACATTGCATGCAAAAATTATTCAATTTCTGCTCTTATAAAAATTGAGATGCTACACAGTTCCATAAACCCTTTCGCAACTTTATATAAATCAAAGTACGAGTAAAACTTTTAAATAGTTGATAATATACAAAATGCAACAGAGCAAAATAAACTTTGTACCATTTAAAAAAACAATTAATAATTTAAGGAAAAAAATCAGTTTTCAGAAATTCTTAAAATTCGATTGGTACTGCCTGACATTTTTCTAAGAAATTATGAAATTTAAAAAGTCGTTTGATGCAAATAATATCTTTATTTTTAATAAAATTAAAAGGTGCAAATTTAAAAAAATGTGCTGTAGGATTTAACATCAACGCTTTATTTAAATTAATAATATTTTGAAAAATGCCTTGATATTGTTTGACATGCTATCGAGCATTGAATCTATTTGCATACATCTACGCAGCAGCAACTGATGTTAAGTGTTCTCCCCATACTGAGGAATAGGTAGGTTTAAATGGAAAGGTAGTTTTTTTTAAACATGAAACAAGCAGTGTAACTAATAAAAATAAACATCAGGGGAATCAAATCTGTCATATCAATCCTTCTAATAACAGTACACATTGTATTCAAATCAAGAAATATTCAAAATAAATAGAGTTTTAATGATTGACTCTTAAATAAGTTTGAGTTCCGGATTTATTGAATTGAACCAAACTGAAAATAAATATACGTAAAAGTGTCTTAAATATTTTTAAAAGAATTCTTAATGTCAAGTATCTGCAAATAAAAAGTACTACTTACAGTCAGCTGCATAAAGGAAAAAATCACTGTATAAAGACTGTTACCAAATCAAATCAATTAGAATATGCAAAAAATCAGCAAACCAATGAAAAATGAAAGCAAGTAATAAAATATTTTTAGTTCAATTCTTACTGAGATCAACAATTAAAAAAATTATTTTAGTTACTTTTTATTAAATAATGACCAAAAAAATTATTAAGTATCCAAAAAATAAGGATAAAAAAACTATTGATTTTCTCAAGAATTGAGCTCGCTTTCTCTATCTTCACGTGAAAAATACTGAAATTCTTGCATTTTACCGATAGAGCTACTGCCTATTGGTTTCAATTTTCATTACAAACTGCTAAAACTCTGTTTAAAATATTAAAAATGAATTAAATTAAATGACTGAATTAATACTGAAAAATTTATTAACATCAAGTGTTATCCACTACAAGTTTTAAACTTGAACTTGAGTGGATGAATCAAAAGTATTTTACCAGCGATTGAAAATTTCAACTCTAAATAAATAGATGAAGGGTGAGTAATTGGAATAATTCAAATATAACACGCTCATTCTAAATATTTTGAATGAGTTGATTCATTCATCCCCGCAATGGATGTCCTCGTTTTGAGATTTGAGGGATCCATTGAAAGAAAAAAGAACATTTTGAATCAAAGGAGGAACATATTTCAAAAACATGAAAGGTACCTTGAATGGGTTGCCACTATCTTCTCGCTCATTCAATTTCTGTTGCTTTGTCAACTTTTTCATTTCTGTATGGACTATCTGCGAAGGATTTTATTTCCTCCTCCATTTTAACAGACATGTAACTATTTCTGAGTCTAGAAAACTTCGAAGTACAGAATATACGAAAAGAAAAGAGCGTGTGAAACATGAGAGATCATTGCGACACTGGTCTGCTAGTTGCACGAGAGTAAAAAGAAAGAAAAAGGAAGCACTACGATATTCATGTCGTAGTATCTTCTTCTACATGCCAGTCCATTCTTCCAAAAAAAAGTGTTTGCAATGTAAAATTATTTTCGATTTTAAGTATTTGAATGAGTAAAGACACATATCCTACAGAGTCGTTTTTTTAATGTTATATATAAAGAATCTACTTTCCATCGAGCAACCAGTTTCAGAGCTTAATTTAGTTTTGAATAATTTTTGAAAAAATTATTAATAACTTACATCGATGTCAGTGGATTTTAGAAATCTGTAATCTTTTACGAGATTTAAAAATTATTTCCTCATATTTTTATTCTAATTCCAAATAAAATGTAGTCGAGATTTGTGTGTTATGCTTCATTTCTTTAAGTGTATTAACATTTCTGAACTTTCTTTGAAGTGTCTCATTTTTCGGACGGAAATTCCTCTAAAATATGACAAATCCAGTATTCTCCTTTTTGAAAATATTTTCTCTTATCTGAAGTAATTTTTACTTTATCTCAGACGGTTCATTTCATAGTTTGAGAGAAACACCTCGGGATTTTAATGAATTTCTACTGAAACCCTAATTTTATGTCATTTGAAAATTATTTTTAAAAATTTAACGAGAAACTATTAAAAACTAGGACAGAAGAAGCATTTAATATAAGTTTTTTTCATTACATTTTCAGATTTAAGAGATTTTTTTTCCTGAAAAATATTTGAGAAATTTGCATTTTTATCCAGATAACATCTAACTACTGCAAGCAAAAGTATTTTCGTACAAAACGTGCTAAAAAAATTCGTCCTATCACTCAATATTTTTTAAAAGAATTAAAATATGTGAACTTCAACAGAAATCAAAAATGTCTTTTTACAATTAAAACAATCGCAAAAATAGCAAAACAGGTAACAAAACAAAAAAAATCATGATATAATAATATCTATTCATGATCCCGAATTGATCATAATGAAAAGGGAAATTAGAATCCCATTTGAAACGTAAAAAATGAGTTTTATTGATGAAATTCAAATTAAAAATAAGCATGGAAACTTCAATCTAACTGAAAATAATAAAATCAATGCATTTATAACATTATTGTCAATTATATTTTTTTCATAATTATCTGTACAGTTTCTATCTAACACAGATTTCGAAATATCAAGAAATTGAATAATATTGTGCGGATTAAAAAAATTTAAAACATTTATAAAATGCAATATTTAAAATCCTGAATAAATTTTAAAATGATCAATTTGGGATTGATCTTATTGCTCGTTACAATAATTGCATAATGACTTCATACTGTTGTTTTGAAATCAATTACAGTTAAAGTATGCGATAAACTATTAAATTCTCACATGTTTGGTTCATTATGAGAAATTCAAAGCATATTGCAACTTAAAAGGCAACATTATAACTTTTGCATTCAGATATTGAAACAAAGCAAGTCTTTTTTTTAAATCAGACATTAACAACGGAAAAAGAAGACTAGCTTGACGAGGAGATATAAAAAATACGTTTACAAATTATAGTCAAAATTTGTTTTAGACTATTTATTAATTTCATTTTTAAAAATTTCTCGAAAAAAAAATTTATCCCTAAAAAGTTATGTTTTGGATTTTTAAGCGACACAAAAGAAGTCAGTTAATATTTTTGATCTCTCATATTAGTTTTATCAAAATTTATAGAAGTTTTAATTAATTAAAAAATTAATGAAGTTTGAAATACTTTATTTTTAATGCCCATTTAAAATGCAGCTAGAGACTGCGTACCAAATTTTATAGCTACGTATCTAAATGTTTCATAAGATATTTCACCATGCTTCTCGCAATTCAAAGAAAAATCATATAGATGATATAAATCAATGAGAATTATTCTTAATTATTACATGAATTGTTAAGCAAAATTTTTGTCAATTTACTGAATTAGTGTAATACGAAAAAAAAAAATGTCAAAATGTTCAAAAAAATTTATTAATATAAATTTACAAGCAACAAAATATTTGTAAAAAATGATCTGATTCGTGAGCTAAATTAAATGGCTTCTGGAAAATATAACTAACAAAACTTGAATAACTTGAATCAAGTATCGTTAGTTTGTTATTAGGCCTCAATATCAATCACATAATGCTTTAAATTCGTATAGATATATAGATTGTATGGATTTGCAATATTTTTTCTTGCCTATTTTTAGACATAAATTCTAATCTGCTCAAATTTTAATGCATGTATAATGAATAATTTAGAAAAAATATCAAATAGTTTGGTGCAACATGGTCAAATGTATAGTTTTTGCTCTAAAGAAACCCAAATAAACAAATTTATTCTGAGCTTGGAAAACAAAGAAAAAATTAAGAATAACGAAAATGGCATTCTCATATCAAAATATAAATTTAACAAAGAGTTCGTGTCTTCTTAGTAAAGGAACCTTTCTATCTTCTCAATGAGATTTCTGCCCAAATATCTATGTTATGGGTGAATTTTCATGCAAAGTAGATTTTAGCATAAAAATGGTAAAAAAAGTACTCTTTTTTTTTTGTTATTCCAAAGTACACTGAAAGAACTAAACTTTACTGACATCCATTTAAATTTAAATTTAGAATGCTTTCTGTGTGTTTTGTTTCATTCTGTTAAATAAAGAAATAAACAGAAAGGTGTAAAGACTACATTTTTATATTTTATAAAATATTCACATGCTTCAAGTGATAGCTATCACTTGAAACATGCTAATTAATACTTTTTATTTGAATTTATTCAAACAAATTGCTTTAATTTCAATTTTTTTTTACAAAATAATAAGCACTTTGGCGAATGTAATAAAAGAGTAATCATACCTGTAATTTTAAAATAAATGTTTTTTAATACTTAAAAGAGCATACTTTCATTAAGGAAATGTTAAACACCACTGAAATTCGTTCTAGCCTCAAATATTTGATCCCTTTTACTCTAAGTAAGAAAGTCTTCCATTTTATTCGATTTATTTATAGTCCTTTTTTAAGACATCATCCAGTTTCTATGCAATCAGAATATAAATACAGCATCTACACATATTACATTAAATCGCTCAGTTGTCAGATACAGTATCAGGATCAAAAGCTTTTTTCTCATTCAAGTACTAGCAAATTACTGTTTATTTTCTTCAAAGCATCACCAATACTCACGTTCTGATTTTCAATTTGCTCTGAATCTATGCACATTTAAGCTAGAAAAGAATAGATTATTTTATATTTTATTCTTTTTATCACCTGAATTTCTTGCCGAAGGTCCACATAGGTTGAATCTTTATTGTAATACTTCCAGTGAATATTTAAGCTGTGAAACAAGACTAATTTCATAGTATATAAGCGTGGTTTCTGTTTTCATCTTTTCTTGAAAGCACGAGGTGGTTGCCTTTTGGAACAAGTGTTTATATGCAAGGTGTCCTCAAAAAGTGGAATAGGTTTTTATTTCTCTAAATATGGCACAATTACAAAGATAATAACAAAGATTAGACAATTACATAGTTTCATTAAATAAGGTAGGCAGTTGTATGAATATATTTTGTTTATGTAGAGAAGTATAATAGAAATGGGCAAACATTACATTTTTATATGTCCACCACAGTATCAAAGTGTTAGTTAGTATATAAATTTTTTCTTGTATTCATCTATGCACACGCAAAATTTCACATTTCTATCTAAAAAATTTATCAAAATATGCTTAGTTTTATATTTCGATGAACTAACTGTAAATTTGAATGAAAATATTTATTTCAGAATACAAATTTATTCATTCCAGGAAAATTGTCATAAATAAAGTTTTTGTGAAGTCGTACATCATCCGATCATCATGATTTGAAATAAATTCGGTTGATCACACATAATGTGGTTCACAATAATTGCAATAAACTTTATAAAGAAGGGAGGGGGATCTGAATGTTTAAGATATCTCAGAGAATATTAAAAAAGGAAGCACTTGCACTTGTGTGCTTTCTAAAAAAATGATTTCTTTTAACTTTTGGTTAGGATGACGATTTATGTTGCATGTAATCTGCCTATATGTAGAAGAATACAACATCATTTTCAGTTTCCAGCCTTCTTCTATAAAATGTGTTCAGAGATTAAAAACTGCGGAATCCTAACTTCTTCGGAGAGATATAGTGATGTGATACAAAATTCAACATTTTGCCTTATTTTTCAGGTTACCCTTATGTTAGATTCTGAACAGTCAGTGCTGAACTCAATATTCTTAAATCGATAGTGTGAAGAATATTCCAATGCTATAACTGGCATTCCTTCAGAAAACAGTGACAATATCAATTTCAAGAATTATACGTTCTTTAGGAACCTTCTTTTCTATATAATCGAGACATAAACATTAATTTCGAAAACAATCCTTTTCGAAAGTTGAAAACAAGTTCTCCAGCAATGTCAATTTTCTATAAAAGTGTTTCCGTTTCTTGTAACTGCTTGCTTGGTTTCATTTTTGTTACGCTGAATGATAACTGATAGATTCAGTTAATGTTGAGTCGAATTATGTAAGAACTAAAGGATGAATTGCCTCGGTCAGTAGGTGTTCCAATAGATCTTGGCCTATGTTCGCACCTGCCACTTCCTGATTCAATGTATGGTGTCGTCCCCTATATCCTGCTACTATCTTCACTTTACTAGTCCTACTCATACAGAATGGACGTGCTTTTACCTTCCCTGTAAATGTTGATCCTTTATTATGAATGTTAATAGTAATAAATTTTTTTAATAATTAATATGGATTAAGTCCATTATTCTCGAATTGTTCTCTATCGACGAATTTATTACTTGCTGGGATACCGCCAGAAGTAGGCCTACCTCCGCCATAACATAAAATTGGTCCGTCGTGCTGGAAAAGTAGCGTTATAAAATGCCGCTCACGGCTTTATATCGTCAAAGAGGTGTATTTAAAATTAAAATTAATTAGATTGAAGCCTTCATGAAGGAATTACAGATTTCCGTTGACTCCGAAAAGGATGCTATACAGCTTAACACTAAGCTGGCATCAATTAATGATATACTGCAAGGACTCAATCAAATAAAGTGTGAATTGTGTTCTCTACCGGATGGTGTGAATTTAAAAGATGCTTTAGAATTTACTCTTGAATCAGAAAATTTTGCTGAAGAAATGAAGGTAAGCCTCTTTAAGTATTATTTCGTTCTCTCTAAGTATGTATTTCGTTTCAAATATGAAAAGGAAAACGTAACTGTTCGAATTATTCCAAATCAAATATTAAAATACCTGACTTACCTTTGTCTATATTTAGTGAAAATTTTCAAGAATTTCAGCTCTTTAAATCTCACTTTATGAATGTTATTGGAAACAGCACATCATTGGATAAGACTTAAAAACTCATATATCTGAAAAGCTCTTTAAAAAACGAGGCAGCGTTACTTCAAAGCGATCAAGATACTTTGATACCAAAATAAATGAGCCTTAGTTGATATACACAAATCCGAAATACTTTCGATTAATAAATAATGAAAATCCTACTCAAATTAGATCATTAATCGATACTGTTAGATATCATATACTATCTTTAAAAAAATCTAAAATTTGAATCCTTTACCTGATGCTGTAATATTACATTCGTTAAATATCAAAAATGATAAGGAATCTCAAAGATCATTCTAATTAAGTCTGTCGACGACTAAAGTTTTCAGTTTAGAAAAATTCCTTTCATTTTTGGAATTAATATGCATACAACTAGAATCAGATATTAAATCAGATTTCAAGACTGGAAATAAACCAAAAAAATGTAAAGTAACTTCCGTTTTCAGTGGAAATAATCATTCGTCGCGAGTTAAATCTCTGTTATTTAAAAGCATGAAAAATAAAAATGCGACATGAATGAATGTAATTTTTATCATCCCTTATATAAATGTGACAAATTTATAAATCTTTCGATTCCTGACAGGATGGAAATTATTAAACCATGTATGCAATCGCTGTCTGTCAGAAAATCATTCTAATAATCGCCCCAGTCCTTTTTTTCTGTATAAACTGCAAAAATAAAAATATCAACGCAATGCATAATATCTTACTATGTGATGACAAATGTATTACTAATCAAAAAATAATTTCTCCCACAGAGAGCGAATCGTCTGAGTCATCACTGACCTTGGCTTCCGAAAGTGAGTCTATTAACAAATAATTGTACAATACTGCTATGATTTTTATTCATAGTCCAAAGGGAAATTAAAATTAAACTTTCGTTACGTTTTTTATTCAGCGTCAGAAAATAATTATTTAACATTGAAAGCTGCGGATATACTGGGATTAAATAAAATAAAAACCAATTCCACCATACAAGGTCTAAATAACTCGCTTTCAAGAATTAATCATTTTGCAAAGGCAGCGGTTTCGTACTTTGATTATACATTTCACTCGAATGATGTTGACTTTTACCTCACTGCAGAGATAATAATATAGAACCTTAAAAAAATTTTCGGAATTTACAATTCCACCAAGTTGTAATCTTGCGGATTCAGACTTTAATAAATATTCAGAGATTTCTTGATTACTAGGAAGTGAACTCTTTTTTTAGTATTTTTGGTTCAAACTAAATAAAATTGCCTACTGTAACTTCAAATTAGAAGAAACTAAATTTGGATTTATTGTCGCAGGATCGTATGATGATGAATCTTGTCTGAAATCATTGTTTCCTGTCAAAGGGTTTTAGTAACTTAGATGACACTCTATATTCTTTTTGGGAAACTAAAAATATCTTTGAAAAGCAAACTAAATTTAATTATGAACTTTCATACTGAGAAGGTCATTTTGAAAAAAACATACATTAGTAAACCTTGTGGTAGATATTCTGTTTCGCTACCATTCAAACAAAATATTGTACCAAATGTAAATTTAGGTGATTCTAAAACCATTGCGTCTAAAAATCTTGATCAAATCTATAGACGTCTAGATCATGAAAACAAATTAAAAGTTCTTTCCACATAACTTGTTGAAGGATACCTTGTTTTAGATCAAGTGGAAGAAGTTTTGAAAGTTGATGAGATAAAATTGATGAATTCTTTCTTCCATTCTATGGTGAATTTAGAACTGGCAATCACGCTTGTCCCTTAAGAATAGTTTTCAATGGCTCACAAAAAACTGATCTAAGTATCTTCCTTAATAATGTTCAGTGGAAAAGAGGTTCGCTTAAAGAAGACTTCTTTTCTACTAGCCGCCTTTGACGACCAGCTGGTTCGTCATGAGTAATGGGTTCTAAAATTTTCAATTAAATCACCCATTCATTAGCCTTGAAGTAACTCTGGGCATTGATTGGCCTGAAATTAATATTTTCCTTAAGATGATGTACTAAAAGCTCTAAAAGAACACGTTTTCCTAATAATATTCTTTAATTTTATAAATCAGTCAGTTTTAATGATTGATTTCGAAGACGGTTTGGTGTAGCAACTTTTACTTAAAATATTAATAAAAATACTTTGTAAATTATGGCTCACTGAGCAAAGTATGAAGAAATCTATATTCATTATTCATAAATGCATTGTTTGACTCAAACTACATAAAATGTAATTATTTACTTCATTTAGATCAAATTAATAGTGTTAAACAATATATATACCTATAATAATATTTAAAAAATTGGCCATTGGAAAGGAATTTGAATGCAGATCCTGTATAAATAAAGATAATTTATTTAATTAATGATTTAAATATTGCAAATGATCATAGAATCTTTTGCTTTGCATTTATTTTTTTAGAAAATATCACATTTTATATTTCTTTTATTTTATCCAGTCACATGTTAAAAGTTGCATTTCTTTAGACTTGATTTACGATGATAGTTTTTTTTATTCGAACTTCCGGCATTCTTTTATTTTATCCAGTCACGTGATAAAAACATAATTAAAATATTTCTTTAAAAATTCGTTAAAAATAGAAGCTTACGTTATAAATTAAAAAAACTGATACCGTTAGAAAGCTAATTTTTTTTATCTTTAAATAGATATAAAAATTATGTTTGTGCAATAATATTTTTGAAAGTTATAGCAGAAAAACGTCGAAATTTGGCTTAAATTTTAATTAATTCAAATTCTAATTAAAAATTCGAAAAAAGGGCTCCAAGGTGCGCATTCCCGACCTCCAAGGTATACATGTACCAAATTTGGTAGCTGTAGGTCCAACGGTCTGGCCTGTAGAGCGCCAACACACACACACATACACATTGAGCTTTATTATAAGTATAGATGTGGTAAAAAATATTTTTCTACAATAAAATTTTATAAACTTATCGAGAAAAAAGTCAATATCTCACTTTATTTTTGATTAATTAAAATTAAAATTTCCAAAAAAAAAATCGCACCGGAAACCAGATTTTTACCCAAAAGTATATATTTGTTAAATTTGCTAGGTGTAAGTCAAACGGTATGATTTGAACTGAGTCAACAAATACACACATAGACAAAGATTGCTCCTGATGTTTAAACACCCAAATTTAGTTAAAATATCTTTATGGACCATGATTTATGATTTATTATTGATTATAAAATATGATTTATTGGACATTTATGACCTACTGAAATGTCCTGTATGGAAGAGTCTGAATACCTTGTCATCTACAATTTTTAATACCCTCGGATTTTTTTCATTTCATTATAGCGGAAAAACGTCGAAATTTTGATTAAATTTTAATTAATTATAATTATAATTAAAAATTCGAAAAAAGGGCTCCGAGGTGCACATTCCCGACCTCCAAGGTATACATGTACCAAATTTGGTAGCTGTAGGTCCAACGGTTTGGCCTGTAGAGCGCCAACACACACACACACGTACACACACACACACATTGAGCTTTATTATAAGTATAGATAATGCTTCGTGCGCGTAAACATCGTTATTTTTTTATCTCTGACATATGCCACATGTTTAGACAAATTGAAATAAAACCCCAACAGAGATATTTTCAGAAAACCCTTCCGAAAGAGAGTCCAAATGAACCATTTCAAATTTATAAATTGAATAAAGTCACTTATGGAACTACATCCGAATGTTACCTGTCTACGCGAGTTCTAAAGCAACTTACAATGGATGAGAAAGACAACCTTCCTATTGCAGCCAATGCTGTCTTGCAAAATGTTTACTTGGATGATATCTTTGCTGGATGCTCCAGTCTCCATGAACTTGAACTGTTAAAAAATTAACTTATTCTTCTCTTTAAAAGTAGAGAAATGAGTTAACACAAATGGAGTTACATGAGAAATGACGTAATGATGAGTACAAATGATGTAATGATGCACACAAATGAGTTTACACAATGGAGATGAAACAGTGAGTCTCCCCTCTACTTAAATGATCTGAAGAAATTGTAAAAACTTTGGGTATTTTGTGGCATCAGACAGCTTTTGTTTCTCTTCTTACCAATTCGATCTTCACGAAGAGAGATGTCCTCTCTCAGATTACACACCTATTTGACCCCTTTGGTCTTTTAGGACCTGTAATAATTAAAGCCAGCATTTTCTTGACTTAATTTTTTTTACTTTTTTTCCATCGAGAAGGGAATGAAAAGATTTTTTTTTCAATATTTTGTATAAATTATAGTTTTGTGGGGAATAATATCCAAATAGTCCAGGTATAATTATAGTTTCCGCATCAAAGTATTAATTGTATTAAAACTTTGAAGTGAACTCAAATGCTGGTTAAAATATATTATTAAAAAATCTAAGTAAAAGAATATTTACTTCAAAAAAATTTAATTTTGTATATAATGACTAAGAAAAGTTTAATGCATTTACAAATAAAACATTTGAACCATTTAAATTGAAATTTTGCGTTTAACATAATTTTTAAATAGTGTCTATCATATATTTGTAATAATTGAATGTTAAAAAGGGACAATTAATCATTTTTTATTTATGAAAAATAATTTCCTTTTTAAAGGAATGTTGATTCAAAACAGATAGCCACTAACGTTAGGAGGGTTAAATAAGTTCAAACGCTATTTCTGTAAACAGATAGCCATCTCTCGATGAATTTCTCAATATTGTTTCAATTTCAATAATATTGTTTAAATTTATAATTTTCAGAGAATCATATTCGTCAAAAAATTCCTTCATTTTAAAAATAGAAACATTTCCTCTTGATATATTTTTGAGACGGATTCATCGGTCTCCCGAACTCTTCTTTTAATTTTTGCAACAGGTTTCTTGACGACTATCTCAACTTCATTTGGCTTACAAAAATGAGTAATATCGGGAAGAGCTCTGTTGTATTTTGTTTTCAAAGGTTTTTTGGATTTTTCATTGTAGAAGCGGCATATAATTATAGACTTAAAGCTACCACGATATCGTCGAAATTGATATTTATTATGCAAAGATGATGATTTTATAATTGATTTTTCGAAAATTTCAATTTCATTCATGCATTTTTTTTATTTGCTGAATATATGATTTAAATTATATATTTGAAAGAATACATAATTTATTTCTAACACTGTAATACATTTGATGTTGCTAATTTTAACTGAGAATTATTATTTGATTTTGATTGTTGAAAATTCCGAATATTGATGATAAGTGAAGATTGCTTGTATTACATTTATAAATATATAAAAAAAAAGTTTGTCCCTGTTGAAAGCAACCTTTTCCAAATTATAAAAATGGTTTCACAATTATTCATTTTACACATTTGCACATTATTTCTTCTATATCAGCTCTTTTCTGCAATCAACTTCTTTTCTGCAATCGAAATATTTATTGACTATCTTAAGATAAAGACTTTTGCAAACATGAATAATATTGTTTAAATTTATAATTTGCAAAGAATCATATTCGTTAAAATATTCCTTCATTTTAAAAAGAGAAACATTTACTCTTGATATATTTTTGAGACGGATTCATCGGTCTCACGAACTCTTCTTTTAATTTTTGCAACAGGTGTCTTGACGACTATCTCAACTTCATTTGGCTTACAAAAATGAGTAATATCGGGAAGAGCTCTGTTGTATTTTGTTTTCAAAGGTTTTTTTGCCCTTTTCTGGACTTTTCATTGAAGAAGCGGCGTATAGTTATAGACTTAAAGCTAACACGATATCGTCGAAATTGATATCTATTACAAAGAGATCATTATTTTATTTTTGATTTTTCGAAAATTTCAATTCTATTATTTATATTTAAAATCAACGGCAAGACAACGAAAAAAACATAAGTATATGCACCAAACAAAAAAAATCAAGAATTTAATTTCTAGGATGTTTATCGTGTTCTTTAATGGCTAATTATCAGTTTACCGAGAAAAAAAATATGACCATTCCATGAATAAAAACCTCCAATCACAGTGAAGTTTTACCTTTATAATCAAGCAATGGTGAGACATTTCAAAGTGCTTTCATTTTCAATTATTACTGCTCTGGCTACTGTGCACAAAAATATAGAAAGAAAACTAAGGTAATGCATATCGCAGTGAACACCTAAAACAGTATGAGTAATCCAATTAGCATCTAACAAAATTTGCTTAAAATGTTTTTCTGGGTAATTTTATTTTAACTCTTTCAACTCAATAATATTTTTTAGATCAAGTTTCTAATGAGTTTAAAATCGTATTCAACATTTAAAAAATATGTAATTTTAAGTAGAATTTCTTTAATTTAGTGTCTGCACCTTTTCAAAATTATTTGGATTTCTGAAGTTGGCCAATTATACATAATGCACAACTAGAGATAATTACAAAATTGAAAATGAACTAGATCGGTCAACTAAGAGTTCATCAGGACAATTCAGGGTTCAGCTGTCGAGGATGAAGCAGCATCCATAACAGCGAAGGACTCAACTTTCGCATCGGTTCAAGGGTCACTGATCCAGCGACTTTTTCTCACTAAGTAGTTTTATCCTAGCTGCTAATAAACTCATATCGACAATCATATGATCATAATATCAGTCATCTGGTAGCCAAGGTTAATATTTCAAGGATTAATCATCGGGAGGAGGAGGAGACACAATATCTGTAGCCAAGAGCGTTAGAATCTGGCGTTCTAAGATATTTTATTGCTAGAGTCCACTTCATCATTTTATATTTTCTTCTTGTTTCTTCTGAAACATGCCTCTAAATATCTGATGGATAGTGAGGGTGGTTATAATTAAAGTCCAACATTGAAAATGCTGTAAAAAAGCCACTGATCAGAATGAAATCAAATTTAAAATAAATGTACTTGAAAAAGGAGTAAACAGTGTGGAATAAAAAAAGATCCAAACTGTATTTATAGATGGCGCTGTAAATGGTGTAACGAAAGTGGATTCGGCTACAAATGGCATTTTGAATCGAAATATGATGATTTTAGCATTAATTGCACATTAAACTAACTGTACTCTTCAATTTTGGTAATTTTTTGCTGGAGAAAAGATATTCCAAGTCATGTAACATTTGTGACACTGTTAGTGATAAGCTCATCAACCACAACGAGTTATTACCACTATGGATGGAAAAAATCAGTTTTTAATTATTCTTAGAACAAAAACCAAAAAAAAAAAAAAAAGTAGCTGTAAGAATGCCTGCCACAAGTTGAGATCGATAAACAGCATATTCTGCAACAGATCGGAATATCTCAGGAATCACGTTGTGAAAGTGTTGCGTAATCCTTACCTTCAATTCATCTAAATTTGTATTCGGAACACTGAACACAACATTTTTAAGACAACTTCCCCTATCAGAAGCCACAAGGATTTGTTAGAAAATAATGACTGATTATTGTATAATTTCTGACATGCCTTCTGAGCAATTGCATGATTAGCTTTGCAATGTGTAAAGATGTTGTATGAAAATTAATTTATCTAGATATTATGCTGTTGAAGTATTGGAATGACCTGTTTTAACAAAGACTCTCATGACTTTTACCATGAATGGTACAGTTAAAGGAACCCATTAATCGGAATAAAATAGCCCTATAATTAACGATACCGTCAACTCCTATTACACAATTACCTTTACATAATGAAACTGTACTTGTTGCCCATATTCTACTATATTAGGTATTGAGCTTCACTAGTCCCCCAAAAAATTCATTATCCATTTTCACCTAGAAAAAAAATTCTGCTGCAAAAGTGTGTCTTATTGAAGGCGATTCTTGCACACGAATAATTTTGTGTGGATAACAATGCAGGATATTGCGTCTAACTTTATGCATCGAGCTCACAGGTATGTCTAAAGGTCGGGAAGAACTCGTGCACAGCACGTTTGCACACAGCTCTCGCCTCTTACTATATATAATGCTGTGACCACATCGTCTACTGAAATTGAAGTAGTAGATATCCCCCCACCCCTCTAAGATTTTACTTCAAAAGCAGTTTTCTTGAAATTTCTCCTTTGTTTTCCTCAGATACTTGACAGACATCGGACCACGACCTTTTCTCATAACATTTAATGACCGGAATTTCTTTGAAACTGCTAGTGCATAATTGCCGTTCTAGTAAAAGAGCTTCACTACAGAATTCGATTCTTCATTGATAGCTTCATGACAAGCTGCTCTGATGCAATATGAGGAGAACACTGGATACTCTGCATTTTTATAACAAATGCATTAATTATATCATGCTTATGAGTGTCTTTTAATTAGCATAGTATGTAGCTTACAAACTGTTGATATACTTTGGAACTTTATTTTTATACCATACTGTTTTCCCATTCTTCAAGTATATTCATTTCAAATTAGAAGTCATTCTGACCAGTCGTCCTTTTTTACAGAATTTTGGAAGTGGGACTTTATTTGCAATCACCCTATATAACAGATATTCCTTTTTGGCAAGGGAATACAGTTACGGAGCTTGAAATAGCTGTACACTTGCTTACCGCCTAATCAGGGCCGGCCATCTGCGGGGGTGCGACAGGTGCTATACACCCCGGCCCCGCGACTTCCCCACCCTCGTTAAAACACGTGTTCTGAACATTTATAATGTTACACATACTAAAAGTCTACAAGCTTGTTTCTATATAGCTAGCTGAACATCGACTGACGCCTTTATTAGGCAAAGATAGAAGTAATATCTATTAAAAGGTAAGAAAGGTTCATTTATGAATAAGGAAAGCGCAATAATTCATATTAAGACAGAGCGGCGTGCCCGGCGCCCAGAAGTCAAGGTTGAATCTGGGTTCGAATGGACTTGCAAATCATCAACTATCTACTTTTGTTTCTATCTAAAGTAATATTTTTTATAGTCCTTTACTTTGCCAATTACTAAATATAATAAATGTTGAACCCTCTTTCAGCAAATTCAAATTAAATAAATTATTATCTTCGGCTAAGCATACGGGTATAATCAAAAAAGAAATTGGCAATTTTTTAATTTTTTCGGAGTAATTAATAGCAAAAAATAATCATGCATCATTAAATACATATGTGAACTTGCTTTTTTTCACGTGCTAAAAATTTCTAGCCCTAAAATGATTTTTTGCACTCGGGCCCCTTCATAGAGAAGACCGTCACTGCGCCTAATGAGATTGCCCTGCCGAGACGAAAGACCTCTGAAGATATCGAAAATTTTATCTTTACAGTTTGATAATGATGCTTTTGAAAGTTGAAGATTTATAATACGGTGGATTTATAGATATTAGAAGAATAAAAATATTTTTTCCCGACACACTTTAAAAAATTGAAGGTATCCGAACACGTCCGGAGCACTTTTTTAGAAAAACATAGTGTAGACATACTTTAACCATATCAATGTGTTTAAGACTAGTCGAAAATAGTAATAGGATGTTAATATTTAAAATAAACATTAAAACTTTTTGACAATTGTTATTTAATGGCATGAATTTAAGCAAATTTTCATAAAGCTTCAAATTGGCTACACCAAAATTTAGGGGTCTTATAAATAAAACTTATACCAAAATAAACTACATAGTTTTCTCTAGGGAATGAAATACAATTGTATGGCTCTAATAATAAATAAAAATTTTGCAACCAGTTGAAGATTTATCATGAAATTGTTTTGTAAATTTATGACATTATTATTCAAACAATAGGCTGTAAATTAAAAAAAAATATTATATCGATCTAAATTCTTTTAGTTCATTCCCTAGAAAATTGTATAAATACAAAGTGAATCAAATTTCATAGTAATATGATCATTATATTTGAAGTTATTTGAGCAAGAAATGAGTAAAAATCCGTTTTGAGAAAAATGCAACTTGTTTTAATAATAAATGATGGGAGTGTATTAAAATTCATCACATTTATAGCTTACACCTTCTTGCTGCTCATTTCTTAATAATTTTCCTTTTTTTTATTCATTAAAATTTTTTTTCTGCCATTTTTTTCGTTTGGCAGTGAAGGCTGCTCAAAGTCATTTATTATGTTTTTGTTGAGCTCACTAAATGTTCTAATTGAATTTGCATTAGGACAACCTAATGGATATTCAATAATCCTATAAAACCTTCGTTAAAATTTATTACAGACATAAATATCCCAAGTCTGAGGATTCAGAGCGCAACAAAGGCATCTTACGGTAGAAATTTTCACTGAATAGCGTTAAAACTCTCATTGGCATTTTGTGTTTTCTGTACCAAACATTTTCCTTATTTAAAACTAAATTTAGGTTTATACAAATTTGTAACAAGTTTTTGGCCCTTTAAATCGGTACTTCCAATTATTTAAATGTCCACTTCCGGTTTACCGGTTTTACGAAAATATTCATATCTTGACTTCTAATTAATGTAGAGACTAAAGTAAACCTGTTTTGGACTGTTCTACCTATA
Source organism: Argiope trifasciata (assembly GCA_026543055.1). NCBI lineage: Eukaryota > Metazoa > Arthropoda > Arachnida > Araneae > Araneidae > Argiope > Argiope trifasciata. The sequence goes on from JAPMOQ010060156.1 coordinate 363,809, forward strand.
AAATAACTTTTGGAAAATGTCCTTTTTTTTTGCGAAAATCAACATTTTCAACGTGTTCGGATACCTTAACGTAATGCTGCTGAAATCTGTCAATTTTTTCCATCCTATTTTAAACTGACCAAGTGGATTATTGAAAAGTTGTTAAAATAAACTTTTTTTGTTGTTACTTATAATATTTATCTTCGTATTAGCATTTTTATGGGGATCTGGAGGGAAAGGGAATCAGCGTATCAGCAGTGTAGAAGACTCTTATCGTTTCTAGGGCGGAGTGAGAAAGTCTTTTCTCAGACCTTGCGTCTCCGTTGTTGTGTTCAGTCTTTAGTTTCATATCAACGTCCCGTTGTAAATTTTATAAATATGTTCATATCATCTGAACTAAACAAAGATAAATGTCCATCACTGGCTTGATAGCAAGGACAAGTTTAGTTTAGTTATATTAACGCCCTATTACAAAGCAACATTATGGCTATTTTGGGACGGTCCTCGTCATTTTCAACCGTGGTCAGACGATGAGGACGACACCTAAGCTGGCACCCACCTCTCTTCCCTCTACACCACACGAGCGGGAGGGTGTTTGGTTTGACGGATTTAACGTGCAACAGACCCCCTTACACGACGGTTCTTCGGTGGAATCGGGTCTCGGACCTGAAACCCTCCGGTTCCGAAGCCGAAACCTTACCACCAGGCCACCGCGGTCCTATCAGTCTTTCAAAGAATAAATTTGCGATTACTTAGAGATTCAGAGTATCCTCTTTCTTATAAATTGAAATAAGTGTGAATTGATGAAGGAGAGACCGAGTGATTCGCGAATTCTGTAAGGTTAAAAAAATCTCTAAATAAAATCGGACACCAAATCTCACGATCTTTTATTTTAGTATTTATACAGTATCAATAAAAAAGCAAAGTCTTTCTTGCATTTCCCATTTGTAGCAATTTATGCTCATATCTTCGTAGAAATTGCTATGAATGGATTGTCTCAATGCAAGTTGGGTCAAACAATATTTTTAACCATTTGTAAGAAAATTCAGCTTTTTAAACTTGCCTATTTAACATATTTCCACTTTCAAGGTCATGAATCATTCGGTGCCTTGCAACTCTTAAAATCCCTTCAATTGAAATTAAGAAATGTTTGAGTGAAATTTATTATACTCCACTGTAAGACTCCCTTATAAAAAAATTTCAAATTTGTAGGAAATTTTTTTTAAAAAAATATTGCATCTTATAAACAGGATATTTCGTTGCAAAGGACAGATATTATGATTGGAAAGTTGTCATTTTAGCAAATATTTTGCATTTTCTTTTTTATAATCTGCTGACAAAAGAAAATTAAGTCAATTCAGCTTGCAGCAGAGAATACCATTTCTGTTTTGTGATTTATGCTGAATCGGATTGAATATTTTGGATGAAATCTTAGAAAAAGAATAAAGTGAAACATCACGCAAACTTCATTACAAGATATATATAATTCAAATCAAAATTCTATAATTAATAACTGATTAAAGATATCTGATCAGAAAATCAGTCTTTTCGTTGAATGAAAACTAAATAAATGAAATGATCTAAACGGTAAATATTCTTGCATACATTATATTCGGATACAATTTCTTGAAGGATTCATTCAACAGAAGAAGTTATCATTCAGTAGAAAATGTTGATCAAATTTTATTGATACAATTAATATAAATTTGTCCACATTGGAGCCTCAGAACACTTATTTATGTGAGTGCAATTTGGATTAAGAACACTTATTTATATGAGTGAAATTTGGATTAAGAACACTTATTTATGTGAGGGCAATTTGGATTAAGAACACTTATTTTTGTGAGTGCAATTTGGATTTTAGTGTTTTCCGGAGCAAGAAAAGTTTTTCAAAAAGTTTTTCTTCTTCTTATGTATGTGTATATAATCGAATCGAAAAGAATTCAAGAAAAAATCATAGAACTTCAGTTTCAAAAGTGTTTAACTAATACTTTTGGGGTTTCTAAAAAGGATTTTACGTGATATTTTTCAAAATTAAAATAAAATGAACTGCTATAAGAAAAATGTAAAATCTTTTTATGAATACACTCAAAATTCAGCAATCTAATGTGAATTATAATAAAATGTTACCATTGCTTTCAATTAAGAAGAAACAACGCGGACAATTTCATAGATAAAAATTCTTAATAATTCAATAGAAAAATTCTGAAATTTTCTTCTAATTCATAGATAAATTCTGAATTTTTCTCTGAATGGTATGTTGCGAATAAAAGCGTACTGTTAAGGAGTAGATATTGACCTCGATTTCTTGGAGAAAAGCATTCATTATAAAATTTCAATGCAATGAAGCTTATTTGTATTTATTTTAAATTCGAATAATTTGTTATTCAGTTGTCTGTAAAAATAGTTTTTTGTTTACAAAAATAAAAGGGAAGAGGATTCTCCTACAAAGTACCGAATATGTCTAATGCTATTAATAAAAAAGAAAGATAACTTCCGTTAATACATAATTACAGTAAAGTGTCTTTTATATAAAGATAACGATAAATAGTTAGATATTAATCGAGGATTTAATTATAATTTAATAATTTAATCGATAATTTATAATAAATCAATTATCTTTTAAAAACAGTTAGCAATTGTTTCGATATAAGTCTGTAATACTCTTCTCCAGTCTGAGTAATAGTGAATGTTCACACCTGTAAGTCAGTTTAAAATTTTTAATTGCATCTTTTCATACCCCCTCCCCCCACAATTGTTTTTTCAAAGAGGAGAAATGCTACAGGGCAGAATCTTTTTATTGAGTTTCTTATGTAGTTCCACGCATCAATTAAATATATTTTAATTAATATTTTCTTGAGCTGAGTCACCATTACTTCCGAGGAAACCTTAGATTAGACATTAGACAGATTTAACATAAAATCCCACCTAGTGGTGAACTGATGCATGTGACCCACGCTTTAATTCTTAAACTAATATCTTTAAGCTTGTTCCTTCCACCTAAGCCAATGTAGGTTCCCAGGATGTGTGTATTAGAGAGAGAAAAGCAAGTTACCTGATAATTTTCTTAGTTTAAAGAATCGGGATCAATAGAAGTCTTCACGTGTATATCAAATATTTAATGTTATTTAATTTATACACGGTACTAACATATAAGAGACAAAATCACAACCTAAGTTCACGAAGTTCCAGAATGACCGTAATAATTCCACATCGATTGGGGTCTTTTACTTTCTTATTTCTACCTGGGTTGAGGTCTTTATCTGTTTTGAGGCTTGAGCGGCAAATGGCCGCAGCAGCACGACACGAAAGTTTCTTTCCTTTAAAAACTGACATTTATTTGTCCCTGATAATATAAACTTTCATATTTAATGGGATTTAATTTCGTTATGTTTGGATTGATTTTAATTAGGTTTGAATTAATTTCTGCTTACTGCAATTACAACGCTTGATTTTACTCCTTTATTCAGAATTTCAAATCTAGTAGAGCTTAAAAGAGCATTAGAGAAAATCAAATTGAAAAGAACAAAATTTTGTGTTAAAAGAATATAAAGTCCATTTCCAAAATGTGATATTATTAAAGAATTAACTTAAAAAAACAATTTTTGATGCAATTCATAATCTTTCTCCCCTAATCTTGACTTTTTATGTGTGTATGTAATTTAACAGTTTATTCAAAGTTTGTATATTCTATTGCTCTTTAATCCTCATTTTAGTTTTTTTTTGTTTACAGGACTGCATCAAAACTTCTGTACTTTTGGATTAATAATCTTTTACAATTATAAAAACTCTGAAAAAATTTGTAAATAGTTTCTCTTTTGCTCAAAATCTACAAGATGATCGATAAAAAACTTATTTAAGACAGGAAATTGTCCTTACTTGATATTTCCAATAAAAAAACTTTTTTAAATTTGGAATAATTTATATTACTGATTTTTTATATTAATTACTACATATGCCAGGGATGAAGATGCTTCAATTTTAATATAGGATATGTATGTGTTGGCATTATACAGAACAATTAAATTTAACGTGTATTTCAAAATTAATTAGGAAAGGAGACATCTCAGGTCGTACCTTTTACTTATAACATCTTAGTTTTGATTGAAAATTTTTTACAATTTATTTTTAAAAAAAATTGAATCATTTTCAACATTAAAAAATGCATAATCAAATAATATCAAATTCAAAAAGGTTTTATTATTTTATTCCTATCTAATAGCATAATTATCTTGAAACTTTTGAACTGTGCAGCAGAATCAGGGTGAAACAAGCGATTCCTCTGACACTTAATTGCATTACGACCCCCATTCCATCACGAAGGACACAAAACTTAGACTAGGCTGTTACATAACATAACCTTAATGTCTGTCACAATGTGATAAATTTTGTTAAGGGAATCAAGTTATATATAAAACATTGAATTGAACAAAATCAATATTTCAAAAGTGATTCACCTATTAATAAAAGAATTGTTGATATAACTATCGGTTCAACCTTTCGAATTTTTCAATGTTTGCGTGCAAAATTTTCTTAACAAAGTTGAAATGCAAACTTTTATCGTCTATACACTAGGAACATTTGTTCTATCCTAATGCATATTTCGTAAAATGCAATCAGTTTTATAAAAGTACATATGCGATCCGAATCATTGTTGTACATTTCTGGTATCAAGAAATATCACTTAAAACCACAGAAAATGATATCATTTCAACCGATATTCGCAGAAATAAGCATATTTTTTTAAAAACAGAAAGATGCGAATAATATAAACATGAAAGATAATAATTTTTAAATAAAATTACGATTATGCTAAACAAAATTCAAATTTCGTCTTAATTATTTTTAATTAAAATGTGAACATTATTTGAGACAAACAGCTTTTAAATTTCACAGCTTCTTATAGACAGAAGAAAAGTACGAAGTAATTTTTAAAAAATGCCGAAAACTAATTTTCCCACCATAAGTTATAAATAATTTTTAAAGAGCGATACAAAATTTAACTAAGCACGGTGAGTGGCAAATAAATTAACCGATTTAAACTACTTGTAATACTTTCATTCACTTAGAATGAAAGCTCTACAGAGAAATTAATATTTCTTATGCACGGAAGTAGAATTTCCCATCAATAAAAAATTAACAAGATTAATTGTCACGAAACTCGAACTAAAACCTTCCTTACATTTCACAGTGCTCAAAGTTTGAAGAAAATACTAGATTTCTATAGGGCTCAAGTTATTAATGAGTTTCACTTTTATTTCTATTGTAGATTTCCATTTAATATATATATATGCATATTTTATTTTCAACCTATGTTTTTCAAAATTAAATGTCAGACGCTGATAACCAAGCCCGGTTGATCTCGATGAGATTTGCTCTTTTATTGATTTAAAAGTCCTCTATTTGATCTTTCTTCAGATAAGAAATACGCTTGTGCAAAAAATATACATTTCTCCATGTTATAATATCTACAATAAAAATGTTTAGAATAAAAATTCATTCGGAAAGAATTTTATCCTATAATTTCTGAGCAAATGTTCCAATTCACTTTAAAATCTATGGATATCAATAAAGAATATCACCAATTCATTTAACCAAGATAATTATAGAAAACTATAGATTAAAAGATAAGAAAAAGAAAAATAGGAACGAGGGAACTCTCATCACTTAAATGAGGTTTTCATGCTTTCAGGCGTGTTTATTTCTGAAAGATTAACAATTAAGTGGTTACCAGTTTATCACAAAAAATTGAATAAATTCGATTAAATTTTAATCTTTTCTAAATATCTTTCACCCTATTATTTTAACATCGTTCTACCTTTTTAGAGCAAAAATAAATAAATAAAATAAAATAAATAAAAAATAAAGCAATAAAAAAAAACTTGAACCTGAAACACACATGCGTTAGGAGTCGGTCAACAAAGATGGATGTCTTGATTGGCGACATCTCGGTTGAAATAAGAAAAAAAAATTCTTCACCGAAGGGAAGTGGGCCATATATTTTAACTTTACAGATTTCAATAGAAATAACTGCAGACTAACCATTTTAAACTACGGGCAATACTAGAAAGTAAATATTAAAGATAATATTCAAGCTCTACAAGGAAAATTCATATTCACTCGCATTGGTAAAACAGTTGGCAATAACACTATCACTCGCAAAAAAAAATGGGGGGGGGGGAACCCTCTACCTTGAGATTTTAGTTAAAGAGTTAAAAAAATCAAAAAAATTTGAGGTGTACAAACTAAAGAATTTCAATATTGCTAGTATTGAATAAACGAAAAATTCTGCTTTAATCTAACAAAGAACCCCCCCCCCCCAAAAAAAAATGCCACGACTTAAATAATAGCATATCATATATTCGTGCTTGTCCTAAATTTCATGAGCAATAAAGCTTAAATTCATAGCTTGCAGTATCAATACTGATTTGAACAAGCTCTGAAACGTATTTCCAAAATATTTACATATATCCTCGACTTTATTGAAAAGAAAAACTACACATGGGTTATAAAAAATTCTAACAACATTATTGAATTCTTTAAAAAATAGAATTAATTCAATAGAAAAGCCATTTTACTAGTATTCCTTTAGACAAATGACAAGAAATCTGAATGAACGTCTATAAAAAACAATTCAACATACCAATACTTTCTTCAAAAATCTTATTGCATTCTCAGCAATTATATTTACAACGGAGTAAATATCTTGCAGGAAATAACCCACAGGGAACTAACTTTTCTTTTTCCTGGAAATCTATTTCTTCATATCTTTGTAAGAACACGTGTTTTAAAGATCTCTCTTTAGATACATTGCTGGCCGAATTGTATTTAATTTCCAAGATTTCAACGCTCTTACTAAAAATATTTCTCCAGGCGAGATTAAATTTATCAAAACTAGTAATTACCAACACCCTACAGTATTTTAAAAACTAATTACAAACAGACAAAGCAGTATGAAAATTAATATTAATGACGAAGATTTTAGTTTTATTAACGTCCCGTTTTAAAGCAACAAGAGGGATATTTTGGGACGGACCTCGTCATTTTGAATCACGGTCAGATGACGACGACGACACCTGAACTGACAACCCCCTCTCCATACCAGCGGAAGGACGTTTGGCCGGACAGATTTAACGTGGAAGAGACCCCCTCACACGAAGATTCTTCGTTGGAATCGAGTCTCGAACCTGAAACCCTCCGGTTCCAAAAACGAGACCTTACCATCAGGCCACCGCGGCCCATATTAATGACGGAAGTAAAGATTTAAATTAACTTTAACCCTTTGAGGGACATTATGTAGAAAAGAATTCTCTTCCTAAAAAGTGCATAGAGGAAGCTACATATACTGAAAAATTTCCCCTGCTTTTAATTTTCTTACAAGAAGATGGACAAATCAATGGACAGTCAATCAAGAGACTTGACCATTCCAGGCATCCATCAGACGCTTGCAACCGTTTGCTTACACTGAGAGCATGAAACTTGTTTTCTTGCCCGTTTTCTTTAAATCAAGCAAACTGGACAGCAAACGGAACTATGATAATAACAGAACGATTTTTCCTGTAAAATCAAATTTTCTCTCAAATATGCAGTATCTTGATGAATGTCTTCTCCCTTGAAAGCTTCAGAAAATATTTTTCTTGTATCAAATCATTACTCCAAGGAATTTTTGTAGCCACTAGATGTGTTTCTAATGATTGAGTCCGACCAAAGAAGTAAACAGAAGAGCCCAATAATTCAGCGGAAAGCATTACTTGAAATCGTTGACCCCCCCCCCCCGTTGTAAATTATCTACAAAGAACAGAAGTAGAGGCACTTTAATGCATTCAACAAGCCACGTATGCCATACCCAATATAGTTTTCCTTGAAAAAGACAAGTTTCAAAAGCAGCAGAGAATGGCTAATTGAAATAAACACTGAGATATTTGGATAAAACGAAGAAAAATTTTGTTTAAAAAGAAAAGAAAGAAAAACTAACACCATGATTGTGCTATGAAATTATAAATTGGGAAATATATCAATATATATATATATATATATATATATATATATATATATATATATTATAGCAATTCAGTTGGAATACAAATTAAACGCTTCTATACAATTACGCTTATTTTACAAATATATATGAATTTTTAACGAATTAATTTTTGTGCAATATTTTTATTTTATTGGGCTATAAAATATATACATTAATTTCATTGTATATATCATAATTTTATAGAATTGATCAATGATAATTTATTGAAAAACTGTTAAAAATTTACGTGAATAAACTAATTTAAATTTAATAACAATCAACTAAAAGTGACTCAGCCAAAAATTTACGTGCTGCCATCTATTGGCGAATAAACTCTGAGTGGTGTAGAGATAATTTTATCTCACCTTTTTAAATTTTAGTAACTAACAAGGAAATTGCGTTATAGAAGATTGAATTTGTTTTGAATATATCCTTGAATCTTAAAGATTTCTTTTGCAGCAATTATTTATATAAAAAGTGAATTTTTCACAAAAAATATTTAAAAAAAAGAATTTCGAGGTCTGGAAGAGAATCAATTTAAAATTATTTTTAAGACATTCCAAATAATTTTAAATATTGCTGAATTTTTAAAAATATATATAAAAAACAGTCAAACGTATGTTAAAATATTTTTTAATGAAGGAAATAAAACAGTTCATTTTTAAAAAAAATCTTTAAAAGGATGGGACAGAACCTTTTCCATCGCCCCACATATAATTTTAATATTTATATTTTTTGGAACTCTACTGTTTCGTTCAAAATCTACAAAAACCTTTTTTAAATCAATTCGTAAGAATTAATAAAATATGAAATGAAACAAACTCCGTTAAAAATCAAATCATACTCATTATGGTTAACCTTACCATCAATAAAATCCCCATCTTTAACTTTAAAATTGGAGTAGGCAACCCAAGTCAACAATTTTTGAATTAAACCTCAAAAATGAGTTTTTGGATAAAATTTAAATATTCCAAATATTTAAATAATGATAATTCTTATTATTCCAGAAATTTTTTATTGAAACCTATTTTTTACTGCCACCTTTGTTTAAAGCTAATATTTTTATTTTGTAATTGCTCTAGCTACTTTTTAATTTACAATTTTCATTTCAATAATTTCTTTTGCAAAGCACATTGCTTTCATCTACTGATGCTTTATTTAGAAGCATCACACTTTTTTCCCCTTTTCATACTGATTTGCAATCATGGGTGAGGTTTTTAGTCTCATATTAATTCATATAATTCATTAAAATTATCAAATCTTGCACTTAATCGATTTTCAGTTTCAAGATTTCCCAGTTAAATTATTGCGATTATTTTTGAAACTGTTATAAAATAGTAGTTAAATAGTTATAAAAATATTTAAAAAATCATGCCTTTAAACGAAAAAGGTTGTAAACACAATAAAAACTTGTTTACAAAGTTTTGCGTTGTTTACTTTACCCTAAATTTCAGCGTGTCCCATCGCCATCTAGTGGCAAGTAAACAAAATGTTTGATGAAGGGATTAAATATATGTGTAAAAATAAAATATTTAAACGGTGGAATTATTTCAAAAGATATACATACATTATCTTCCCATCACATTCACATTACATAAACACATCATTTTTGTTTTCATAAGACGAATATTTTTATTAATATTTACTTTTCAGTATCAAAGCGGATTAAGGTGTTGGGGACCGAACGAAATCCTCACTCATACTGCTTAGTGATAGATGTTTTTAAAATATTCTTCATTTTAGCTCTACTCCGACTGTTATTGAAAATTTATTGCATATTACTAATATATAATTTCTATTACATTGATAAAGTAACTGTATGAAAACCATTGTTTACTTTCAAATTGCAGCCGGAAATAAATACATTATAGTATAGTTAAAAGATTTTATTGATTAGCATGCACCAGTGTTTCTCAACCTTTTAGTATTCACGGCCCAATTTTCAATCATAATTTTCATCGCCCCCCCCCCTCTTCACCGCATACAATAAAATGTGTACAATAATAGTGTATTTTGGCGCTGAACCTACACTACAACCTTAATTTTAAACTTTACAAATCCCCAAGAATACGGAAATTTATTGCAACAATGATCTTCAGCATTGAAAAAACAAGAATCCTATGCATTTATATTGCTCTTGCTTCTCACCATGTCGGGAATTCTCACGTTTTCTCGAGAAGTTTCGATTTGTCTGGTCAGCTTAAGTTAAATTAGGAGCGTGCGCAGATGTGAACAAATGTGTTCTCATAGAGAGGAGGAAAAAGTTCTATGACACCAATATCAATTCCAGATAATCTCATTCGAGTCGATCCTTCTATCGCTATTGAATCTATTCTGAATGATTATGTTATATATATTTTCGTGTAATTGCAATTCACCACATTAAATATACACGGCAGCAGACTTATGCAAAATCATGGATAAATTTTTAAGCGGGCGTAAGCGAGCATTAGACGACAGACAAGCATCAACAAGTGCACAGACGAACGTGGTTCTGAAAATAAAATCAAGAAAATATTGTCAAGAATACTTAAATTTTGGGTTCACTAGTACAGAATTAAATGAAGAAGAAAGGCCCCTGTGTATCATTTGCTCAAAAATGTTGGCGGTAGACAGCATGAAACCTAATAAACTTAAACGACATTTGGAAACGCTTCATAGTGAGTACGTAAACAAACCCAGAGAATTCTTCGAATTAAAATTAAAATCATATGGAAAGCAAAAATCATTGTTTAAAAAAACTTTGTGAATGAAAATGCTTGAATTGCCTCTTACAAAGTTTCATATAAAATAGCCCGATATAAAAAGCCTCACACCATTGGTGTAGAGCTTATTTTGCCAGCCGCAATTAAGATTGTAGAAATTAGGTTCGGAGATAATTTTGCAAAACAATTGCAGTCTATACCTCTTTCAAATGATACTGTTGCTCGTCGAGTTGCTGATATAGCTGAAGATGTAGAGTGTCAGCTTTTGACGAAGTTACGTGACAAATTGTTTTCAATACAACTTGATAAGGCAACAGATAGTAATAAAGATGCTCATTTCATTGCCTATGTTAAATTTTGTGATGATTTGTCAGTAGTAGAAGAATTACTTTTCTGCAAACCAATAGAACTCAAAGCAACAGCACTCGCATTATTTGCTATCTTAAATGATTTTATGAACGAGGCAAACAGAATGGAAAAATTGCGTCGGAATATGCCCCGATGGTGCTTGTTCTGTGTCCGGAAGATTCCAAAGAATTCAAGCACTTGTGAAACAAAAATCGCCACAGTGCGTCTGGGCACATTGCATGATCCACAGAGAAGCTTTGGCTTCCAAAGAAATGAGTCCTGGTTTAAATATTGTGTTAACTACGGTTGTAACCCTAGTAAATTATATAAAAATGAGACACCTGAAATCAAGAATCTTTTCCGCACTTTGTTAAGACATGGGTGTAGTACATTCAGCGTTACTATTTTATTGCGAGGCAAGATGGTTATGACGAGGAAAATTTTTGCAATGTGTTTACAAATTAAGAGAAGAAATCGCCGTTTTCCTAGAAGAAAAAAAACAGACCGGAAGCTGAGAATTTTCGTGATAGTTTATTTGTGATGAAATTGAGCTACATGGTCGACATATTCGAGAAATTAAATAACTTGAATCTTCAACTGCAAGGAGAAAATACACATATATTGGATACGAGTGATAAAGTTAATACTTTTTGTAGGAAATTGGAATTGTGGAGCAGATTTTTAAAGCAAGAAAATTTAACAATGTTTGCAAATTTGAATGATAGTATTAAAACTTACAAGGCTGAAGAACAACATGTAAAAGTTGTTTTTGTAACCATTGAAAATCATTTAGCAATGCTAGCAAATAATTTTAAAAAGTAATTTCTTGCTGACGACAAACTGATACCAAGTTACAAGTGTGTGATGGATCCATTTCAAAATACTCCCGAAGGACTCTCAATTGAAGAGGAAGAAACATTCATTGACTTCACGGCAATTGGCGAAACCAAAAGACAATTTAGTAATAAATCGCTCTTTGAATTTTGGGCAAGAGTGGATGATAAGTTTTCTGCACTAAAAACAAGGGAATTTCCCATTCTACCGCCATTTTCAACATCTTACCTTTGTGAAACTGGATTTTCTGCGGTGGCTTCTTTGAAGACAAAATATGGGAAAAGAACTGAGGGTGTCTATTTCTAATATTAAACCCTCCTTCGAAAAACTTTGTTCCGCAAGATAGGCCCAAGTTAGTCACTAATAATTATTAAATTTGTTTTTAATTTAGTAAGTTGTTTTAATTTAATAAGTTAATTGTTAAATATGTCGAAATGTATTGTGTTTTGTATGTGTGTGTGTGTTTTCTTTTCAGTCTCTTAATCAATTTTTTCAATAACATTTTCTCTTGGATATGCTTGCGCCCCCCCTTTAGTGTGCTCGCGCCCCCCTAGGGGGGCGCGCCCCACAGGTTGAGAATCACTGGCATGCACTGTCCTATTATTACTAAAACACATATTAAAAAAATACGCATCGCAAAAGTATTTAAATAATATTCGTTCTTCAAAAAATATAACAAATTACCCTGTTAATGGATAGAAAAACAAAGAGCCATTGAACAAAAATAAAACAATAATACAAAAAAAAAAAAAAAAAAACTGAGCCGAATATGATGTGCGCCAATGTATATTTTGAAGAGACAAGAATTGACGCCCTCTAAAATTGATTTCCACCGTTTGATAATTTCAAAAATTCAGCATAACGCGAAAGATCAGATTTCTTCTGCTCAGTTTGTTTGTGATTCCGTGTATCCCTCCGGATTTTAATTTAACTTATTTAAGATTAAAATTTGGAAATATCGCTTCAAGAAATTTCTTTTTTTTCCATTCATAATGTCAACAAAAATCCTAGAGTATATTAAAAACTAGACACCCAGAATAAACAAGTTTCTTGCACAACTTTTCTAGTCTTTTTCGGATTTTATCAGCAGAAAGAATTTTTTGATAAAAGTCGTTTGAATAAAAAATATAGGTCGATACAAACATGGAGAGAATGAATGATGGTAAAATGCATATTTAATAGTCACTTGACTGCAATGCATAAATGAATGAAAAAGGAGTTTTTTTATTTACTAGAAAGATATTTGCATTATGATTTTTTTGTAACTTCATGATTTAAATACGAGCTTCTTTTATTAATTGTTCAATTTTACTTCAATTTGAAACTTAATTTGAAAATGCTCTTACATTTCAAAGAAAAAATCTTTCCAAAATCACTTTCAGATTTTGTTTCATTGCAAATGATTCTATATTACTCCAATTTCAATGCAATTTGTAATTTTTTTATAAAAATTTATTCTCAGAAATGATGTAACGCTGTAGCGCAGAACAAGTATAGTAAAAATTCTTGTGTAAATATTAAATGTATAAGTAAAGACTAAAACTAAATTGACAGTTTCAGAAACTAAAATGACGATCACAAATGTGCCAAAATTTTATTTTAACTAATGTAAAGTTTTGACAAAGTAAAATTCTAAACATAGGTAATAACAGGAAAATTTAATGAAAAAAAAACACAGATAAAAACTGGATTTTCTCTGATTGAATTCACATTCCCGCTTATCGTTTGGTGTTATCAGCATCAACTGATTGAATAATAATTCTCTTATCATCATGAAAGACAAACATATTCAAATAATGAAAGCAACAAAGAGATAAATACATTTTATAAATATTGAATAAGCCCAAATAGACACGGAATCTGGGTAGCATTATTTAAATTGGGAACGTAGAAGAACCAATCATTTATCGACCAGTGATATCAAAATAAGTCTAATCATATAAGAATCACTTGAAATAAGTTCATATGAATTATTTCTTGGAATTGAAAAATGCATTTGATGAAGTTAGAATCGAAGACATTTTTCTGAAAGCATAACTCCGCCCTCTCCAGAATCCTGTGCAGAGGAGGTCTGCCCCTTCTTCGTCAATTGTCATACTAGAAGAAGCAATGTTTGTTTTCATTTCTATTGACGAAATAACGTTTCCTATAATCCTTTTTATCTCGCATTGAATTAAAAACTAGCTATTACCCGCGACTTTGTTCGCCTGAAAATTTTGATGTATATAAACGAAAAACTATCAAATAATTACAAAAAAAATTAAACATAACCTACAAACAATGCATTTAAAAGTGTAAGCATATACGAAAAATATATAATATATATACAATTTAATAACAAAAACACACAACTAACGTAAAAACAATTTATTTACATTGTATTCCCAAAATAAACTGAAACAGCAAATCAAGTCCGTATTTCTTTAAAATCAGGTCAAATCCATTTTATTTATTGATCAAGATTGAGATAACTACAATAGTATACACACAATTTAAAAATTTTTAATTTCAATGAAAACATAGTTGTCAACAACGCCAGTTGGCGTAACGCACATGTCTGACTTTAATAAGCCAGTTGGAATAACGCAATGCAAATTAGAAATTTTTTATTTCCTTTATTCTGTTTTCTTTTAATTTAAAAGTACTTCAGAATGAATCCAAAAGATCGATTCATTAACAACATTTGATTTTAAAACATTTGACTAAAAAATTAAACAGAATCGTTTGAAATAATTGGTCGAAACTCTGCTAACTCTAACCTGATTTCTGTTGAGAAAAAAAAAACGAAGGTTAACTAATATTTGGCGGGATTTGGCCTCAGCTGTTTGGCGCGAAAGTTATTTTTTAATGAGTAAAAAATTAACCAATCAATGAACCGGAATAAAAAGAAGCCTGTGTTCTATTCCTGACTATAATCTATCTTTGTGCTAATTTTCATCCAATTCTGTTAAGCCGTTCTGGTGTAATTGAGTAACAAAGATCCATTCAAACATGCAAACTTTCACATTTATATTAGTACAGATTTAAAAAATTTCTGAGTTATAATTTTATGTATCGAAAAAAGAAATCTACAAATGTTTTGAAGTAGTGGTATCAAAAATAGGTTCGATATGAAATTTGTTAGAATTACTTCATGATGAAAAGAATTAAAGGATTTTTTTTTAAATTTATGTCTTAAAATATTGCCGAAATTTAAAAGAATGTCAAAGGACATTAAATTTAAACTTGGGCTTAATTTTTAAAATATACATAAACTGGATACAGAATAAAATTTAGAAACATTGACTATTTTCATTTGTAATTTATATAATTAAAGTAAATTAATGTATGGCAAAAAAACTTAATGTATGCTAATGCTAATAATCAATTAAAATTTAAATTAATCTGAATTAAAAGTAATTTCAGAAAGCTGCAAAATAATAGTCTGTATACTTGTCAAGACATTATGTTGCAATATACAATTTACATCTCCGGTTTTAAAGTCAAAAGACTCCCCATTGGCTTGGATGAATGAAAAGGAATTTGACTTTTTTAAAGGGATAGCAGACAAATAAATAAATAAGACAAAAAATGTAAGATACAAATGTAAAGCATGCACAAAGAAATAAACTAAATTGAATGCAAAAAAAAAATCAAAAAATCAGTAAAAATAAAATATTTATCATAAAATATATTTAAAAAAATGAATATTTGTCTGCATGTCTGTTATGTGCTACCGTACCGCTCATCCGATTGCGATGAAACTTAGAATAGTTATTGCTTGCACATACGGGATTATTATAGGCATAGTAAAATTATGTCATCTATATAAATAAAAATGAATGTTTTTCTGCATGTATCTTATGCGCTGCCGTACAGCTCATCAGCTCATGTAGATTTATACTCTGCAAGATACAGACCTTTTTATCTGTCCATTAAAGAATTTGTTTTTAATCTTATGGCTGATTTTTATACTCTGCTCTTGTTGTTGTGACTAACTCCAACAAGATCGACATGTTGCTTTGCTCTGCTTTTTGCCAGCCTCCAGTTTGAGTCTGCCAATCGAGGAATAGAATTATATATATATATATATATATATATATATATATATATATATATATATATATTTCCATTATTATTTTATATGTTGATTCTACAGTTTCTACAAATTCGACCGATTTTCATCTATATAAATAAAAATGAATGTTTGTCTGTATGTCTCTTATGTGGTGCCGTACCACTCGTCTGATTGCGATGAAATTTTGAATACTTTTTACTTGCTTTTATTTATTTCTGTTGATGATGAAAATACACAAAAATATGGCCAGCCCTAAACTCTTGAATAATAAAGTTAAAAAAATAGAATGAATAATATTTACACTTCTCCTTTATGTACAACTCAATTTCAATTAATGTATTCATTTCCAATACGAAAATATATATTATTCTTTCGATCATTCCTAATTAAACAAGACATTTTTTTTTTAAATTTTAAATGATATTTCAAAAATGATTTCTTCTGCGACAGCAAAGCGTTGGGTACCAGCTAGTTATGAATAAAATGGTGTAGCAATGTACAAGCGGCTAGAGGAAATTTCTTTTAGAAAATTCATTCTAAGAAGAAGCTAGGTATACTACAAATGAATTTAATTGCACACATACATTACATTAAATAATTAAAAACTACGAATTTTTTCGATAAAAAGGGAGAGAGAGATGCTTTCGAGGGAAAAGAGCTGCGAAAAACCGATTATTCATTCGGATCGTTCACTAGAGTGGTTTTGCAGACATCGGAGGCTGTTACCGTCTCCTCCTCGAGCTATGATCACATCCTGGCGAAGGGTTTATGTTGGATAGTCCAACTATGCGAGGTGGATCAATAAAGGTGATAGTTGAAATGCTTTAAGGATTTAAATTATTCGAATTTTCACAAGAAATATTATGACTTTTAGAACAATTTTTTGAAAGTATTTTATAATGCCCCAATGTTAGAGTATGAATTCCATCTTCTAAAATGCTTTTGTGCTAATTTAATGTATCTTTTGTAAATTGTATCATTTTAATGTATCTTTTGTCATAGTTCATTGTATCTTTTGTGAATTATATCATTGAAATTATCTTTTGTCCTAATTCATTGTATCTTTTGTAAAATGTATCATTGTAATGTATCTTTTGTTGTAATAAATGTTCATTGCTGATAATTCATTGTATTGCTGATAAATCTTTTTTATTCGCTTGTATAGAATATAATTAATGATTTTTGCTTTTAATTAGTTTCATGGTTCTATAATGATCGTTTTTATTAAATAAATTTTCTTTATATTCTTTAAACAAAATTCTTTTTTTAACTGCCCCTTTCTCCTTTGCATTTTGTAGTTATTTCATTTTCAGTTTTATTAGCACACATTTATGACCTTCACATTCAAATAATATTTGACCTAGGTTTTCTTTTTATCCAATGCTTTTTTTCCAAGCTATATTACATGCAGTTTCTACAAAAGTATGGATGAAGTATGGAAATAATCAACCAACTCCTTTGTTTTATTATTATATGTTAAAGTATCTACATTCATATAAAGTAATTCTATTTATAACCTCTTTATATTTAGGTTTACAACATTGTAATAAAAATCATACTGTAATTGCTTTAATAAATCTAAAATACCCATTTCTACATAAATAGGTTTATTTACTTTTATTATAGTTTTATTCCTTATTATATGAATTATTTATTTATTATTATATGAATAGCTACTAGATTATCCCTAAATATTGTCCTATCTTTAAAATTTGGTATAGTAATCAATTTTTCATAATTAGTTCATAATCTTACATGAATTCCCTTTTTCTTACATTTTTGATAGTTTTCTCAAATGGTGCATTATTCATTAATTTAAAAAATTCTTTCTCAAAATTATTACTTGATTTTTTTCTCATTTCAGTATTTAAATTGATATATTTCTTTGACCAATCTGATAGTTTGAATTCTGAAATTCTTTTTAAGTGTAATCCTATTTCAAAATACTCTTTCAAATTTAAATAGATAATTAGTTTGATCATACAAAGTTGTTAATAATTTCTCTTGGTTAGATCTATCCAAGTATTTTATTTTCTGGAGCTGAAGGTAAATATCTATGACAGTTGTAAAATGATTTTAGATCAATTTCTAATCGATATCATTCTTTGCTCATTTTCTTATGTCTTTGCTTCTTGTATTCAACTCAATCCTGTGCAAGATAAGAACTGAATCATATAAATTATGATCATCAAAGTAATCTAAATGATTTCATTCCTTTTTTGCCTCATACTCTTTCATATATTTATTATTTACTATTCAATATCTATTACAACATTGAGACATCCCACTTTTTATACTCTTTTCTATTATAGAACAATATTAATATAATTTTTTAAATATAATTTCATTTCAGTCTTTACAACATAGCATCCGAAGGTAGGCCAGTAGTTGAATAATACCTAACGGAATCTGATTTATATGTTTTTAAAAAAGTGTCTCTAAGGTTTTCAAAAATACCCGCTAGAATTAAAGCATCTACTTTAAATCGGAATTTTCTCTTTAATTTTTTATACTAAAAGTTTCCACATTTTTTATGTATGTTCAGAATTTTTATTAGATATACTACATTCAATGAAAGTATTAAAAAATATTTTTGATATGACAATTCAGTTTATTTTTATTTATTTTTTTTCTTCATAATCCATATAATCATTAAGTTAAACACATCTTCTTATATTAGATCTAATTTATCTTCATTTTTCAAATCGATTTTTAATATTATCAGGTAATTCTCTTACATTTTTTTTATTATTCTTATGTACTTTCAGATGCAAACAGAAACGAATCAATAAGTCTTAATTAGAAATTTTTCCCTAATTTTTACTAAAAGACTTTTTTTTTAGTTTTTGAAATACTATCTATATTATAAGATCCAAGTTCTTTTATAAACAAATAAACATTATAACCAGGTATACAATTTTTAATTTTATACTACATTTAATCATGAGTTGGTCTTCTATATTTTCTAGCTAAATGACAATAATCAATTATTTTTCCTTTTTTTTCATCTCTTGGTGAAATTTCTTTTTCGCACAATGATACATATTAGTTCTGTTATAATAATTTTCATTAAGATATATCATTAATTTGATATCTTTGTTTTTCTTCAATAATTTTTTTTTTCAATTTTCTATTCGTATGGACACAAATTTTTTCTCTCTATCAAACCCATAATAATTGAGACATTCATTATTATATTTAACATATTAACTTAATCTTATTGTATTATGCTTTGAAAAGAAATTTCAGGATTTGGTTGTTTTAACTTTCAAAATCTAAATGAGTACTTTTACTCTAATAGAATGATTTTATTTTTACTATTTGATAAATTCACCTTCCAAAAGCATTTGAGTTTGCATTATTCTCACAATCTGCTTCATGCTCCCTTTTTTTATCAAATGTAAATTTATTAAATATCTATCATTCTTAAAAACTTGATTATCTCCCATTTGTGATCTATTTTTTGAATCCAGCAATAATTGTCATTTTCATTATCCTTTATAAAAAGCAGTTGACATGTTTCTAAGGATTTTTTTTACACTGTATACTAATACAATTAAGCTTTTATCTTTTCATAACCGTATACATAAACGCATATTTATTAAATTATCCAAAATTTATAAAAAGGAACAGGGAGTTTAATTCATTTTTTTTTATTTGAAACTATTTTAAGAGCTTTTTGTTTACTTGATGGATTGAAGTTAAATAGATGAAACATTTATTCGCATTATTTGTTTTCATTTATAATAACTTTCTTTTATATTTTTCTGTTCTTTAAATAAATCTAAGTAACTTGATCTTTTCATATTTATTTATTGCCAATTCTAATGTTTTAATTTTATCTCGGATCTTTTTTTTATTTTTTAAAACCCTCAGCATCTGCTAATAATTTTTGTCATAAAATTCATTTCAATCTTCCTATATCTGGATTTCACTCTCACATAATTGCAAAGTCGTTCTCACAGAGTCAAAAATTCTTCTAGAATATTAGAAAGACTGTTGCATTGTAAATATTTATACGTTTTCAATCTACATTTAAATCCTGAATTCATTTCGATAAATTCTTCCATTTTTATGACTTTTTAATGTAAATGTTGACTTTTACAATAGTTTTTAATAAAATTTTCCACATATCTCACATTTAATTTGAGGTATATCAGTTTTTTTATGGTTTCGAAAATAAATCGTTATCAAAATAAAAGAAATTCAAAAATTGCTTTATTTGAACATGATCTACGATATATTGAGTAAAATCAGATTTATTCAGATCCTCAAGCAATTGAAAATTATACCATTTTTGTTTTTGGTCCGCTTTCAATATTTTCTTCATTAAATAAAGAGATTTCATATTTTAATGATTTTTTTTTATATAAGATGATTTATAACATTCACTACAAATCTTACATTTAAAATAAGATATTTAGAAAAATATTATAAAAGAATATTCAGAAAAATAATTATTTTGAAAATACTGAAATGAATTCTTTTCTTTCTATATAATCTATCACAAAATATATGACATTCTTTTCTGAATCTTGAGAACCCGTGACTTTAAAACTAGCTCGATTTATAAGAAAACTATTTTTTAAATACTTTTCCAAGCTTCACTTCAATCTGAAAACTGCATTTTAAGTGTCTCGTTTTGTAACTACTCTTGCTATATTCAGTGTTAATTTTTTTTATCAAAATAACAGTCTTAACTGTGATATTTATAATGAATTTTAATCGAAAGGTATCACATTTAGAACAGTGATATCTCTTTCGATGAAAAGTATCCAAATTATTTATAGGTCTAGAAAGTAAGCAAAATGTACAATTCGTATAGGCTAACTTCATTTATTACAGTATATTTTTTATTAGTTGATTGATTACCTTTTAGGTTTTAGAACGAAAATCCTCCGTATTTAAGGCATATAAAGGCTTTTACTAACTATGGCACTATTCTGTTTATATGACTTCTTAAATTCCATTGATCATGAACATAACTATAAGATTTGCCCCAAAAATTTATTGTATATTTAATGAAAGATTCGCGAGATTCGCATTCATTTCGTGATTTACGCAAATTATTCATAGTTAGCATATTCTACAAATTTCCACATGTTTATAGAATTAATTTATTGAATGATTTTATTTATGCCTTAAATAGATAGTTAACTATTAACTTACCTCTCCATATCATTTCTGGATAGATGAATCACGTACGTTAGATCTTATTTCAGCTTTTATTATAAAAGTTTCTTTTTTAATAAATTGAAATAATTCAAGAGTTTTTTCCTTATAATTTGTATTTTAGAGTAATATAATTAATTGTAAAATTATTAGGAATATATTATAATCAATAATATACTACTAACATAATGTTACGAATCTGTAATTTTGCTTTTCCACACTAATAATGTCATGGTACAGAAGATGGATTTATAGTCATCTGTATTGAATGGTGCCCAGACGTGACGCCAGAGCTTGGCGACTTGGTGACATCCAGAATGCTCCTGATCTGTCCAGAAGGATTTTATTCCCGCCATCTGCCACTATGTAAGGTCGACAATATACGGAGTGAGTCGATTCTGAGTGGTCTGGTGCGGTGACCAATCGAGAAGACCTGAATTGAGAGGTCTTGAATAGAAGTCCTGAACGGTGGATTCACCGAGAAAATACCGAAGTATCGGCGGAGTGCTGTGTGTGCCGCATTCTGTCGTCGTTGTGTTGTAAGCCTGTTGTGTCGTCGTCGGGAACTGAGTAGTCCCGTTGTGTGAAGTAGTGAGTCGGCAGCGAAAGCGAGAAGAGACAGCAGAAAAGTAGTTCAGCCGTTTGGAGAAACCTACGAGACAGAATCCCTTAAAGATTCCCTCTCCAGCTGAATTCTGTCTGGCCGCTTTGTGAGCTGTGGACGTTGTCACTACGGAATTTCTGCTTGTGGACTACTGTTGTTATTGCGGTGTACTGTCTGCTGTCCTGTGTGTTCGTCTCGGTTGTATATAGTTGTCTTCTGCACATAGTTGTGTTGTAAATATTTGTTGTCTTTGTGCTGTCCTATATTCGTGCTGTAAATAAACGTCGTCTGTGTTGTGTCATCTACTAAAGGACTGATCATTGTGTGTGCTCATCTTCTCACACCATTCACTCCATTATACTAGTAAATGAACTCAACAGATTAGAATAATAGAATAAGGGTAGTATCCGTAACTATATTTAGTAGTATAGAGTAGAAAATCCGTAACTATATTTATTAAAAAAATTCACATATTCACATTTTTTTTAACAAAATAAATATAATGTATATATTTCTCCTTTCTGTAAAAATCAATGAATTATGGTAAAACATGTATTGTACCGTTAAGGAGAAGTTGTATTTTTTAAAAAAATATTTTATTCTATTTACCATTCTTTCTTTATGAATTATTGATTACTGAATTAAAGTTTCACTGCTACCAGATGGAAATGATACATATTTTGCTTCGTTTCGTTCTACTGTGTCATCATGCGTTTATTGATTTTTATTTCACTTAAAAACTGAAATTAGTTTATGGCTCTTGGAATTCTAGGGAGTTATATATGAAGACTTTTTTAATATTAAAAATATATAGAAAATATATTTAGTTATAATATATAAAAATTATAGTTCTATAATCTCAATATATCGTTTTTCATTAATGAATGCTTATATTTAAATTGAAATGAATAAAATCTAAAATATATATTAAGTACATATAGTATCAACTGAAAACGGTTAGTCTGAAAATTATATATCGAGTTAGTAATTATTTTTTAATTTAACCCTCTGAGCGTTTTCATTTTAAGAGTGAAACCTCCGAAAAGTGAAGGAAGTAGGAGTAATATTCTGTCGTAAAATCGCATCGGTTTTTCTAAAGAGCTGTACGGCAAGCGCTAGAGGATTTTTTCGACCCCTCCGCTTCTTCCAACACGCCTTCGGGTATGAGCAAATGACCGCTCATTCATGTCAGATCTTATTGCTTTCCGTTGATTCCGAAGGACTAAAAGTCCGCTGGTTCCTAGGAATAGTGTTTGGGAAGACTGTTCTTTTGCCTTTTGACATCGTTAGCTGATAATATCGTTTTCTAAATCGCTGCAGCAGAGTAAAAACAGCAGAGTATAGAGTATAAAACTTCGTAAAATATACCAGAGCAAACGCAGTTTAAATGTCCTTATTTAAAATTTATTTTTAAAGTTATAGACTGTTCTAGTCATTTTAAAATGTTTTAGAAACTTATTAAAATTATCGACATTTTTGTGATTTTTTTCCCTATCTTTTTTCAGTATTTTGTGTGCACATTTAATGAAATTGTTATCTTCAAAGGCAGCTGGAACAAACAAACGATTATTTTTAAATATTATACAGGAGTATTTCATTCCTCATAAATTTCAATATATTTATAATGTTCTTTAAAATAATACAATGTACAAAAATTAAT